>CAXKVI010000001.1:67165475-67501072 GCA_964058755.1 Campiglossa producta
CAACTTCGAGCCGTCGGTGTATATGGAAGTGCCACCATTTGTGTCGGGACACCAATCCGTCCTCTCCCAGTCTTCTCTGCTGGGAATGTTTATTTTGAAGCAGCTATCCCCGACTGTAGTGGTCGCACAACGATCTGTGCTTAGAGGGAGAAAGCTGTAAGATTCCAGAATACTGGAGTGTCCAATAGTACCCGCACCCCAACTGGAGGTTTCTCTTAGGCGCAGAGCTGATGCCGCCGCTGACCGAAACCCTTCCAGATCAAGTGGCAAAATGCCCAGAATGGCCTGGAGGGCTTCATTGGGCGTTGTCCTTAGCGCACCGCTTATACAGATCATATTGGATCTATGGACTTTCCGCAACAGATTCAGGTATGTTGTCTTGCTCAGTGCCGGCCACCATACGACGACTCCATACAGCATGATTGGGCGAATGATGGCCGTGTAGATCCAACTGCATATTCTAGGGCTGAGCCCCATTTTTTGCCAATGGCTCTTTTGCATGTGTAAAGAGCGATGCAAGCTTTCTTCTGGCGCTGAAGAACATTCTCCTTCCAATTCAGTTTCCTGTCCAGAACTATGCCTAGAAACTTGGCCTTATCCGACAAGCCCAGGCGCGTGCCATCTAGTTCTGGTAGGCTTAGTGGCGGTATTTTGTACCGGTTGGTGAAGAGGACAAGTTCCACTTTCCCCGGGTTGATACTAAGTCCACAGCGAGAGGACCACCTCGAAACCTCTCGCAGTGCTACTTGCATCAGGTCACACAGAGTTTGTGGGAACTTGCCTCTGAATGCAATAGCTAAATCGTCTGCGTATGCCACTATCTTCCCGCCCCCCCAGCTTGTGTCCCGTAGCAACGAGTTGACTGTGAGGTTCCATAAAAGCGGGGAAAGAACACCACCCTGGGGCGTTCCCCTTGTGACATAGCGTGATAACTCGACCATACCAAGTGAAGAAGCTATTTTCCTTCCTCTTAGAAGTTGGTCAATTAAACCAGTTAGAGGTCTATCTACGCCCAGATTAGTTAGAGCGGAGTTGATCGCCTCCGGGCTTATATTGTTGAAAGCCCCCTCAATGTCTAAGAAGGCCACGAGACAGTAGTCCTTTTCACACAGCGATTTCTCAATGACAGATACTAGGCTGTGCAGAGCAGTTTCTGTTGATTTACTCTTGGTGTATGCATGCTGATAGCTAGAGATAAGGTTGCTATCAATAGTCGTTGAAAGGTACTCGCTTAGTATCCTCTCAAAGGTTTTGAGTACAAAGGACGAGAGACTGATCGGTCTGTAATCTTTTGGCTCGTAGTGGGATGCCTTCCCAGCCTTAGGGATAAACACTACCGTGGCGCTTCTCCAGGAGCCCGGAATGTGGTTGAGAGCCAGGCAGGCTGTGAAGAGAAATACCAGCCATTTAGCTGATGTCTCCAACGTGTTTATAAGTTGCGCGGGGATAATCCCGTCCGGCCCGGCAGCCTTATACGGTTCAAAGCTCTTAACTGCCCACCTTACCCTTTCCTCAGTGATGGGTATATTTACTGCCAGGTTTGTTGCAGATGCTAGTGGTGCGTCATGCAGATTCCCCGGAAAATGTGTATTCAAGAGCAGCTCAAGGGTTTCCTCTTCCGTGCTGGTCCAGGATCCGTCAGGTTTTCGCAAATAGCTGATGGCTGTTTGACTTTTCGAGAGAACTCGTCTAAGTCTCGCTGTATCGTCGACCTTTTCGACGCCAGTGCAGAAATTTCTCCACGAGGTCCTTTTCGCCTGTCTCAGAGCTTTTTTATAGGCCCTTAGTTTAGCTTTATATTCGTGCCAGTGAGGCTCAGAGCCGAGGGTCTTGGCCTTGTTAAATTGTTTCCGGCATGATTTGCGGAGCGAGTCCAAATCGTAGGACCACCAATGTGGCCTGTGTTTACCGCGTGGTTTTGGCACTGGACAAGCCTGTCCTAGAGCTTTTGAGAGCGCCGATGTAAATGTAGTAACAAGATCCTCCAGCTCCTCTACTGATGAGGGGGCCTGTGAGGGCAGTACTGGCAGGTCTCTGTCTAATATTTCATTGTGTAACTGCCAATTAGTGTTACGTGGATTGCGCTTCATAATAGGTTGTTCTACAATAAAGTCTAGAACCATTTCTATGTAACGGTGATCGGAGAATGAATGTTCTTCCAGAACCCGCCATTTTCTGACCCACTCATAAGCGCCTTCACTACAGATAGTGAGGTCTATGACCTCCCTGCGGGTCTTAGTGATAAAAGTAGGCTCATTACCCACGTTGCAAATTACCAGGTTAGTTGTTAAGAGGTAATCAAACAGAGACTCGCCCCTGGCATTGATATCGGAGCTCCCCCATTGGACATGGTGATCATTAGCGTCCGCTCCAATAATAAGATTACCTGTGCAGAAATTTGACACCAGGTCTTTCACCTCCGTTTGTGGTGGGGGTTCTTCGGCGTCGTAGGGCATATAGACCGACGCCACCGTCAGGCGGGTGCTGCCGACCGTTAGACTGATAGCGGTAATATCACCATTGGCGTAGTTAGGTAGGAGAAAGGAGTTCAACTCAGACTTGACCAAAATACACGTTCTGACTTTGCTCTCCTCGCTGGCTCGAATGAGCTTGAAGCCCTTAGTCCCCAATCCGCAGATTCTCGAGCTATTGACCCAGGGTTCTTGGATGAGGACCACATCCACGTCGCCTTTAGAAAGACGACTACTTAAAGCAGCCGAAGCCACTTTAGATTTGTGCAAATTAATCTGAAGCACCACCAACATGAGAGCGCACAGACTTCCCTGCCGTCCCCATATCGTCGAGGTTTGCTCCATCCCGGAGGTTGCCTATCAACGACGAGTTGTTCCGATTAACTGCCCGATGTGGCGTTGCAGGAGTCCTGCTGCCTGTAGCGTTAGATGTTAGTCGCTCAGCGTTGGCTGCTACCACCGTGACGTCGAGGACTTCCTCGTCCTGTAGGCTGTCCTCCATCTCCGAGTTGTTCACAGCACTATCGCCAAGGGACGTGGCGGATAACATGCTTTCCGCATCGGAATCCTCCGCTTCCTCTTCTGGTAATAAGTTTTCCGGTTCCCCCGGAGCAGCCGAGAAGGCAGCGCGCTGAGCATCACCACGATATACGTGGATAACGATCTGGCCTACGCTGTAGTGTACTAGGCCATTGCACCTTTTGAGGGGCTCGATTGACTCTTTATTCATGGTGAACACCACCTGTCTGTCGGGCCCTACCGCATCCCCGACCAGATTGACACTCCAGTCATGCGTTGGTAGGGACGGATTCATTAGCCGTAGCATCCCGAGTATTCTCTCGGGTTCGTCAGGGATGGCCGGAATCCACGCCCTTGCCCTTGGACGAGCTGGAATGTCCTTCCAGTCGACGACCTCTATCTTTGCGCCCTGGTAGACTTCACCCAGTTTAGCAGCTGCTGCCTTGTACAGTGCTACGGTTTTTGCATCCTCGCATGCGAGTAATTTAATTGGTTAAGCAAACGTGTTATCGGAGAAGATATCGCTATTTTCAGCGATAGCCAAGCGGCCATCAAATCCCTTGGCTCATACACGTTCAACTCTGAACTGACGCTCAGCTGTCGTCGATCTCTTCAGGAGATGGCCCAACAGAACCGCGTAAACCTCATATGGGTCCCGGGACATAGGGACATTGAGGGAAACTGTAAGGCAGACGAGCTTGCCAGGCAGGGCACGACCAAGCAGGTTCTTCAGGATAAAGAGCGCTTAGGTATGCCGTTTGCCACATGCAAACTAATGCTGAAGGAGCACACACTCCGTCAAGCCAACGAAAGATGGCTGCAATCCCCAGGGTGTCGCATATCGAAACAAACCTGGCCAAAATGGGATCTTAAAAGGTCTAGACGCATTTATGCCCTAACTAGGAGGGAAATCTGCATATTGATAGGGGTATTAACCGGTCACTGCCTCATTGGTAGGCATGCAGAAAGGCTAGGTGTGCCCTACCGACGATGCTGCAGGAGTTGCAAAGATGATGAGGAGGAGGAAACAGTGGATCACCTCATCTGCAACTGTCCGGCTTTAAGCGGCGCGAGAACGCGCTTTTTGGGAGTTCCGTTCCTGGATAGCCTAAGCCAGATCGCGGAACTGGACATAAAGGACTTGATGGGCTTCATAAAGTCATCTAAGTGGTTCGAGGAGGAGTAACGGTGTCGGTTTAGGAGTGTCAGTCCTGGGATTCTGCTATGTGGAAAATCCCAACAACTCAGGGATTTTCCATATGTCTGGGTCCCGGGACTGACTTTCCTTGTGTTGGTGGTATCACAACGGGCCTTTCAAAACTGGCCTAAGTGTGCCTCTGCGGCAGCCACTTGAAACTAAACCTATTGTCGTTGTTGTAACGAAGCTACCCCCCTCGTGAAGGGTGGATACCTTGTCGCGGTACGAGGGCTTAGTCGATAGCCACGGGGCTACGCTGCCCTTGCGATCATAGCTGCGCATGGCACTACATCACGAGAGCAGCCTAGCCTCGCTGGCGCGATGACAAAGATCTACCCCCTCCCAATCCAGGGTGTTACGCGATACCGTGCCCATTGGACGTTTCCAGCCGGGAGGCAAATCGTGGCTGTAGTCGAACGGTGCCTCTCTGATACCGGACCGCCTCAGAGAGTAACCATGGTCTTACCGCGGTATGGGGCTCTGCCGTGGCGGACGACACATTCCCCTTAATCCACCCTTGACCCCAAGCTGGCCGTGTCCGGCGAGGGGTTGTACGAACAAGATGAATACAACTCAAAATTCAAAACAATCAATAACTTCGTTTACTCCGCAGCAGAGGAGAACTATGCTGGATCAAGAGAAATCACAACGCCGGAGGACAAACTCTATTTCAAAGTCAACTGGGGGACCGACAACGATGGTAACTACGGGTCGGTCATCCTCGAAACTGCTAGCAAGTGAGAGTGACTTGATGAAAGCCAGCACCAGTGCGGCTGCATACGCAGGTAAGCAGAAAACGGCGGATGCTAAACTTCCATCAAGCGCCGGCACGAACATCAACCTCTCAATGTCTGTGGCAATGGTCTCGGGACCTGGCCTCAGTCATCCGAAAGAGAAGGAAGACGCAACTAAGCTTCTATCAAAGGGAGAGACCGCGATGGCAACTACGGGTCTGAACTCCTCCCAAAAGACATCTCCCCGACGCTTTGCGTACAGGGATAAAAGGAAGGCTGCAAGGATCCTGAAGAAATATGAGGGAGCATCGCAGGATACACTATCGCTGAATGAAAGGAAGATGGTGGAGAAAGCGAAAGCTCTGATACCAAATTTCCAAAGGCCCTATGCGCCTAAAAGGCTGAACGGGAATCCCTTCAAACGCCAGAGATCGGACGGAGAGGTGGATCCCCATCCGAAGCGGCATCAGAATATCCCAGTAGTGGGCAAACCCAGCTTTGCTGAAGTGACCAAGGACAGGATCCTTATAGGTGTCATTGATCGCGGCAACGACCGTTGGTTCATCCCTAGAGACCGGTGGCTGTATGTCCGGAACGAAATTGGCAGGGCCCTTCTCGACATATGGCGTGAGTCTCCGGGTAGTCCGCCGCGGGGTACAGACGCGGGTTGGCACCAGGGTCAGATTAAAGTTTTCGCGTGTGAGGATGCAAGAACTGTTGCACTGTACAAGGCAGCAGTTGCAAGACTGGGTGAAGTCTACCCAGGGGCAAAAATCGAGGTCATCGACTGGAAGGACATTCCGGCCCGGCCAAGGGCAAGGGCATGGATTCCTGCCATCCCTGCTGAACCGGAGAATATTCTTGAGATGCTGCAGGCCTGGAATCCGTCTCTCCCGACGCAGGACTGGAGTGTCAATCTGGTCGAGGGTGAGGTCGGACAGTAGAGATAAATTGTCGTTGAGAGATAGGCCCCGAGACGGGGTAGACCTCCACGACGGTACGACGGTGGTAGGGAAGTCTGAGCGCTCTCATGTTGGTGGTGCTTCAGATTAACCTGCACAAATCTAAAGCAGCCTAGCTGCCCTAAGCAGTCGTCTTTATAAAGGCGACGTAGACGTGGTCCTTATCCAAGAACCCTGGGTTAATAGCTCAAGGATCTGTGGATTGGGGGCTAAGGGGTACAAGCTCATCCGAGCTAATGAGGTGGGCAAGGTCAGAACCTGTATCTTGGTCAAGTCTGAGCTGAACACCTTTCTCTTACCCAACTATTCAAATGGTGACGTTACAGCTGCCAGCTTAACGGTCGGCAGCACCAGCCTGACGATGGCGTCGGTCTACATGCCCTATGACGCCGAAGAACCTCCTCCACAAAAGGAGGTGAAAGATCTGGTGGAAAATTTCTGCACGGGTCATCTTATTATTGGAGCTGACGCTAATGCTCATCACGTCCAGTGGGGAAGCTCCGATATTAACGCTAGGGACCTACTAACAACTAACCTGGTGGTTTGTAACGTGGGTAACGAGCCTACTTTTATCACTAAAGCCCGTAGGGAGGTCATAGACCTCACTATTTGTAGCGAAGGCGCTTATGAGTGGGTTAGGAAATGGCGTGTTCTTGAGGAGCATTCATTTTCCGACCACCGGTACATAGAAATTGCCTTAGATTTTTCTGTTGAGCAGCCAGTTATGAAACGCAATCCACGCAACACTAATTGGCAGCTACATAATCAAATATTAGTTAGGGACCTACCAGTGTTACCCCCACAAGCTCCATCATCAGCAGGAGAACTGGATGATCTGGTTGCGACCATTACAACGGCGCTCTCAAATGCCCTAGAGCAGGCTTGTCCAGTGCCGAAACCACGCGGTAAACATAGACCACACTGGTGGTCCTACGACCTGGATTCGCTCCGCAAGTCCTGCAGGAAGCAATTTAATAGGGCCAAGAGCCTCGGTACGGAGCCTGAATGGCTCGAATATAAAGTTAAACTGAGGGCCTATAAAAAGGCTCTAAGGCAAGCGAAGAGAACTTCGTGGAGAGATTTCTGCACCGGGGTCGAAAAGGTCGATGATACGGCGAGACTTAGACGAGTGCTCTCAAAAACTCAAACAGCCATTAGCTATTTGCGGAAGCCTGACGGATCGTGGACTAGCACGGAAGGGGAAACCCTGGAGCTGCTATTGAATACACACTTTCCGGGGAACTTGCATGAAGCACTAATTAATAAGCTACTAAAGGGAAGGAAAATAGTTTCTACACTGGGCACAGTTGATTTCTCACGCTATGTCACAAGAGGAACGCCTCAGGGTGGTGTTCTCTCTCCGCTTTTATGGAACCTCACTGTAAACTCGTTGCTACGAGACACAAGCTGGGGGGCGGGAGGATAGTTGCATATGCAGACGATTTAGCTATTGCATACAGAGGCAAATTCCCACAAACCCTGTGTGACTTGATGCAAGTAGCACTGCGAGCAGTTTCCTCGTGGTCATCTCGCTGCGGACTTAATATCAACCCGGGAAAAGTGGAGCTTGTCCTTTATACTAACCGGTACAAAATACCAACGCTAAGCCTACCAGAACTAAATGGCGTGCGCCTGAACTTGGCTGACAAAGCCAAATTCCTAGGCATAGTTCTGGATAGAAAGCTTAACTGGAAGGAGAATGTCATCCAGCGCCAGAGGAAAGCGTGCATTGCACTTTACACCTGTAAAAGAGCCATTGGCAAAAAATGGGGGCTCAGTCCCAAAATCTGCAGATGGATTTACACTGCGATAATCCGGCCAATTATGCTGTATGGAGTCGTGGTATGGTGGCCTGCGCTGAGCAAGGCAGCCAACCTAAACCTGTTAGGTAAAGTCCACAGATCTAGCATGATCTGTATAAGCGGCGCGTTGAGAACAACGCCCAACGAAGCTCTCCAGGCCATTCTTGGCATTTTGCCACTCGATCTGGAAGGGTACCGGGCAGCGGCAGCATCGGCTCTGCGTCTAAGGGAAACTTCCGGCTGGGGCGCAGGCACTACTGGACACTCCGGTATTCTGGATTCTTACAGCTTTCTCCCTCCGAGCACGGACCGTTGTGCAACCACAACAGTCGGAGATAGCTGGTTCAGAATAAACATTCCCAGCAGGGAAGACTGGGAGAGGACGGATCGGTGTCCTGCTACTAATGGCGGCATTTCCATATACACCGACGGTTCGAAGTTGGACGGCAGAGTTGGAGGAGGGATTTATTCCAAGGATCTGGACCTTGAGCTTTCCTTCAGACTGCCTGATCATTGCAGCATCTTCCAGGCTGAGGTCTCAGCAATCATGGACGCCGCGGCTTGGATAGGGCAACACGCTATCGGACAGAATATCGTTATTTTCAGCGATAGCCAAGCGGCAGTCAAATCCCTTGGCTCTTACTTGTTCAACTCTGAACTGACGCTCAGCTGTCGTCGATCTCTTCAGGAGATGGCCCAACAGAACCGCGTGAGCCTCACATGGGTCCCGGGACACAGGGGCATTGAGGGAAACTGTAGGGCAGACGAACTTGCTAGGCAGGGCACGACCAAGCAGGTTCTTCAGGATAAAGAACGCTTAGGTATGCCCTTTGCCACATGCACCGACAAGCCAATGAAAGATGGCTTTTATCGCCAGGGTGCCGAGTATCCAAACAATCCTGGCCCAAATGGGATATTAAAAGATCTAAATATATTTACACCCTAAGAAGAAGGGATATATCTATATATTAATAGGCTAACACTCTCCCCATACAAACAGACGCAACCCAATTTCGTATAGTATTTATGGATAGATCTCTATAAAATTTATAGTGGAAACTTAGAATGGACTAATCTGGTGTCTCACCAAAAAAAATTTTGAAAATTATGTTTAGTTTATTTGTTATTAAAGAAAAAATAGGTCTCCAAACTCTCCAGCTATTTTGTTATCTCCACATTCTTTTATACCCGAACTATACATCACTATTCCGCACTATTATAAAACTCCCAAAGATACACCTACCGCTCATTCCCTTACACACACACGTACATATCTATGCAATGATCCAGCAGCTGCCACTTGCTTTTATTTTTGTGCCAAAATAAAAACAACAAAATGTACCAAATTATATCATCTTCGGCATCTAAACACCATTTGTAAGCTAAGAAGTCCAGCTTCACTTCTGGCTTTATATATATAACTTTTTGCCTATTGGTTTAACGATATGATTTTGTAAGAAAATTCCACAATGTTAAGATCGAAATTTAAATATCGTACGGACTTTAACTAAAGAACAATTTTACATGACACTAATGCTGATTTCGTTGAACATGTTTATACCCTTGCACAGAATACTGTAAAAGTGTGATAAAAGTGTACCCGTTCTACATGAAACTGCTATATCGATAAAACGAACAAAAAACATTGCCCGTTTGCTATGCTATGTGCATGAATAATTAGTTTTCGCTTATCAACCATATTCAATTGTTATTGCAAAATCAAATTTTTTTCACCAAATTTATCTGTCAAATAAAATTTTCGTCAGCTGATTTTCAATGCAACCAACTACCCTTTCAAAGCTTCAGAGGGTAAAAAGTGTGAGTTTTTTAGGAAATGAAAGCATATTCTGTTTGACGTTATACCTTCATTTTGCAAACGAATACGGAAAATTGAAGAGTATAAAAAATACGCATTTTTTGATGAAACGAAATCACCATAACTCCTTTAGGGGTCAACCGCTAATAAATTGGCTAAAATTATGGGAGATAGCTCAAAAGACAGGTTTTGGCCTCAGGATCACGAGTCCGGAAGCGCTTTTTTAATTTTTTGTTTCTATGGAAAGTTATGGTCAAAAAATCGAAAAATGACTCACGGCACGCATTTTTTCGCACGTTTTTAGGTACAGCCTAATAAAATTACAACAACCACATGAAAACTTGCCACTTTGATTGCAAATATCTCTTCAGAGAAGCAAAATATTAAAAAGCGTTTCCAGATTCGTGATCCTGAGACCAAACCCCGTCTTTTGAGCTATCTCCCATAATCTATATATTAATAGGCTAACACTCTCCCCATACAAACAGACGCAACCCAATTTCGTATAGTATTTATGGATAGATCTCTATAAAATTTATAGTGGAAACTTAGAATGGACTAATCTGGTGTCTCACCAAAAAAAAATTTTGAAAATTATTTTTAGTTTATTTGTTATTAAAGAAAAAATAGGTCTCCAAACTCTCCAGCTATTTTGTTATCTCCACATTCTGTTATACCCGAACTATACATCACTATTCAGCACTCTTATAAAACTCCCAAAGACACACCTACCGCTCATTCCCTTACACACACACGTACATATCTATGCAATGATCCAGCAGCTGCCACTTGCTTTTATTTTTGTGCCAAAAAAAAAACAACAAAATGTACCAAATTATATCATCTTCGGCATCTAAACACCATTTGTAAGCTAAGAAGTCCAGCTTCACTTCTGGCTTTATATATTTAACCTTTTGCCTATTGGTTAAAGTTTATTTTTTTAACGATATGATTTTGTAAGAAAATTCCACAATGTTAAGATCGAAATTTAAATATCGTACCGACTTTAACTAAAGAACAATTTTACAAACACAATGCTGATTTCGTTGAACCCGTTCTACATGAAACTGCTATATCGATAAAACGAACAAAAAACATTGCCCGTTTGCTATGCTATGTGCATGAATAATTAGTTTTCGCTTATCAACCATATTCAATTGTTATTGCAAAATCCAATTTATTTCACCAAATTTATCTGTCAAATAAAATTTTCGTCAGCTGATTTTCAGTGCAACCAACTACCCTGTCAAAGCTTCAGAGGGTAAAAAGTGTGAGTTTTTTAGGAAATGAAAACATATTCTGTTTGACGTTTTACCTTCATTTTGCAAACGAAAACGGAAAATTAAAGAGTGTAAAAAATGCGCATTTTTTGATGAAACGAAATCACCATAACTCTACTTTTTTTACGAAAAACACATTTTTGGGTATTTGTTTCCTTTAGGGGTCAACCGCTAATAAATTCGCTAAAATTATGGGAGATAGCTCAAAAGACAGGTTTTGGCCTCAGGATCACGAGTCCGGAAGCGCTTTTTTAGTTTTTTGTTTCTATGGAAAGTTCAGTGCAACTATGGAAAGTTATGGTCAAAAATCGAAAAATGACCCACGGCACGCATTTTTTAAATTACAACAACCAAATGAAAACTTGCCACTTTGATTGCAATTATCTCTTCAGAGAAGCAAAATATTAAAAAGCGCTTCCGGATTCGTGATCCTGAGGCCAAACCCCGTCTTTTGAGCTATCTCCCATAATTTTAGCTAATTTATTAGCAGTTGACACCTAAAGGAAACAAATACCCATTTTTACTTTGATTATTTGATGTTCTAAGCTTTTCTCGATTTTTTTAAAGTTTAATTCACTTATGAAATTTTTAGGGGGTGAAATATTGGAAAAGTATATTTTCTAAGCAGTTGAAGATTGCCCAGAAAAATATCCCCAATCATCTCATTTAAAGCAAAACTGTAATTAGACGCTGGCAAGTAGCTATTATATTAATAGGCTAACAAATTTTACATATAAATATTTGCCAAGCTTAAACCCATACTAAATATGCATAAATATTTATGAAATGCATATGGATTTGTTGGCATACCTCTAAGGCAGTGCACAATTATCTAATATATAACCAATCCTGCTTCATTTATCTGTAATAAGCGAATGAAACTTTCTCATGCCACTTGAATTGGTTATCTGACAATCAATTTGTACATAAAGCGATAGCCCAGTGGGAAGCGTCGGGGGTAGTGGTCGAGCGGTTAATAGTTCAAGTACAGCTATCGGCCACATTTTTTTTTTTTTTTTTGTCATTGAAAATTGTTTTTATTTTTTCAATATATAAATAATTCTTATCTTGACTTTTTTAAAATTTTTATATTTGTGATCTCTATTTTCGAGAAAAAAATTGCTGAATATTTTTAGTTGACGGAAAGCATATGCATACATACCACCCATTATAGAAATGCGATAACCGCTTATTCAATTTGGGTTTTTAGGTCTAATTTTTGATGATATAAGATCGAAGTTGCGAAATTTTTTCAAACACAGTAGTCTATTTATCGGACTTCGGTAGATTACTTCTATAAATTTTATTGATTTCTACCGTTTGAGACAAAGTTGCTGATAGACTCCCTATTTAAAATATAAAAATCGACAACATATTTAATATGTACTTAAATTTTGAACTAAATCAAGTGGTTAGCGGTCGTCTTAAATTTTACTGAAGGCAACAACTGATTTCTATGCATATGTACATATGTATTAACTTTTAAAAGGGCAGATTTGCAACCCGAGCCCCAAAAAGACTAGACCAAATTGAATAGAAAAATTAATATATATTTTTTCTTTAAACAAATAAAAAATCCATATAAATTGTCTTAAATATTACTAAGTTATGGTTAAAAAAAAAAGCTAGAAAATCCTCAATCTTTTTTTGACCTAACCAGAATTTGTAATTTACCCCCTCTAAAAAGATTTAAAAACACGCCTGTATAATAAGTTTATATAAAAAGAACTCATTTTCTGCAAAATGAACCTTTCAATCTTTCACTCAACAAGCTCCTCCTTTTATTAGAGAAACTATTTTCATTCTCTCGCTCATTGCCCATACAGCTTGAATTGGTGATTTGACAATAAATTCGTAGATAAAGCAGTAGAGCAGTGGTTAGCGCATCGGATAGCGAGCGAACTGTTGTAGGTTCGAGAACAGCTCCGGGCCACAATTTTTTTTTTTTTTTCATTGAAATAGTTTTTTCTTTTTTAAAACATCTTTAGGTATATGAGTATTTCTAATCTTGATTTTTTATAAGCTCATTAAAATTTCATAAGACATATTTTTATATTTGTGACACTTTTTTCGGAAAAAACTTACTGCGAATATTTTCATAAATATACATATATACCACCCATTATAGAAATGAGATAACCGCTTATACAATTAGGGTTTTTTGGTAAGTTTTTCCGAAAATTAAAATTTTTTAAAAATACCCTCATATTCATAAAAAATAAAATTGGTTTATAAAGCTTTTTAAAATGACATTTTCATACAAATTTTGAATAATAAGAGCTTAATAAACCTTTTATATTTTTTATGAATAAGGGGGATATTGTTCTGTTTATCGGACTTCGGTAGATTATTTCTATAAATTTGAAATATAAAAATGCATAATTTTTCACAGGTCCATAAATTTTGTACCAAACGAAGTGGTTAGAGGTCAACTAAAATATTACTAAAGACATTTTGCCCCGTTTCAATATACCTACATTTTTTTTTTTTCAAAAATCAATATAAAATGTCTTTTTAAATATTTTCAAGTTGGGGTTGAGGAAAACAGCTTAAAAACCCTCAAACTGTTTTTGCATAAGGCTAGATTTTGCCTGGTTTAACCAATTTTGAATAACTTTTTTTTTTTAAATCAACATACCCACATTTTTTTCAAAAATCAAATAAAAAATCGATATGAAATGTCTTTTTAAATATTTCTAAGTTATGGCTAAGGAAAAAGGCTAGAAAATCCTCAAACTATTTTTGCAAAAGGCTACATTTTGCCCGGTTTCACCACTTTTGAATAATTTATTTTTAAATAAATATACGTACTATTTTTTCAAAAATCAAATCAAAAATCGATAAAAAAATGTATTTTTAAATATTTTTAAGTTATGGTTAAGGAGAAAAGATAGAAAAACCTTTAACAGTTTTTGCAAAAGGCTAGATGTTGGCTGATTTTACCACTTTGAATACATTTTTTTTTTTAAATCAACATACCTACATTTTTTTTAAAATCAAATCAAAAATCAAATTAAAATGTCTTCTAAATATTGCTAAGTTATGGATAAAGAAAAAAGCTAGAAAAACCTTTAACTGTTTTTGCAAAAGCCTAGATTTGCCCTAACCAGCATTTGTAATTTACCAACACTAAATAATAAATTTCTATAAATAGAACTCATATTTCTACAAAATGAATTTCATTCTTTCACTCAATAAGCTCCTCCTATTATTAGAGAAATTATTTTCACTCCTTCGCTCATTGAGTACTTCGGTCCATTATCTATTATATTAATAGGCTAACAAATTTTACATATAAATATTTGCCAAGCTTAAACCCATACTAAATATGCATAAATATTTATGAAATGTATATGGATTTGTTGGCATACCTCTAAGGCAGTGCACAATTATCAAACCAGCAACCTATGGCTCTTTACTAGACGACTAAGCCGTCTAGGGCGGGGAGTATGTTTAAGCGACATAACATGGTTTCGTTTATTTCATCTGCATTACATATTATTGTAATTCGCAGATAATTTATGGAATATTCGGAATACATAGCTTATAGTCGCAGTCACAAAATGTGGTTTTTCACAAGCAAAATGGGGTAAGCCAATATCCGCCAATGCCTCAAAGCCCAAGTGCTCACCACCAAACAATAAATATAAGGTGTAACAAAACAGAAGTGGTTTTTCACAAGCAAAATGGGGTAAGCCAATAGCCGCCAATGCCTCAGAGCCCAAGTGCTCACCACCAACAATTTTGAGGGGTTTTCTAAGGAAGTGAGAATAGCCAACGATGCATTCTCAGAGCCAAAGTGCTCGCCCCAATTAATACATACAGAGTGTCAATACCAAAACACAGTCCACTAGACTTGATGGTACATACCAATAATTAAAAAGAACCAAACACAGTCCATGAGACTTGATGGAATATAAAAATAATAAAATAAATAAAATTAAAAAGACTTTGGTTGAGGTGGGATTCGAACCGGCAACCCCGGCCAACTCCCTCAACCATATAATATAGCAACAACAATAATAATAAACTGCTCGCCGCCCACCATTTAACTCCAGCTTAGATAGGGTGTTTAAGGCGTTCACAAAAATAACACGTAACTAGCCGGTAGGTTAGAGACGCGTTGCCTAAATCATACTGATGAGTGGAACTAGCAACTCCCGAAATCGATCTATGAAGCTATGGCGTGTGACCCAAAAACTTACTTTTTCTATTCTAACAAAAATTTTTAATTATTAATTTGAATTATTAAAATTAAAAATACCAATAGCAATAATGATATTGTTGAAAAACAAAAACACATTATTTCTTGGCTTCAAGCTTGCAATTACAATGAAGTTTAGTACCAAAAAGCCGTAAAACAACAATTCCATTGTTGTAAACAAATATATTTTCTTTAAACAAATAAAAAATCCATATAAATTGTCTTAAATATTGCTAAGTTATGGTTAAAGAAAAAAGCTAGAAAATCCTCAATCTTTTTTTGACCTAACCAGAATTTGTAATTTACCCCCTCTAAAAAGATTTAAAAACACGCCTGTATAATAAGTTTCTATAAAAAGAACTCATTTTCTGCAAAATGAACCTTTCAATCTTTCACTCAACAAGCTCCTCCTTTTATTAGAGAAACTATTTTCATTCTCTCGCTCATTGCCCATACAGCTTGAATTGGTGATTTGACAATAAATTCGTAGATTAAGCAGTAGAGCAGTGGTCACCGCATCGGATAGCGAGCGAACTGTTTTAGGTTTGAGAACAGCTCCGGGCTACAATTTTTTTTTTTTCATTGAAATAGTTTTTTATTTTTTAAAACATATTTAGGTATATGAGTATTTCTAATCTTGATTTTTTATAAGCTCATTAAAATTTCATAAGACATATTTTTATATTTGTGACACTTTTTTCGGAAAAAACTTACTGCGAATATTTTCATAAATATACATACATACCACCCATTATAGAAATGAGATATTCGCTTATACAATTAGGGTTTTTTGGTAAGTTTTTCCGAAAATTAAAATTTTTTAAAAAATACCCTCATACTCATAAAAAATAAAATTGGTTTATAAAGCTTTTTAAAATGACATTTTCATACAAATTTTGAATAATAAGAGCTTAATAAACCTTTTATATTTTTTATGAATAAGGGGGATATTGTTCTGTTCATCGGACTTCGGTAGATTATTTCTATAAATTTTGAAATATAAAAATCCATAATTTTTCACAGGTCCATAAATTTTGTACCAAACGAAGTGGTTAGAGGTCAACTAAAATATTACTAAAGACATTTTGCCCCGTTTCAATATACATACCTACATTTTTTTTTTCAAAAATCAAATCAAAAATCAATATAAAATGTCTTTTTAAATATTTTTAAGTTGGGGTTGAGGAAAAAAGCTTAAAAACCCTCAAACTGTTTTTGCATAAGGCTAGATTTTGCCTGGTTTAACCAATTTTGAATAACTTTTTTTTTTTAAATCAACATACCCACATTTTTTTCAAAAATCAAATAAAAAATCGATATGAAATGTCTTTTTAAATATTTCTAAGTTATGGCTAAGGAAAAAGGCTAGAAAATCCTCAAACTATTTTTGCAAAAGGCTACATTTTGCCCGGTTTCACCACTTTTGAATAATTTTTTTTTAAATCAATATACGTACTATTTTTTTCAAAAATCAAATCAAAAATCGATAAAAAAAATGTATTTTTAAATATTTTTAAGTTATGGTTAAGGAGAAAAGATAGAAAAACCTTTAACAGTTTTTGCAAAAGGCTAGATGTTGGCTGATTTTACCACTTTGAATACATTTTTTTTTTAAATCAACATACCTACATTTTTTTTAAATCAAATCAAAAATCAAATTAAAATGTCTTCTAAATATTGCTAAGTTATGGATAAAGAAAAAAGCTAGAAAAACCTTTAACTGTTTTTGCAAAAGCCTAGATTTGCCCTAACCAGCATTTGTAATTTACCAACACTAAATAATAAATTTCTATAAATAGAACTCATATTTCTACAAAATGAATTTCATTCTTTCACTCAATAAGCTCCTCCTATTATTAGAGAAATTATTTTCACTCCTTCGCTCATTGAGTACTTCGGTCCATTATTTATATATTAATAGGCTAACAAATTTTACATATAAATATTTGCCAAGCTTAAACCCATACTAAATATGAATAAATAATAATGAAATGCATATGGAGTTGTTGGCATACCTCTAAGGCAGTGCACAATTATCTAATATATAACTAATCCTGCTTCATTTATCTGTAATAAGCGAATGAAAATTTCTCATGCCACTTGAATTGGTTATCTGACAATCAATTTGTACATAAAGCGATAGCCCAGTGGGAAGCGTCGGGGGTAGTGGTCGAGCGGTTAATGGTTCAAGCCAATTTTTTTTTTTTTTTTTTTTTGTCATTGAAAATTGTTTTTTTTTTTTCAATATTTAAAAATGTCTTATCTTGACTTTTTTAAAATTTTTACGTTTGAAAAAAAAAAAATTGCTGAATATTTTTAGTTGACGGAAAGCATATGCATACATACCACCCATTATAGAAATGCGATAACCGCTTATTCAATTTGGGTTTTTTTGTCTAATTTTTGATGATATAAGATCGAAGTTGCGAAATTTTTTCAAACACAGTAGTCTATTTATCGGATTTCGGTAGATTACTTCTATAAATTTTAGTGATTTCTACCGTTTGAGACAAAACGATCGCATAAATTAGTGGCTATTTGTTAAGCACAATCTCATCATCCGATTATTCAAGTGCAAATTAAAATCTCGAAATCCGAATATTTGCATGGCATTTGCCATAAATAATTTTGGAAAGGGCTGCTGTAATTTAATATTTTTATTATATAATAACAGCCACTATTTTTCAAATTCTTTGATGGCCTCATTTTACCTATAGATGAGTTTTTAATGTATACATTTAAGTTGGTCGAGGTTCGGCCACGGGCCTAAAGCCAGCTATTGACAAAAAGTTGATCAGATGTTTGAATAAGTTCAACTATTTTAAATTGGTCGAATTTCGACCACGGGATATACTAGTAAGTATAATTGACAGAACTCTGACTTTTTTTCAATTTTCCTTGCTTAAAAAATAAAATAAAAACGAAAAATTAAAAAAAAGAAACAGTTTTGCTTCCACCGAGAATCGAATATAGGTGTCCAGCAAGTAGTAAACATTTATACCCATTCTGGTATAAAAAGGGTACAATTAGTCTCTTCATAGGACATGCTCGAACAAATGTGACCAATTTATTCCATCTAAAAGTGACTAAAAAAGTAGTAGTCTACTTTTCCTTTGGATTGATCCCGGACTAATCGTATTTTTTGCAGGGAAATACCATACGAACTTTTACTAATGCACCTTTTTACATAAGTAACTCCACTTTTTTTGTATGAAACCACATTTTTTCGATTTTTAAATAGTTTTTTTACTTATGAAATTTTTAGAGAAATAAAATATTGGAAAAGTATATCTTCTAAGCAGAAAATGTATTTTTCATACAAAAAAGTGAAGTTAGTTATATAGACTTAAAAATTTTTTCGCAAGACCAGAATTGTAATTTTCAAAAAATAGCTTTAAAAAAATTTGTTTAAAAGAAAAAACATTTAAATATGCTGCACCACCCTAATGTGCGGATTCGTTGCATGGTATTACTCAAATCAAATGTTTAAATTCCCAGACATCATATATATATATATGTATGCGTGAAGCAAGAATAAAAAACGGTACCTTGTAAATTGCACAATCATCGAAACTCCGACAAACACTCCCCGCAAAAACTCTGCTCTTGGAAAACCGCTCCCACCCTTTTTCGCGCTCCTTACTCTCACATGAACGTACATAAGTATACAGCGATCCAGGCAGCTGCCACTTGCCTTCATTTTTGTGCAAAAAAAAAAAAAACAAAGTGTAGCAAACCAAATAAATATCATTGCATCCTCGCCATCTTCACACCATCATCATTCACATAATCACATAATTTACATAATCTAAGGTTTTTCGCAGAGCACTTCTTTATTTAGTTTTTTGTCCATTAAAAAGTTTATATTTTTAACGATATGGTTTTTTAAAGTAAAATTCCACAAGGTTACGATAAAAAAAGTACCATTATATATCGAAATATTATAAGCCCATACCGGGTTTTTGTGCAATTTAAATCAAAAACTTATTTTTTATGTAACAATTAATGTAAGTTTAATATAATTTGTAATAGTAAGTGTCTGCTGTACCTTAGACATAAACAAATAAATAAAAAAATAAAAATAAAAAAAAAAATAAAAAAAATCTGTTGTAGATATATCCTAATGTATTGTCGTCAGCTTTTCTGTTGTACTGCTTTGCTGCACCACCCTAATGTGAAGATTGTTTGTATGGTATCACTTAATCCAAATTTGCATTTGTCACGAGGGAGTCACTTACTTGGTTTTGTTGTGAACGGGGAATATGTACATATATTAAGAGAGAGTTGAAGAAAATTTCAGATGGTCGAATTTCGACCACGGGCGATCCTAGTCTATATTAATAGGGGTTTTAACCGGGCACTGCCTTATTGGAAGGCACGCAGCAAGGCTGGGTGTACCCTACCGACGATGCTGTAGGAGTTGCAAAGATGATGAGGAGGAGGAAACGGTGGAGCATCTCATCTGCAACTGCCCGGCTTTAAGCGGCGCGAGAAGGCGCTTTTTCGGAGTTCCCTTCCTGGATAGCCTACGCCAGGTAGCGGAGCTGGACATAAAGGACTTGATGGCTTTCATCAAGTCATCTAAATGGTTCGAGGAGGTGTAACGGTGTCGGTTTTAGGAGTGTCAGCCCCGGGATTCGGCTATGTGGAGAGTCCCAATAGCACTGGGATTTTCCATATGGCTGGGTCCCGGGACTGACTTTCCTAGAGTTGATGGTATCACAACGGGCCTTTTAATACTGGCCTAGGTGTGCCTTTGCGGCAGCCACTTCAACCTAACCTAACCTAACGAAGCTACCCCCTGACCAAGCGTGTACATTTCCTTGCCCGAAATTGTCATCAATGTGTTCTAACGGGAGTCCTAAGAAACCAGCAGTTTTTACAGGGTTCTACCAAAGGAAATGGGTGTGAGAAGAGTGGGCTCCGAAGAGCAGGTGATTAAATAGTTGGTGTTATGGGGAGACGAGGCCTCTCATTTGGCAGGGGTTCAGGCTGGATAAGTAGGAGTTTACCCAGCTACGATATCCAGAACGTAATTGAGCCAGGGTGATCCTTATCTCTCTAGGAAGATGACGCTCCTCGTCAGCAACACTTCTTGTTGGAGTATGCAAAACGGCCAACAGACGTCTCATGAATGTGCCTGCACATGGATCTTTGGACCAACCGGCGATGCTGCTAGGTGTCGGATCCCATTAAAATGTTTACGTAGATGTGTCCTTATGGTCCTAGGAGGTGTTATCTCTCTAGGCCCATACGGTGAACGTATGGGTTTCCCGACAAATTATTTCTGACGCAGATTTAGGGACGAGTGAGAAATCGAAAATAATAAAAACTTCAACTGCAAGTGTCCCGTGATAGCCAAAACTAGGAAATAAACCACCATTGCAACAGTTTTGGCCACATGCTTCAGCGTAGCCTGATCAGTTGATGCGCTCGCAATGTGATAGAACGTCAATGCAGTATCCACATCATTGATGTTACTCAAGAAATGAAAGAAATGGAGATGATCATCTCGTGAGATACCCCAATTAGCAGTTTTCGAGTGATACTACTACAAACATACAGGCAGGCAGACAGACAAAAATTCTTAACACGGTTGACTTGGTTGTTACAATTTTATTATGTGCAGATTAATACTTCCAGAGATATGCAGAATGAAAAATTTCTTTGTATTGGGATGTGACACGCCCCTTCTAGGTTCCGTCCCTTTTTTGAGGCGTTAAAGATTAATCTCTTTAAACTTTTTACCCCTTTTCCATATTCGCGAAGGCGTTTAAGAGGTGTTTAGTCACAAAATTCGCACAGAAGATTTTTATATATGAGCCCCTTAAAGCACAAGTGGTATATGGAATTGAATCGTTGGATTGCTAGACGCTCAACTTAAAGATTAAGATATTATTTTTTGCTATATCTAACGGGTTTTGGGGTTAACGCCCAATATGTGGACCAGGGGTGACCAAAAATCTCTTAGTACAATATGGGTGTCAAACGAAAGGTGTCAATGAGTGCTATAATATGCGATGTGATTCATTGAAATATCTGAAATGGTTTGGGAGATATCTTGAAATTTCGATAGCTCGACCTGTTTCGAGGTATCGACGAATATTTCCACAAAAATGTGTTAGGACATTATGTGTATCAAAAAAAAGGTGTTTATGAATGCTGTCATAAACAATTTGATTAATTTCAATACCTAAGCTACCCCGGAGATATCTCATAAAATGGGAACCTTCTTAATACTAATGGGAACCTTCTATGTACTATTTTCTTTTGTTGGATTTTATTCTTTGCTATCCCAGCTGCAAAAAAACAGAAATTTATACGCATACGAAGTCGCGGGCACCAGCTAGTTTAAACTTAATTCGTGTTTTGAAAACTTTTATTCATAAATTTGGGTTTTTCTAGTAGCCCAAAGTGCTTATACCACTTGTGCTGTAAATGGTTTTAACGTTTTATTTAGAGCACAAACCAAATCAATATCAAGGACACTCAAATTTAATTCAGTGAACCAACGGAAAACTGGGACAGCTTGGAAATGGGTTCAGTCGTAACATATATGTGTTTTAATAGAAAACGGGAAAACTCTTTGGGCGGGATGCATGGTATTTATGTGCAGAACGACTTTCCTAGTTGTATTTTACATTAGTTTCGTGCCACGGTGCCACGGTTCAGGCAACCACCCGGACTTGGCATGGCGTAGCCCAGGGTTATTTATAATAAGCGTGACCGAAGGCCGCCTACGCAGAAGGGTGTACTACGTCGAAGGACTTAGCATGGTGCAGTCCACGGTTGTTTTTAAAATTAAATTATAAGTTTTGCACATACGCTAAGAAAGGTGTTCTGCACATAAATATCATGGATATCGCCCCAATACATTATACATTAGTTTTGTACCGTGGCACGTTGCCGCGGTTCAGGCAACCACCCGGACTTGGCATGGCGTAGCCCAGGGTTATTTATAAAAGCGCGGCCGAAGGCCGCCTACGCAGAAGGGTGTACTACGCAGAAGTACTTAGCATGGTGCAGTCCAGGGTTGTTTTTAAAATTAAATTTTGCACATACGCGGTTTTGCACCCACATCAATGGTACGCAAATTTTTAAACCCGTAAAAGTACGGACGTTTTAGGTCTCGTAAAAGTTCGCAACGAATTTAAAATTTTAGGCTGCCTTTTTAAATATATTTTTAACGTATGCGATTATAGTCAAACCATAAAAAATGCTAAATGCTAAGGAAAGAAAAACGACACTCGTGGGCTTTATTTCCTTTTGTAAAGAGAAAAAACGCCCACTTAAAAAGAAATAACGCCCGCGGGCGCTATTTCTGTGGGCCTTATTGCACTGCACCGTTTATACCTGCACTGAAAAACGGGGCCTTAGGCGAAGATGAGGATACAAAATTACAAAAAATGTGTTTGAAGACTTAAAAAAATAAAAATTGTTCATAATTATTATCGAAAGACTTTTAAAATAAAAGTCCCACGTAAAAAGTCGTTGAAGACACAAAAGAAAAAAAAAAATCGCGTGTAGTCAGTACACGTGAAAGAAGTTAATTTCTTAAGTTCAGAAATAACGAAATATTACAAAGCATGTTAATAGTGCCATATAAAGAGCTTGGGTACAAACTTTAAACGCTAATTTCTCATGAACAAATTAACCTATTGGAATTGTTATAATTTTTTGCAAACATGCTCATGATAACCCTGCAGTCAACTTAACTAGTTTTATACTAATCAAATACCAGTCAGCTAGGCGGCTTCAACTAGTTCGAGTTCTGTAATTTTTCCATATTAGCAACTGGTATTTTTAACACGGCGATGTCCTACGAGATGGCAATTGTCCTTCTCTGCATCAGCACCATACCAATTGGCTGACTAATCAGCCTCTGCATCAGGAATATACCAGTTAATATACTTGTTATTATACACATCAGTATCATACCATTTAAGATACTAGTTCGTATATACGTCAGGATCGTACCAGTTGAAAGAATAGTTCATATATACATCAGAATCATACCAGTTGGCAGACTAGTGCATATATGCATCAGAATTATACCAGTTGACAGACTAGATCATATATGCATCAGAATCATACCTGTTGACAGACTACTTCTTATATGCATCAGAATCATACCAGTTGACAGACTAGTTCATTAATGCATCAGAATCATACCAATTAACAGACTAGTTAAAAAAATCATTGGAATCATACCAGTTGTCATACTAGTTCATATATGCGTCAGAATCATACCAGTTGATATAGTAGTTCATTTATGCATCAGAATCATACCAGTTGACATATCAGTTCATTTATGCATCATAATCATATCAGTTGACATACTAGTTCAAATTTGCATCAGAAATATACCATTTGACATACTAGTTCATATATGCATCAGAATCTTACCAGTTGACATACTAGTTCATATATACATCAGAATCATACCGGTTGACATACTGCTCAGTCTATGCGGCAGGACATACTAATCATTATGCCCATTCAGATCGTACCACTTGTCACACTAGTCCACGAATTTGACATTCATTCCAGTTGGTATACTAGTCGGTCTATGCACCAGTATCATAGTCAGCCTCTGCATCAGCAATATACATACCAGTTTATTCTTTAGAAAGCAGCGACTATTTGTATTTACCCAAACACGAAAAAGCATCTGTGAATTACAAGGTAAAAAAGAAGCAGTTACAAGAGAAAAAGAAAAGCAATTGTCCTCTTCTGCATCAGCACCATACCAATTGGTATACTAGTCAGCCTCTGCATCAGCATTATACTAGTTGATATACTAGTTCATACACAGCCAAAAATGAGCTAAAGGCTCGGAGTTCGATTCTCGGTAAAGTTAACACAAGTTTTTTTTTTCTATATTTTTTAAATTATGTTGTTTATTGTATTTTTAATTTAATTATTGAATTCTACTTGCAATGGCTCCTTTCAAATTCCGCGTTCGT
This sequence comes from Campiglossa producta, assembly GCA_964058755.1. Lineage (NCBI taxonomy): Eukaryota > Metazoa > Arthropoda > Insecta > Diptera > Tephritidae > Campiglossa > Campiglossa producta. Next base: position 67,189,428 of record CAXKVI010000001.1, read on the forward strand.
CAAGTTTGATTATATAGGTGAAGGCCCAATTGCATTCAACTTTGTAGGATCCACTTTCATACAAAGTTTTTTAAACGTAAAGCGAAGCGAAATTTTTGCAAATGCTCAAAAACGAGGCGCGCATTTGTCAAAGTTTTATGTAATTGGGGCTTTGGAGTTGTATTTTTAGGTAAGGTAAATTAAGGTTACTCAAGGTTAGGTTTGTCGTCCACTGCGGAGTTCCGGTCCCACATATGTATATATAGATAAAAGTAAGTCTTATTTTTACATCAAAAAGAGTCAAAGTAAGACTGCTTTCATGCTGGGCCATACACTCGAGTTAAAGGAGCATTATTAGAGTCAATTTATATTGTCAATATACTCAAGTTTATGCCGTAACGTAAAAAAATGGCGGTTATATTCCAACAGGTTGCCATAACGAGACTTTTGCCGAACTTCTCTTCCAACTTATAGTGTGCTGCTTTGATTTTTGTTGGGATTTTCCACATAGTAGTATCCCGGGACTGACACTCCTAAACCGACACCGTTACTCCTCCTCGAACCACTTAGATGACTTTATGAAGGCCATCAAGTCCTTTATGTCCAGTTCAGCGGTCTGGTTTAGGCTATCCAGGAAGGGAACTCCCAAAAAGCGCGTTCTCGCGCCGCTTAAGACCGGGCAGTTGCAGATGAGGTGCTTCACCGTTTCCTCTTCCTCATCATCTTTGCAGCTCCTACAGCATCGTCGGTAGGGCACACCTTCTGCGTGCCTACCAATAAGGCAGTGCCCAACTAGAACACCTATTAATATGGAGATTTCTCTCCTTCTTAGGCCAGGTTTGTTTGGATGTCCGGCACCTTGGGGATTGTTGCCACATTTCGTTGGCTTGGAATACACACTCCGTCAACCCAACGAAAGGTAGCAACAATCCCAAGGGTGCCGGACATCCAAACAAACCTGGCCAAAATGGGATTATAAAAGATCTAGAGGGATCATAAAAGATCTGAATACAGTTACTTCAACAAAAAATACCGTTCAAACAACCAAAATTTGGTCAACTTCAGGATAACAGCACGAGATTGTAGATTTTACTAGTGCCTTTTTTCTGTGTATATACACAAGAAATATAGCAGTTGACATACTAGATCATATATACATCAGCATCATATTTGTATTTAGCCAAACACGAAAAAGCATCTGTGAATTACAAGAGAAAAAAAGAAGCAAACCAAAAATTTCAAATAATGTTTGCATAGTACCATGTACTACAATAGATCGTACTAATGGTTGCGGTGTAATAAGGCCTTATAATAATAATGTAGTATGAAATGGAATTTTTCTAAAATAGATTAGGCTTTTTCTGACTACACCTTTTTCAGTTTATATTCAGAAAGTAACAATTTATATTTAGAAAATTACAATTCATATTCAGGATTTCCAGTTGATATTCAGAAAAATACAATTGACATTCAGAAAATTATAATTGATATTCAGAAAACTTTCTGAATATAAACTGAAAAAGGTGTAGTATAATTTCAACCCGAGATTCATACATACTTGCATACTAGTACGAACCAGGATTTTTGTGACTAGTATGATTTCGCCCAGCAAATTATAGTTTTATACTAGTATGTTTTCTGATTAGATTGGCATTTATTGGTTTAAGGGTAATCAGCAAAGAACTAGTATAAAAACATCCATAAAATGTATAGTAAACGAGCTAGGTGTCTGCTGAGTAGTTTGGAATTGATTAGTTTGAAGGTATTCAGAAATTAACTGGTATGAATACACCACAAAATGTTTAGGCGTAGAACTATCCCTGCAGTCAACTTAACTAGTTTTATACTAATCAAATACCAGTCAGCTAGGCGGCTTCAACTAGTTCGAGTTCTGTAATTTTTCCATATTAGCAACTGGTATTTTTAACACGGCGATGTCCTACGAGATGGCAATTGTCCTTCTCTGCATCAGCACCATACCAATTGGCTGACTAGTCAGCCTCTGCATCAGGAATATACCAGTTGATATACTTGTTATTATACACATCAGTATCATACCATTTAAGATACTAGTTCGTATATACGTCAGGATCGTACCAGTTGAAAGAATAGTTCATATATACATCAGAATCATACCAGTTGGCAGACTAGTTCATATATACATCAGAATCATACCAGTTGAAAGACTAGTTCATATATGCATCAGAATCATACCAGTTGACAGACTAGATCATATATGCATCAGAATCATACCAGTTGGCAGACTAGTTCATATATGCATCCGAATCATACCTGTTGACAGACTACTTCTTATATGCATCAGAATCATACCAGTTGACAGACTAGTTCATTAATGCATCAGAATCATACCAATTAACAGACTAGTTAAAAAAATCATCGGAATCATACCAGTTGTCATACTAGTTCATATATGCGTCAGAAATATACCATTTGACATACTAGTTCATATATGCATCAGAATCTTACCAGTTGACATACTAGTTCATATATACATCAGAAGCATACCAGTTGACATATCAGTTCATTTATGCATCATAATCATATCAGTTGACATACTAGTTCAAATTTGCATCAGAAATATACCATTTGACATACTAGTTCATATATGCATCAGAATCTTACCAGTTGACACACTAGTTCATATATACATCAGAATCATACCGGTTGACATACTGCTCAGTCTATGCGGCAGGACATACTAATCATTATGCCCATTCAGATCGTACCACTTGTCATACTAGTCCACGAATTTGACATTCATTCCAGTTGGTATACTAGTCGGTCTATGCACCAGTATCATAGTCAGCCTCTACATCAGCAATATACCAGTTTATTCTTTAGAAAGCAGCGACTATTTGTATTTACCCAAACACGAAAAAGCATCTGTGAATTACAAGGTAAAAAAGAAGCAGTTACAAGAGAAAAAGAAAAGCAATTGTCCTCTTCTGCATCAGCACCATACCAATTGGTATACTAGTCAGCCTCTGCATCAGCATTATACCAGTTTATATACTAGTTCATACACAGCCAAAAATGAGCTAAAGGCTCTGAGATCGATTCTCGGTAAAGTTGACACAAGTTTTTTTTTTCTATATTTTTTAAATTATTTTGTTTATTGTATTTTTAATTTAATTATTGAATTCAACTTGCAATGGCTCCTTTCAAATTCCGCGTTCGTCAAGTTTGATTATATAGGTGAAGGCCCAATTGCATTCAACTTTGTAGGATACACTTTCATAAAGTCTTATTTTTAAATCAAAAAGAGTCAAAGTAAGACTGCTTTCATGCTGGGCCATACACTCGAGTTAAAGGAGCATTGGTAGAGTTAATTTATATTGTTGTTGTCAATATACTCAAGTTTATGCCGCAACGTAAAAAAAAATGGCGGTTATATACCAACAGGTTGTCATAACCTCTAACGAGACTTTTACCGAACTTCTCTTCCAACTTATAGTGTGCTGCTTTGATTTTTTCCCTATGAGTTGGCGGGACCTAGTTTTTTTTTTAATTTAAAAATCTGTGACTGTTCAAACAGTTGAATGCAGTTAGGTTAGGTTAGGTTAGTGGCTGCCGCAGAGGCACACTTAGGCCAGTTTTGAAAAGCCCGTTGTGATACCACCAGCACTAGGAAAGTCCGTCCCGGGACCCGGCCATTTGGAAAATCCCAGTGGTCTGGTTTAGACTAGAAGGGAACTCCCAAAAAGCGCGTTCCCGCGCCGCTTAAGGCCGCGCAGTTGCAGATGAGGTGCTTCACCGTTTCCTCTTCCTCATCATCTTTGCAGCTCCTACAGCATCGTCGATAGGGCGTGAATGCCTCTAGATCTTTTATGATCCCATTTCGGCCAGGTTTGTTTGGATGTCCGGCAACTTGGGGATTGTTGCCACCTTTCGTTGGCTTGGAGTACACACTCCGTCAAGCCAACGAAAAGTAGCAACAATCCCCAGGGTGCCGGACATCCAAACAAACCTGGCCAAAATGGGATCATAAAAGATCTGAATGCAGTTACAGAATTTCCAATTGACATTCAGAAAATTACAATTGATATTCAGAAAACTTTCTGAATATAAACTGAAAAAGGTGTAGTATGATTTCAACCCGAGTTTCATACATACTTGCATACTAGTACGAACCAGGATTTTTCTGACTAGTATTAAGTATTTCGCCCAGCAAATTATAGTTGTATACTAGTATGTTTTCTGATTAGATTGGCATTGATTGGTTTAAGGGTAATCAGCAAAGAACTAGTATAAAAACATCCATAAAATGTATAGTAAACGAGCTAGGTGTCTGCTGAGTAGTTTGGAATTGATTAGTTTGAAGGTAGTCAGAAATTAACTAGTATGAATACACCACACAATTTTTAGGCGTAGAACTATAATGTTGCTGAGTAGTTTGGCATTGACTGGTTTAAAGCTAATCAAAAATGAACTAGTATGAATACACCACAAAATGTACAGTCAATGAACTACATTGTTTGCCGAGTAGTTTGGCAATGTCGGGCTTAAAGGAAATCAGAAATGAACTGGTATGAATACACCACAAAATGCATAGTCAATGAACTAGAATTTTCGCTAAGTAGTTTGGCATTGAATGGTTTAAAGCTAATCAACAATGAACTGGTATCCATATGCCACAAAATGCATAGTCAATGAACTATATTGTTTGCTGAGTAGTTCGACATTGACTGGTTTAAAGGTGATCAGAAATTAACTAGTATGAATACACCACAAAATGTATAGTCAATGAACTATATTGCTGGCTGAGTAGTTTGGCCTTGACTGGTTTGAAGCTAATCAGCAATGAACTAGTATAAATACACCACAAAATGTATAGTCAATGAACTATATTCTTTGCTGAGTAGTTGGACATTGACTGGTTTAAAGGTGATCAGAAATGAACTAGTATGAATACACCACCAAATATATCGTCATTGAACTATATTGTTTGCTGAGTAGTTCGACATTGACTGGTTTAAAGGTGATCAGAAGTGAACTAGTATGAATACACCACAAATGTATATCATTGAACTATATTGTTTGCTGAGTAGTTTGGCATTGACTGGTTTGAAGCTAATCAGCAATGAACTAGTATAAATACACCACAAAATGTATAGTCAATGAACTATATTGTTTGCTTAGTAGTTTGGCATTGACTGGTTTAACGCTAATCAGCAATGAACTAGTATGCATACGCCACAAAATGTATAGTCAATGAACTAGAATTTTCGCTGAGTAGTTTGGCATTGACTGCTTTTAAAACTAATCAACAACGAACTGGTAGGCATATGCCACAAAATGGTTAGTCAATGAACTAGTATGTTTGCTGAGTGGTTCGGAATTTGACTGCAGGGATAATGTTGCTGAGTAGTTGGCATTGACTTGTTTAAAGCTAATCAGAAATGAACTAGTATGAATACACCACAAAATGTACAATCAATGAACTACATTGTTTGCCGAGTAGTTTGGCAATGACTGGCGTAAAGGAAATCTGAAATGAACTAGTATGAATACACCACAAAATGCATAGTCAATGAACTAGAATTTTCGCTGAGTAGTTTGGCATTGAATGGTTTAAAGCTAATCAACAATGAACTGGTATGCATATGCCACAAAATGCATAGTCAATGAACTATATTGTTTGCTGAGTAGTTCGACATTGACTGGTTAAAGGTGATCAGAAATGAACTAGTATAAATACACCACAAAATGTATAGTCAGTGAACTATATTGTTTGCTGAGTAGATCGACATTGAATGGTTTAAAGGTGATCAGAAGTGAACTAGTATGAATACACCACAATATGTATGGTCAATCAACTATATTATTTGCTGAGTAGTTCGACATTGACTGGTTTAAAGGTGATCAGAAGTGAACTAGTATAAATACACCACAAAATGTATAGTCAGTGAACTATATTGTTTGCTGAGTAGATCGACATTGACTGGTTTAAAGGTGATCAGAAGTGAACTAGTATGAATATACCACAAAATGTATGGTCAATGAACTATATTATTTGCTGAGTAGTTCGACATTGACTGGTTTAGAGGTGATCAGAAATGAACTAGTATGGATACACCACAAAATGTATAGTCAGTGAACTATATTGTTTGCTGAGTAGATCGACATTGACTGGTTTAAAGGTGATCAGAAGTGAACTAGTATGAATACACCACAAAATGTTTAGTCATTGAACTATATTGTTTGCTGAGTAGTTTGGCCTTGACTGGTTTAAAGGTGATCAGAAGTGAACTAGTATGAATACACCACAAAATGTATGGTCAATGAACTATATTATTTGCTGAGTAGTTCGACATTGACTGGTTTAAAGGTGATCAGAAATGAACTAGTATGAATACACCACAAAATGTATAGTCAGTGAACTATATTGTTTGCTGAGTAGATCGACATTGACTGGTTTAAAGGTGATCAGAAGTGAACTAGTATGAATACACCACAAAATGTATAGTCATTGAACTATATTGTTTGCTGAGTAGTTTGACCTTGACTGGTTTGAAGCTAATCAGCAATGAACTAGTATAAATACACCACAAAATGTATAGTCAATGAACTAGAATTTTCGCTGAGTAGTTTGGCATTGACTGGTTTTAAAACTAATCAACAATGAACTGGTATGCATATGCCACAAAATGGTTAGTCAATGAACTAGTATGTTTGCTGAGTAGTTCGGAATTTGACTGCAGGGAAGCTTTCATCTGATACACATTTCTTTTATATACGTATTGTAGTTTAGTCTAGCTAAGCGCCGTGTTTTAGAATAATAATATAGATGAATAAGATGTATTCGAGAATGGTTTGAATTCACAATATCTTACTTCCGGGAAGTGGACCATGGAAACGATCCATTCGAAAATATCTTATATATGGTGCGTTTTCCTTAAAATTTGGTACATGGGTAGAATTAGGCCTAAAATAACCGGGGCCAATACGAATGGGATATAGAGGAAGAGGGGCGTGATAGAAGGAAAGAGGACAATGAAGAGCAAAAGGGAGGGAGATAGGAAAGAGAGTTGTACGAAGAAAGATAGAAAGACAAGGTGGCAACCTTGCTATAATGCCCAACTTTATGCACATCGGTCAAGCGGTTCCCGAGATATCAATACAAAAAAATAAAATGCGGTTAGGTGGCAACCCTAGCTGGCAACCCTGCTTGAGATTTAAATATTTGGAATACGGTCGATAATACCTTTCATTTGATACCCATATTGGCATATCTTGCTCAATATTAAAAAAAAAATGAGATAAGTGGCAACCCTGTGAACGGCCCCAAGTGGCAACACCCACGCATATAATCTTAGAATGAGTCATACTATCTATAATTCCAAATTTTATCCAAATAGGTCGAGCGGCTCCCGAGATATAGAGAAAAATATATAAAATGCTATTAGGTAGCAACCCTAGGTGGCAACCCTGCTTGAGATTTACATACTTGGAATACGGTCGAAAATACCTTTCATTTGATACCAATATTGGAATATCTTGCTCAATATTTAAAAAAAATTGAGATAAGTGGCAACCCTGTGAACTGCCCCAAGTGTCAACACCCAAGCATATAATCTTAGAATGAATCATACTATCTATAACGCCAAACTTTATCCAAATAGGTTGAGCGGTTCCCGAGATATAAGAAAAACGCCTGTGCCTGAAAGTCTGCAACATACGCCTGAAAGCCGGCTACAATTTATATTTCCGTGCCATAACTTCCGTTTCATCGTCATCCATTTTCTCAAATTTTACTCTCAGTCAAAACTTCATAACGCCGCCTAAGAAGTTAACTTCAAAAAATTTCTGATAGTCTGATTTCTTTAGATATCTGTTCTACAAAAGACTTCTAAAAGCAAAAATATGACTCATAGGCAAGTCATAAATTATTTGTGGATGAGTCATAAATGACTCGCGGATGAGTCATAAATGAATCATGGGTGAGTCATAAATGACTCATGGATGAATCATAAACGTCTCATGGATGATTCATAAATTACTCACGAGCGAGTCATAAAAGACTCATGGATGAGTCATAAATGTGTAATGAATAAATAATAATAAACTCATGGGTAAAACATAAGTAACGCATAGGCGAGTCTTTTGCCTTCCTTTTTTTTCCTACAACCTACACCCTATACCCTACACATTTCAGCTTACACCCTTCACCCTACAGCCTACAACCCACCGACTACATCCTACCGCCTACAACCTACAGCCTACAGACTACATCCTACACCCTACAGCCTACACTCTACAACCATAGGGTCTACAGCCTACAACCAACACCCTACACGCTACAGCCTACAACCTACACCCTACAGCCTGCAGCCTACATATTAAGCATAACTTTCTTGGATTACCATGGCAGCACCATGAGAAATGCTTATATCCCAATAAACATTTATGTTGGAAGTACATTTGAATCTCATTCGAGATCAAATCCGTTTTCCAATTACCAACGTTGTTTTTCCATTCACTCAGAGAAAAATACAATTCTAAAATTAAGAAAAAATTCTTAGATTTATCCTTTGGCATTTAAAAAATTTTAAGAACTTTTCGGTCTTACAGATTCTTAGAATAACCCACTAAGCAATTAATTTCGACTTTTTTCCGAAGTCTTTACGTTGCGTCGAAAGATTTTTCCGAAATCGCAACCGATTTGCTTTCGAAGTTGCTGAGAAATTTGTATGGGAGGGTTGACGCGACTTCGTTACGAATTTTTCGAAATAAAATCGGTAGTTAAAAAAAAAAAATTTTAATTTTAAAAGGTTTTGGCAGGTATCGAACCGACCCGCCTGCATACTTGTACTCATGTGATATTCACTCAGCTACAGAGTACAATGAAATTCTTTGGGCAATAGTCAATAGCTTTCATTTCATAACTTTTGTTTTTATCTGATAACCAAATTTTTGTTACATTTTTATTTTACGAAATTATTACGAATTATTTAAGTAAAGTCGAAATTCTTTCAATTTACTTCAGAAGTCTGATATCAGACTATTTCGAAAGTATGGGCTTGGTGGGAAGAAGTTTTCGTGCTTGTTTTAAAAAAATGCAAAAAGCTTCAAATAAGAATAAAGTACTTATATTAAGGAAAAGTGTTCTTAAAACCAAACTATGATAATCAATAAATAAGAATTATTTACTTATATTAAGAAAAAGTGTTCTAAAAACAAAAATATTACGTACACAAATACATATTGAACAAAGCTGCAATTAGTCGCCGGCAAGCATAAGTATGCGATGGCCTGATGGTTGCCATCTCCGTTCAGCAGTCAAAGCAGTGTCAGTTCGATTCTCGGTGGGGCAACAAAGCAAAGTGGGAAATTGTCATTTAGAACAAAGCAGTAATTAGACGCTGGCAAGCAAAAGTAAACGATGGCATTTTAGTAGACACCTTGGTTGAACGTTCGAGGGACCTGAGTTCGATTATCGGTCAATATAACAACTCTGAAAATAATTTTTTTTAAATTAGAAAAAAAAATTATATTGACTTCACCGAGAATCGAACTCACAACCCCTTAAAAATGAGACCAAAACGTTCTTTGAATAAGAATAACAAACTAACCCTAAGAATATATTGTCCCTGAAATAGCCCCGAGGGTTCTTAAATTCGGACAAAATTATTCTTGAGATAAGAGTTTTCGATCTAAGAAAAAAGTTCTTGAAATAAGAATTTTGTACTTCGTATAAGAATATTCGGTATTACCGTACTTTCGCAACCAAAATTCTTGATTTGGGCTTGATTTAAGTACAAAATTCTTGTTTTTTTTTCTGAGTGCACCAACGCTAAGATGTTTACACGCAGGGGCGGATTTACCTCTAGAAGCGCCCTGAACAAACAAATCAAGCCGCGCCCTAATATTTCCACAAAAATCGTACTTGCTTTCGTGTGGTGACATTTTTATTAAAAATTTTGAACAAAAAATATTCAAATATCATTCTACAGATGATTAAAAACGATCAAATTCAAGTGCATTTTCTATTCGAATATGATCGAGTTGTCTGGGTTAGCAAATAATAAAATCCAAAAAAAGACTGGAGTTCAGCACCTAAGGGTACCATAATGTACTAATACATTTTTGTGGAAATATTCGTCGATACCTCCGAAACCGGTCGAGCTATCGAATTTCAAGATATCTCCCAAACCATCTCAGATATTTCACTGAATCACATCGCATATTATAGCACTCATTGACACCTTTCGTTTGACACCCATATTGTACTAAGACATTTTTGGGTACCCCTGGTGCACATATTGGGCGATAACACTAAAACTCGTTGAGATATCATAAAAAATAATATCTTAAACTTTAAGTTGAGCGTCGATCAATCCAACGAAAAAAGTTTCATTCAATTCCATTCATTACTTTCAGAGTGATACGACCACAAACATACGGACAGACAGACAGACAGACACACAAAAATTTTTAAAATGGTTGATTTGGATTCTACTCGCTTAATAATGCTTCCCCAATCAATTTTTTGTTGATATCTGCCATGTACAGACATCGACCTGTTACAATTTTATTATATGTAAAGATTGTTTTATGATCATAACTTGATATATTTTTTTTTGGTTGTTTTGAAGTAATGTGCAGAAGACCACGCATGTCGGGCAAGTCTCTGTGGTCTATCAGCTATTCCGTCGGACCTTCAATAAAGTCGATAGACATAAAGAAATTCGGCGTCCCGTCGGAATTGTTGATAGAGCCCTCTGACTACCACTTACCAGCGTTTAAATCAGCTCAACTCTTCCGCGAATTTTGAGGCGAAGCAATGAAAGGGAAACAGCATGCAGGTATCCTTTACTTGGAGGCAAATGTGTCCTATAAACATGTCTATATGTGCAGGGCAGATCTATGAACGGATAAAGAATATTTCTTATTTCCAAAAAAAGTTTTTTATTTGATGATTTGTAAAAACCATAAATTTGTGTAGCTTAAGACAGAACAAAAAAACACTTTTAGCCTTTTTTCGAAATTCCGCATGGTTTTCAAGATTTTCAATAATATGGACGAAATTTTTTTTGGTATTAGGGGAACGTTATCTCTTCACAATAGATATAATTTTTTTAAACAATTATTTAAACAAATTAATTTTTAAATGCCTTCTATAGCTACTATTGCCGTGAAAATTTTACACAATTATCTTCGAACTCTTACTTATCTATTCCAAAAAGAAAAAAATGGTAGTTCCTATTCAGACAGTTTGTATCGAATTTTTTGTCACCAAGCGCTTTCAGGAATTGTAATAATTTCAGAAGTTGGTGTCGAATTAACGCGACCATAAATTGGCACCGTACCCGCCAAGTACGGCATGTGCTTCCTGACAAAAAGTTCGATACCAACTGTCTGAATAGGAACTACCATTTTTTTCTTTTTGGAACAGATAAGTAAGAGTTCGAAGAGAAATATTCAAAAAACCAATAGAAACCTGTGGACCTTCCCTTTTGTTTGATACCCAGATTGTAGGCATTATGACCGATAACTTAGTTATCGATAAATATATCGAAGTCCAAATGCAATCCCCTATCGTTTGATACCCATATTGAAGGCATATTTCAAGGTTTTTGTGACAGTCATATGCCACTATCGGGTAGACTGAAGTAGAGTTACATACAAGCAAGCAAACATACATCGATATACGAAAATTGTGGCACAAAGCGGACCACGCTTTTTCCAAAATACTATTAGGGGTTTTAAAATTATTTTCACCTTTTTAGTTCAATACTCTCTAAAAGCGTGAGTTTTAGTTTTTTTAACTATATTTATTTTTTACTCACCTAAGGTTAACTGCACAACGTTGGTGAGTTAACCTGTGGTGAGATATGAGAATGTCGTATACCAACAATTTATGAAGTAAAAATTCAATTATAAACTTAAATAAAATTGCGAATCCATAGTTAACTGTGAAACTTAAGTTAACCTGCCTCTGTGAAATCGGGCCTAAGGGGCATAATCGTGCACAGATACTTTTACCTGCGATGTTTTTCGATAAAATTAGGGCCGTTTTCTCGAGTTCCCGTTAACGTCAAAGTTCTTTGTCAATTTAACGGCCGTTTCTCTAACTGTGAGATTTGAAATTTAAAATTTTTTTATCATTTAAATGTAAACCTCACAGTTAGAGAATCCAAGCCCTGGCCTATACATTTATACACAGTAAAAAATGAAAGTTTACTTTCAATACCAATCGCTATTGAAATTAAGCCTTTTTGGAATTAAATTTGAGTTTTTATACTAAATAGTATTAATAACAAAATAATATTAAAGCGCTCTCACTATAGCGCTCTCTCATTATAATGTTTTAAGTACTTTTGGTTTAAAAACAAAGCCGGAAAAGTATTAAATTAATTACTTTTTAGCATTAAATTAAGTCCGGTGTTTTATTCTTCAGAGCACGCGGTTCGTCGCAATAGCGATATATCATTTAGAACAAAGCTGGAATTAGACGCTGGCAAGCATAAGCACTCGATGGCTTGATAGTAGACATCTCCGTTCAGCATTCAATAACTTGTGCGTTCGACTCTCGGTGAAGGCAATATAATAAAACTGTGTAATTTTTTTTTTTGTGCCTTAGAGAACATTCGAGTGAATTCCTCTCTCTCTATAATTAGACCGAAAATGGTATTAATTTAATACTTTTCGGCGTTGTTATATATAAACACCAAAATAGTTTTAAAGTTAGACTTTTATTTTTACTGTGTAGTGAGCGTTAAAGTTGATTGCTCAGGATGGCAATTGTTGTCAGTATTGGCCGAAATGCTCTGTGCTCTTAAATCCGACCACGCTCTAATATTTGTGCACACGGACCAAATCTGAAAAAAAGTGGAACAAACATTAAAAAACGGACCAAAACCTAGTTTAGATTTTGTAGACCTTACCTTATTTTTGGTATAAAACTGACTAGCCATTCTTGCAAAAAAACACTTTTCTGATCATATTTTTGGAGGAAATTGAATTCCCTACAAAAACTGTCTACACTGAAATTTTCTTATACTAGCCGTTTTCTAGTATTCTAGCCTCAACTATTTGCATGTTTTTCCGTTTTTGTTTTCAAAAATTGTTAAAAGTGCAAATATCCAATATGTTTAATCTTATTTTTAGCCAGTGCCTGTATGACACTACGGATTTTTTCATGTACTTTTTGTAACTGTTTTCGTGATTTGATTTCTTCTATGTAAAAATAGAAGAAAAATACAAAGAAAAAACAAGCACCCAGATTCTAAATATCCGCACGGGATTTTCTATTCGCCCGAAAAATTTTCCTCCATATTACTTTACATCTCTTGGACTGCTAAATTGAACCTACTCTTCTGCATCCTTTCAAACACCCGTTTGATTTCCGCCTTCATCAAAAAAAGTGGGTTCGTATTATAGCGTAACTTTCTTCTTATAGCCCTCTGTGGAGGGACATAGGCTGTACTATGCATTTTTATTAAAACTAGCAGGGACCCCGACGTTGTCCGGGTGGATCTGTATTTTAGGGTGGTACTAATTTCTATTGAAACAATTTTTTCGCTTTTGCCAACCTTATTCTCGGGTCCAAATCCTGTTCATCAACCTCTTTTCCTCGGCTTTCTTTCCTATGTCATATTACTTTCTGTCAATGTTTAAGTTAAGACCCTATCTATGTTGGCAATTCCAGTCGAGTTTTTCCGAAATACTTCCTTCTTTCCATCTCCTTCACCTCAGTACCTCATCTGCTCCTACTTAGATACCCACCCTCATTGATAAAAATAGAGACAAAAAATATAACAGTAGTTCAGATGGACTCTATAACTCACCTCACTTTCAGTAATTTTAGCCCAGGAAGTTCCAATGTGCAGACACAACTTTTCTAGAGTTTTATTCCAGTATAGATAACTGAATGGATGAATAGATTTAAAAGTTGTATTTCTCAAATTTTTTGGTACGCCACTGTACCTATGCAATTGATTTTTGATTTAGCTGAAGTTGAAAAAAAAATACTAAACAAAAATTTGTGAGAGGCACGCTTTGTTATTTTTTGACAAATTAAGTGAATTTTTCTTCATATAAATCAATTTACAAAAAAAATTTTCATAGGTACCTCACTTAAAATGACCCTATCTCTGTTGGCAATTCCAGTCGAGTTTTTCCGAAATACTTCCTTCTTTCCATATCCTTAACCTCAGTACCTCATCTGCTCCTACTTAGATACCCACCCTCATTAATAAAAATAGAGACAAAAAATATAACAGTAGTTCAGATGAACTCTATAACTCACGTCACTTTCAGTAATTTTAGCCCAGGAATTTCCAATGTGCAGAAACAACTTTTCTAGAGTTTTATTCCGGCCGCCGTGGTGTAGCGGTTAAGTGTTCGGCCTTCTAAACCCAGGCCGTGGCGGTTCGATGCCCGGCAAAAGTAACATCAAAAATTATTTAGAAAAATAATTTTTCTAAACGGGGCAGTAGTTTGGCAAACTCTCCGGGTGTATTTCTGCCATGAGAAGCTTCTCAGCAAAAAATTAATTTGCTTTGCAAGTGCCGTTCGGAGTCGGCAAAAAAATGTAGGTCCCGCCAAGTTGTAGGAAAACTCAAAAAGCAACACACCACAAGTTGGAAAGAGAAGCTCGGCTAAAAATCTCGTTAGAGGTTATGAGAACCTGTTGGTATATCGCCGCCATTAGTTTTTTTTTTTTTTTTTGGTACGCCACTGTACCTATGCAATTGATTTTTGATTTAGCTGAAATTGAACAAAAATTTTGAAGAGGCACGCTTTGTTATTTTTTTGACAAATTAAGTTAATTTTTCTTCATATAAATCAATTTACATAGGTACCTCACTTAAAATGACTATATCTTTTTTGTTTATTGGGCGATTTTGATAAAATAAAGCTGTCCACCACAAAAAGTCTCATTAAAATCCGTTTCTTAGTTTCCGAGATCCTTACGTTCAAACGGACAAACAGACAGACAATAATTCTAAAAATGGTTGAGATGGACTCTATAACATTCCTCAAGTCATCCCCAGTCATTTTTTCAAAGAAATTTTCAATGTACAGACACGACTTTTCTACAGTTTTATTATAGTATAGATTTAACCAATTTTTACCAAAATTATAATTTTTCACATTCAATGATCACAAAAAATAGATTTTAAGTTAGTTTTTTTGAAGCACCCTATTGTACATATGGAAAAATATATTCTCTCCCAAAAAGGGGATTTTAAGGGAAAACTACCAAAATCAAGAACAACGTACCAACGTACCAAATCATTTCCACAGTATAAAATTATGTACGAAAGAACCTTTTTTGGCTGGACTGATTATCCAGAAAACAAAAAAAAATGATGACCTTCAAAGCAAAACTAATTATTTTATTATTTATTCAATCTCCACGATATAACATCCGCCAACGGCACTAGGTTGATTGACTTCGCCGCTGCTCGCAATATGGTCATCAGTAGTACCAGGTTGCAGCATAAGCCATTACACCAAGACACATGGCTGTCCCCTGATCAAAGAACTAGAAACCAGATTGATCATGTCATGATCGACGGCAGACATAGCTCCATCGTTCTGGACGTGCGTACATCGCGTGGTCCCAATATTACCTCTGACCATTATCTTGTCGCAGCCAAGATACGCAACGCCTCTGTGCAACGAAGAAAGTGCGCACAGTAACGGAAGAAAGTTTGACGTCGAGAAGCTGCGCACGACACAGACAGCTGATAATTTCTCCACTCTACTCTCACACCTGCTATCGGAGAGCAATCCTCGACCTAACGAAGTTACCGAAGCATATCTCTCACTCATTACGTACCGCCGCTGAGGCCACTATAGGGTTTCAGCGAGCCCGCAAGAACAACTGGTACGATGAGGAATGTAGCACTGCCTAGGACAAAAAGGACGCTGCATACAGGGAGACGTTGCGAACGGGCGCAACCCGCAGTGTATGGCAACGCTATAGTGAGGCGAGGAAGGAAGAGAGACGCCTTTTCAGAAAAAAGAAACGTGAAGCCGAAAGGCGTGAGTGTGAGGAGCTTGAGATGCTGGCTGGCAGGAATGGTGCCCGAAAATTCTATGAGAAGATCCGGCGGATGACGGAAGGTTTAAAGACCGGGGTAAGTTCCTGTAAAGACAATAATGGCGACCTGGTACCCGACGTACAGAATGTACTTAAATTATGGAGGGAGCACTTCTACTCACTGCTAAAATGCGAGGGAGACGTCGAACCCGATACCCCATTCCCTGACGATGGAAAAGTCGTCCCACCACCTGACTATGATTAAGTGAGGAAAGCTATATCCCGGCTCAAAAACAACAAATCGTCTGGGAAAGACGGACTAGCCGCCGAGCTGTTCAAACACGGAGGGGAAGAGCTGGTAAAAAGCATGCATCAGCTCTTATGCAGAATATGGTCAGATGAGTGCATGCCTCCATATTGGAATTTAGGTGTGCTCTGCCCAACACCACAAGAAAGTCGATCCCGCTAACCCAACCAAATAACGCGGAATCAGTCTTCTTAATATAGCATATGAGGTTCTTTCTAGCGTATTGTGTGAAAGACTGAAGCCCATCGTAGACAAACTGATTGGATCTTATCAATGTGGGTCTACCATCGACCAGATTTTCACGATACGCCAAATCGTGGAGAAGACCCATGATAAAAGAATCGACACTCACCATCTCTTTGTCGATTTTAAAGCCGCTTTTGACAGCTCAAAAAGGAGTTGCCTGTATACCGCCATGTCTGAATTTGACTTCCCTGCAAAGCTTATGCGGCTTTACCAAATGACTTTGAGCAAAACCAACAGCTCCGTCAGAATCGGGAAGGACCTCTCTGAGCCATTTAAACCAACCGAGGCTTCAGACAGGGCGACTCCCTTTCGTGCGATTTCTTTAACCTGATGCTGGAGAAGATAATTCGAGCAGCAGAGCTAAACCGCAATGGCACAATCTTTTACAAGAGCGTGCAATTGCTGGCGTATGCCGATGATATTGATATCATTGGTCAACAGCCGCGCCGTAAGCGGTGCTTTCTCTGGGTTGGATAAGGAAGCGAAAAAAGTGGGTCTTGCGGTGAACGAGGACAAGACGAAGTATCTGCTGTCATCAAAGAAAGAATCACCCTTGCCAACAAGTGTTACTTTGGACTAAGTAAGCAATTGAGAAGTAAAGTCCTCTCTCGACAAACAAAGATCACGCTTTATAAGTCTCTCATCACACCAGTCCTAATGTACGGCTCGGAATCATGGACAGTGTCAAGAGAAGATGAGATGGCCCTTGGAGTATTTGAGAGAAAAATTCGCCGGAAGATTTATGGTCCTTCCCGTGATGCCAACGGCGAGTATCGAAGGAAATTTAACGATGAGCTGTACGAGCTTTACGCAGACCTGAAAATAGTTCAGCGGATTAAAGCCCAAAGGCTCCGCTGGCTGGGTCATGTTATACGAATGGACAAAGAAGCACCAGCACAGAAAGTTTTCCTATTGACACCCGAATTCGGCAGCATAGGAAGGGGGAAACCTCGACTGAGATGGAAACAACAGGTGGAGGATGAATTGAACTCCTTTGGGGTTTCCAATTGGCGTCAGTTATCGCTAAAAAGGAATGACTGGCGTGCTTTGATACGAAACGGCCAAAATCGCCTAGGCGGTTAAGCGTCATTATGACGCAAGCCAAGATTGGATTAGATTTATTATATTATCGAAAATTCGAACTCTTAGACAGCAATCAAACAAATCTGTAAAATTTGTCTTGCTTATTTCGTCTACAGTATACCGTGTGTAAAGTATTTGTAACTCTAGAACAGGCTCTGCGTCAATTTATGGTTGGGATTTTAAAGCTATTCTGCTATATTGCAGGTGCACACTCGGCATGTATGGAGCGAAATACCCACCTGTATGCATATTTTCATAAACCTTCAAAGCTATATCTTTGCTCCGAGCTTCTTTTCCAAGTTGTATTTCGTTGCTTTCAATTTTTTCCTTCAAAATGGCAGGTTTTTTTTCAACTCCGAACGGTTAATGAGAAGCCTTCCAAGGCGGAAATACATTAGGGTCTCTATTTAGAAATAATTTTTTCTCAAAACTTTTCGAAGTTTCATTTTTAGAAATGAGAACCAGGAATCTTTGGTGTGATAGGCCGACCACACTACGGCTACACCACGCAGCAATTATTTTTATTAAATGCACCCTTTTTACATTTATTTAGCTAAATATTTTCAATCATTTGCATGCCAACTCGTTTTTTATGCAAATTATTTTCTACACAGAAGCTCCTGCTATTGGATAACAGAATCATGAAATTGAACCTTGGCGCCTAAGCTAAGCGGGCATGCCAGTCATTCGCATTTTATATTCATAAATAAGTAAATTATATAAAGAAATAAAGAAATTGGGGATTTGATTTATGCAGAAGGCAGATAAACAGGCAGAGCAAATATCAACCGAGGTGGTCCACTTAATGTAATCATAGGAAAAATGTAACTCAGCAAAACTTTTTTAAGATACTGTTTGTGTCCTATAATGTTTCTTATTTATTTAAAACAAACTGGAGGTTTTAGTTAAGCAATCAAGAATAACTGCCCTCTTTTCCCATCTTGCAGACGCTCGTACCCTATAATTATTTATTAATTAAAACTGCATTGGTAGAAATATGCAACGGATATAGACGTTTTTTCGTTTTAGTATATACTTATTTACACTTATGTATTCACTCATGTATTCACAAGCATATACATTCATTTTACATACATTTGCATTATGTTGCTTGCCACCGATTATTTTGGAATGCAAAAAACGAGAAAGGGCCTTAATAAATTAACAAATAAATATGTTAACTTGTAATAATTTGTGTAAATATAATATGTATGTAAAAGCTTAATTTATAATCGGAGAAATTATTTTTGTAATAAGTAAACAGCTCAATAAAGACTATAACTTATTGCAGATTTATTCAAGGGTTCCGATGTCTTCATAAACTTAACAGTTTTGATATGGGTTTAAGTAAACATGAAGGGCTTATAAGTAACGTACAAATATAAGTATATACAAATTCACCCCATATGCACTGTAAAATTAATCTAGTCAAAGGAAATGGTAGTTTACAAATAATGCCGAACTAGTCACAAAAATATCAGAGTTCGACCAAATTGAATACCAAAGACTTTAAAAATACAGAATTG
Organism: Campiglossa producta; assembly: GCA_964058755.1. Lineage (NCBI taxonomy): Eukaryota > Metazoa > Arthropoda > Insecta > Diptera > Tephritidae > Campiglossa > Campiglossa producta. The sequence goes on from CAXKVI010000001.1 coordinate 67,208,584, forward strand.
TGAATTGTATGAACAAAACTTAAAAGGAGTTTCCCTAAGCCTAATGGATGCAAGAGCCGTAGTAGTTTTAAGCATTTTGCACTCCTTGTGGAATAAGGATTCATTTGAATGCAAAACCAATCCTTTCTGCATGGGCGGAACTTATTATATATGTATGTACATTAGGATGGATCTAAAAATGAATTTGGTTTCTTGAAATGGTATACCTAATTTCTAGTCAAAACTGGAGCTCAATGACTAAACATAAGTGCTTAAATTTTATGAGTACTAGGGTGTGCCAAAAATCGATTTTAGTTTTTTTAGACTGGTTTGCGCAAAGTCGAATTCTTAGTTAAAAATCTAGTTTAATGTCCAAATACGAGTGCATAAACATACATACATATAGTCGGTGATTATGCAAAACGACGCAAGCGACAAATGCAAAACCCCGCTACAGGAGAGACAAAAACTGTTTTACTTTAGCAAGAACCGTTATATAGTGGGACAAATTCTTACTAAGCTAGATGTTTAGAATATATTTTTATCCCAAATAATATTTTTGGTGGGTAGAGCACAGTAATAGTTATATTCCTATTCATTGCAGCGTACGTGGTTTTGCTAATTTTTATTTATTTTTTAAAAGCAGGGTTTTTCCTAGTACAATATAGAAATATGATAACTGTTAACAAATTTCATTTATTTATATCTAAAAAAACAGTTCAAGGAAGTGGATGAAAAGCGGGTAGCTTAATCTAAGTATAACAAACTGTCATAAAAAAGTTACAATCTTGAAGAATAACTGATTTCAACACTTGTGAATGAAGGTATTTGCATTTTGACATTTTATTTCGTGACTGGTAGCTACTTTTCAGCTCACCCTTGTTATAAACTCGTTTAGGTCGGCCTGGTCCTTGAATGAAGGTTAGGTTAGGTTAGGTTGCAAGGGCAGGACAGAGTACACAGACCCTGCCCGACACTTAGGCCACTAAAAAGGCCCATTGTGATACCCCATACGGTGTTCACCCACCTCCCTGCCCCAGAGATGCGAGAAGGTTATCCCTAAACGCCGGCAGCAGCCCGACCGCTAAACGAGTTCAAAGACCACCAAAAGGATCTAAAGGACCAGTCCACGGTGATGCTACCGTCGACGCCAAGGAAAACAAACTCACACCCAAGGCAGGGGATCAAACCACTTCGGTGGAGCCAATGAATTTGGATAACGCCTTTACTTCCATGTTAGATACCTCAGTGAGGTCGACGAGAAACGGTTGGCCAAGGCTAGCCAACCGTCGTCTGCGGAGCGCGGGACAATGACACAGCAGATGTTGTAAAAGTAGGTCGCCTCCCAGTTGGTGCACCCTGGGTAACGCTAAATGACCTACATAGCCTACACGGCTAGTTTCTTGTATTGCCGGTTCTACGAGAACGGTACAAGTACTTGTGCTGTACCCATCGTGCCGAAACGACCCGAGCCGTTTTCTTATATCGACTCGGCCAAGAGCAGTACACTCGGGGTGACCCTGTCTGATATTTAGGCAGGGCTACACCTCGCTACAACAACAACAACACTTTCCTCCTCTTCAATGCATCTGCAGCTGCGACAGTAATCATTAGACATTACGCCCATTCTAGCACCGTGCGTGCCTATTAAACAATGTCCTGTTAGAACCCTTACTAGGGATGAAATATCCGATTTATTAAGAGACAGCAGGGAATTTGCACGTACCTTGTTGTAAGAAGGCCAGGTTAGCCTTGATATTTCGCATGTTGAGAGCCCTGACCAGAGAATATTCGCTATTTTCATGGTATTTGTGCTGACACTAAATTCAAAAGAGGCCATGGGTATGCCTACCGCACTATTTCCTGGAAGGAGATGGGTGGTGGTACCTCGTCTGGCCAGCTCGTCCGCTCTGCAGTTACCTTCAATATTCCTGTGCCCAGGTACCCAAATAAGGCTAATACCGAAGTGCTGAGCCATCTCATTGAGAGATCTGCGACATCAGTTAACGACTTTGCATTGTCGACGCATGAGTTCAAGGCTCTAAGTGCGGCCTGACTGTCTGAGACGATGTAAATCCGTTTGTCATTTTGCGGCATGGACGCCAAGCTTTTCACAGCACCGTGTATTGCCAGCATTTCCGCTTGCAATACGCTACAGTGGTCGAGGAGGCGGAAGGAGATCTCTAGTCCCAGGTCCGGTGAAAAGATACCTCCCCCCACCTTCCCCTCAAGCTTGGAGCCATCAGTGAAATTATTAACGGCTCCTCGAACAGAATGTGATCTGTTGTCCCATTCCTGTCTTGTCGGTATTAACACCTCGTAGTTTCTGACAAACACGTTATTTGACGCGCAGTAGTCAGTATATGGTGGTATGTTAACAGGAGCGTGAGTGCCCAAGATTGTGGCGTGCCCACTTTGTCCATTTATCCAGACGCCGGTCTCCCTTATTCGCAAAGCTGTGATCACGGCTACTTCTTTCGCCACCAAATCGAGCGGTGGTAGATACAACATAGTGTTGAGTGCTTCTGTCGGAGTGGACCCAAGGGCCCCTGTTATGCAGAGTTCTGAACTCCTTTGGACTTTTTGCAGCTGCTTGAGGTACGTGTTCTTGGTCAGTGCTGGCCACCAGACCAACACTCCGTAGAGTAGAATCGGGCGAACAATGGCTGTGTAGATCCAGTGTACTACCTTGGGAGAAAACCCCCATGAAACACCAATTGCTCTCTTACAAGTGAACAACGCACACGTTGCTTTTTTAACTCGTTCTGTTATATTGTTTTTCCAGAGTAATTTCCTGTCCAGAATAACTCCTAGATCCTTGACTTTGTCACTGAATGTCAAGGTCGTGTTTCCAATTTTTGGTGGTGTAAGGTTAGGTATTTTGTACCTTCTAGTGAAGAGGACTAGTTCGGTTTTCTCGGGGTTTTATTTATTTTTATTTATTTATTTGATTTGCTACAGCAAGAAAAAGCCTAGTTTTAAATATATTTTAGTATAATTGTACTATTAAATACTACAGTAAACAATGTAATCTATCTTATAGCTTATTTTAAAATACTTTCATTTCTTCGCAAATTTTTATTTCATTTGGTAATTCATTAAAGTATTTAAAACCTTTATAAAAAAGATTTTGTTTATCTATCTCTGTTCTATAAAATGGTAACTTAAAATCATTTTTTCTTCTCGTATTTAAATTATGTGTTTCACTTATATACATAACATTATTTGTTAAATATTCAAGTACATTTCCCCTTCTTATATTGAAAACCAACTTCATAGCGTGGTAAAAAATTATTTGCTTTACACTTAGCCAGTTTAGTTTTATGAGCATGCCTTTTATCGATGCATCTATCTTTTCATTTAAAATAAATCTCAATACAATTGAAGGACAATATTTAAAGTGAGGCTCAATTAATGTTTTATAAACAATTATCTTATGCTCGCGATTTAAAAATTTACATGTTCTTTTCATAAAGCCTACTTTTTTACCAGTATTTCCCACAATATATCGCATATGTTCTTCAAATTTAAGTTTATTATCGATTAAGCCCCAGACCTGACGACTTTGCCCAGTCACATATTTTGGATAAGGTCGTTTCCATCAATTGCAGAGAGTTTGAGGGAATTTTCCCCGTATAATAACGCAGATATCATCGGCGTACGCGATCACTTGTTGGCGTTCCGCTTCCATGAGGCGTAGAAGTTGGTTTACGGTAACTACCCAAAGTAGTGGTGAGAGAACACCTCCTTGGGGGGTACCTCTGTTAACGAATGAATCGAGTTTCCACCTAGCTCGGTTGTAATCCGTCTACTGGTAAGCAACTTACGAATAAACGAAACAAACGATCGACCTGCAGACCTGTCAACGCCGAGGTGATAGCATCCGGAAAGACGTTATTGAAAGCGCCTGCTATATCAAGGAAAGCCACCAACGTGTACTGCTTTTGGTTAAGCGACTTTTCTATAACAGATACCAGGGAATGCAAGGCAGTGTCGGTTGATCTACCTTTACTGTAGGCATGTTGAGCCGGCGAAAGATGAGTTGAGTCTATCGATCTTCTGACATAGTCCTCCAGAAGTCTTTCTAGCGTTTTAAGAAGAAACGAAGATAGGCTTATAGGCCTAAAATCGTTTGGTTTAGTATGAGATGGTTTCCCAGCTTTGGGGATAAAAACTACCTTAACCTCTCTCCATGAAGTGGGTACGTAGTTAAGCCTTAGACAACTTATAAACATAGTTTTCAACCAAGGCTTAATAAGATCGGATGTTTGTTGTAGCTGGGCCGGTAATATTCCGTCCGGTCCTGGCGACTTATTGGGCTTGAAGGTAGATAAAGCCCAGTCTTGCTTTTTCTCATCGGTGATTTCCTTTATCATTTGATCGGAGGGTATCCCTCCAGCGATCGTCGTAGTAGACATGTCTGTACATGTCGGGAAGTGTGTATCCAGGAGCAGATTCATGGTATCCGTCGTCGAATCAGTCCACTGCCCATCTGGCATTTGGACGTGGCTTAGTGTTGCCGGCGATTTTGAGAGCACTCTCCTCAGGCGCGCGGCACCAGATGTAGATTCAATTTGACTGCAGAAATTCACCCAGGAGGCTCGTTTGGCCTTGCGGGTTTCCTTCTTGTATGTACTTAGCTTAGTTTTGTAAAGAGCCCAGGACAGTTCGCGGCCCTCCTGTTTGGCTTTATTAAAGGCAGCCCTACATGCCTTTCTGGATCTATCTAGATCTGACGACCACCAAGGTGGCTTATGGGTTTCTGTTACTTTCTTGATCGGACAAGCCTTATCGAAAGCAATCTTGCATTCTTTATTAAAGGTGCTGACTAGCTCGTCTAGTTCATTACCATTTCTAGGTGTAGCCATTTTTTTTGATAAGTTTCTATCAATAAGTTTCTTGTAGTAGCCCCAGTTTGTCTTTTTTATATTTTGTATATACTTTGGAGAAGGAGTGTTCTTTTAAGACCATCCATGATTCTATGAGGTCACTGAAAGAATCAGTGACCAATGTTATGTCGAGGACCTCTTCGCGGTTCCTTGTTATGAAAGTGGGGCATTTCCCCTATTGCATATACATAGATTAGTACCTAATAAGTAGTTATATAGTGACTCACCTCGGTCGTTTATGTCCTTGAATGAAAGTTTATATTTAATTTTTCTATTAGAATTATGTTTTAGAGCACGCAAGCCATAGTTTTTATTTCTATGACCGAATGAACTTTAGGTCAGCCTCGGTTTCATCAAACCAGTAAACCTCTTTATTGCACAAATAAAAAATTTTGAAATTGTGTACCGGCTGCTAATATATAAAAGGTAGAAGTAAGCAGCACTTTCATTAAGTTTGATGGCTTGTAAATCAGAATCAATGACCTGGATATCGCCGTTTTTGCCAAAAGCTTGCTGCATTTTCGCCTCAATGTGAAGAAGATGTTTAATTGGAAATATTACCTGTTTTATAGCCACAACATGAATCGCACTCATCCTTCTTGAGGCCGTTGGTTGTAATTTTTCGTAAACCACCACCGCCGCCGATTAATCGATCGGCGTAAATCTATTATAAATAAGGGCGTTTCCATCGTCACTCGCGTTACATCAGAAACAAGATTTTACTAGTTAAAGTCACTTTACGCCTTACATTTAATATTTCCAAATAATATTGTGACATCGTCACATCTAGCTAGAGGATCGTTATTGAAAATGCCAAAAAAATTGTTTAATTAAATTAGTAATTAAAAGAAAAAAATAAGAAAAACTGTCCGTCACTCGATTTACATTTTTTAGCTCAGAGTTTTTGGAGCATTTTTCGAATCTAACAGCCTAACCTAATATAAACGTTTCTGTCAAAAATGTCTCATGCACATACAACTTGTATGGGAGCAACCGAATTTGATCGCACGGCCTAAACTTCTAACTTGATTTCCCATTTTTGTTCTGCGTGACATTTCGGTTTGACGTTTGTACACAGGCTAAGATACAAACGCACGCACATTTATTTCGGTTACAAGGAAAAAAGTCGTGCATGTACGCGCGGTAAACGTACGGAGTGCGTTTATATTTGGTTAGGCTGTTAAACTCTGCGAAATGGTTTCTTTGAACTAGTTTTTGTAAATGGGACTTTGTTAAGAGTTGATGTAAGTGTGACATGGAAAAAAATTTGAAAGCCTACCTTAATTATTTTAAAACATATTAGAAAAAAGCTCCGTCACTCGCGTTACAAGAAATTCGTCACTCGCGTTACATCTGAATCATACCAAGGTAATGCTTGGAAAGTCGATTCTATAGTGAGGGATCGGTTATAATATCATTTTTTTGGACTGTGATGCCTGTTTATTGCAACTTTTTATTATATATAATACCTCGTGAAGGGTGGACACCTTGCCGCGGTACGAGGGCTTAAGTCGATAGCCACAGGGCTACGCTGCCCTTGTGATAGCGCCGCCAAGCCTCTCTGGCGCGACGACTAAGATCTTCCCCCTCCAATCCAGGGTGTTATGCGACGGCAACTACGGGTCGATTAGCTCTGGATAATAAGGGGGCGATCCCCAAAGTAGGTAGGTAGGTTCAAGTGGCTGCCGCAGAGGCACACTTAGGCCAGTTTTGAAAGGCCCGTTGTGATACCAACACAAGGAAAGTCAGTCCCGGGACCCAGCCATATGGAAAATCCCTGAGTTGTTGGGATTTTCCACATAGCAGAATCCCGGGACTGACACTCCTAAACCGATACCGTTAGTCCTCCTCGAACCACTTAGATGACTTTATGAAGCCCATAAAGTCCTTCATGTCCAGTTCCGCGATCTGGCTTAGGCTATCTAGGAACGGAACTCCCAAAAAGCGCGTTCTCGCGCCGCTGAAAGCCGGACAGTTGCAGATGAGGTGCTCCACTGTTTCCTCCTCCTCATCATCTTTGCAACTCCTGCAACATCGTCGGTAGGGCACACCTAGCCTTTCTGCATGCCTACCAATGAGGCAGTGACCGGTTAATACCCCTATCAATATGCAGATTTCCCTCCTAGTTAGGGCATAAATGCGTCTAGAACTTTTAAGATCCCATTTTGGCCAGGTTTGTTTCGATATCCGACACCCTGGGGATTGCAGCCATCTTTCGTTGGCTGGACGCGGTGTGTGGTCCTTCAGCATTAGTTTGCATGTGGCAAACGGCATACCTAAGCGCTCTTTATCCTGAAGAACCTGCTTGGTCGTACCCTGCCTGGCAAGCTCGTCTGCCTTACAGTTTCCCTCAATATCCGTCTATCCCGGGACCCATATGAGGTTTACGCGGTTCTGTTGGGCCATCTCCTGAAGAGATCGACGACAGCTGAGCGTCAGTTCAGAGTTGAACGTGTATGAGCCAAAACGCTGAAAATAGCCATATCTTCTCCGATAACACGTTTGCTTAACCGGGCCGCAGCGTCCAGCATTGCCGAGACTTCCGCCTGGAAGACGCTACAATGATCAGGTAGTCTGAAGGAGAGCGCAAACTCCAAATCCCTTGAATAAACCCCTCCTCCAACTCTGCCGTCCAACTTCGAGCCGTCGGTGTATATGGAAGTGCCACCATTTGTTTCGGGACACCAATCTGTCCTCTCCCAGTCTTCTCTGCTGGGAATGTTTATTTTGAAACAGCTATCCCCGACTGTAGTGATCGCACAACGATCTGTGCTTAGAGGGTGAAAGCTGTAAGATTCCAGAATACTGGAGTGTCCAATAGTACCCGCACCCCAACTGGAGGTTTCTCTTAGGCGCAGAGCTGATGCCGCCGCTGACCGAAACCCTTCCAGATCAAGTGGCAAAGTGCCCAGAATGACCTGGAGGGCTTCGTTGGGCGTTGTCCTTAGCGCACCGCTTATACAGATCATATTGGATCTATGGACTTTCCGCAACAGATTCAGGTATGTTGCCTTGCTCAGCGCCGGCTACCATACGACGACTCCATACAGCATGATTGGGCGAATGATGGCCGTGTAGATCCAACTGCTTACTCTAGGGCTGAGCCCCCATTTTTTGCCAATGGCTCTTTTGCATGTGTAAAGAGCGATGCAAGCTTTCTTCTGGCGCTGAAGAACATTCTCCTTCCAATTCAATTCCCTGTCCAGAACTATGTCTAGAAACTTGGCCTTGTCCGACAAGCCCAGGCGCGTGCCATCTAGTTCTGGTAGGCTTAGTGGCGGTATTTTTTACCGGTTGGTGAAGAGGACAAGTTCCACTTTCCCCGGGTTGATACTAAGTCCGCAGCGAGAGGACCACCTCGAAACCTATCGCAGTGCTACTTGCATCAGGTCACACAGAGTTTGTGGGAACTTGCCTCTGAATGCAATAGCTAAATCGTCTGCGTATGCCACTATCAGCTTTTCGAAGCTTTTAACCGCCCACCTAACCTTTTCCTCCGTGATGGGTATGTGTACAGCCAGGTTTGTTGTAGGTGCTAGGGGTTCCTCATGCAAGTTCCCTGGGAAGTGCGTATTCAAGAGCAGCTCTAGGGTTTCCCTCTCCTTGCTGGTCCAGGATCCGTCAGGTTTGCGCAAATAGCTTGTGGCTGTTTGAGTTTTTGAGAGCACTCGTCTAAGACTCGCTGTATCGTCGACATTTTCGACCCCAGTGCAGAAATTTCTCCACGATACTCTCTTCGCCTGCCTCAGAGCTTTTTTGTAGGCCCTGAGTTTAACTTTATAATCGAGCCATTCAGTCTCCGTGCCAAGGCTCTTGGCCTTTTTAAATTGTGTCCTACATGATTTACGGAGCGAGTCCAGGTCGTAGGACCACCAATGCGGCCTATGTTTACCGCGTGGTTTTGGCACTGGGCAAGCTTGCTCTAGGGCATTCGAGAGCGCCGTTGTAAAGGTCTTTACCAGATCCTCCAACTCCCCTACTGATGAGGGGACTTGTGGGGGCAGCGCTGGCAAGTCCCTAGATAGTATTTCATTGTGTAGCTGCCAGTTAGTGTTACGTGGGTTGCATTTCATAACCGGCTGCTCAACAGAAAAGTCTAGAACTAATTCTACGTACCGGTGGTCGGAGAATTAGTGTTCATCGAGAACGCGCCATTTTCTGACCCACTCATAAGCGCCTTCGCTGCAAATAGTGAGATCTATGACCTCCCTACGGGTTTTAGTAATAAACGTTGGTTCGTTACCCACGTTGCAAACTACCAGGTTAGTTGTTAACAAATAATCAAACAACGACTCTCCTCTAGCATTGATACCGGAGCTTCCCCACTGGACGTGATGAGCATTGGCGTCAGTTCCGATAATAAGATGACCCATGGAAAAATTTGTCACCAGGTCTTTTACCTCCCTCTGTGGCGGAGGTTCTTCGGCGTCGTAGGGCATATAGACCGATGCCATCGTCAGACTGGTAATGTCGACTGTTAAACTGGCAGCTGTAACGTCACCATTGGTATAGTTGGGCAAGAAAAAGGCATTCAGCTCAGACTTAACCAAAATACAGGCTCTAACCCTGCCCCCCTCGCTGGCTTCGATTAGCTTAAAACCCTTAATCCCCAAACCGCTAATCCTTGAGCTGTTGACCCAGGGTTCTTGGATGAGAACCACATCTATGTCGCCTTTAGAGAGACGACTGATTAAAGCAGCCGAGGCTGCTTTAGATTTGTGCAGGTTTATCTGAATCACCACCAACATGAGAGCGCTCAGACTTCCCTGCCACCGCCGTATCGTCGAGTTCCACCTCGTCTGGAGGCTTATCTTTCAACGACGATTTGTTCAGACCACGATTTGGCGTAGCCGAGATCCTTCTAACTGTGGCAGTATTGACATTGGTGCGCTCAGGACTAGCTGCTATCACTGTGACGTTGAGGTCTTCCCCGTCCAGCAGGCTGTCTCCCATCTCCGAGCTGTTCACTGCTCCTTCGCCATTTGACGTGGCAGATACCATACTTTCCGAGTCGGACATCTCCGACTCCTCTACCGGCACTGCGATGTCCGAGCCCTCCGGTGCAGCCGCAATAGCAGCGCGCTGTGCAGCGCCGCGGTATACGTGGATCACGATCTGACCCATGCCGTAGTGCACTCGTCCATTGCACCGTTTAAGGGGCTCGAGTGCTTCCTTAGTCAAGGTGAAGACCACTTGCCTGTCAGGCCCTACCGCATCCTCGACCAGATTGACACCCCAGTCCTGCGTCGGGAGAGACGGGTTCATGATCCTCAGCATCTTGGGAATTCTCTCAGGTTCAGCAGGGATAGCAGGAATCCACGCTCTTGCCCTTGGCCGAGCCGGGATGTCCTTCCAGTCGACAACCTCGATTCTTGCCCCTTGGTAGATCTCACCCAGTCTTGCAGCTGCTGCCTTGTACAGTGCAACAGTTTTTGCATCCTCGCAAGCGAATACTTAGATTCGGCCCTGGCGTTCCGGACGTACCGCCACTGGTCCCTAGGGATGGCCCAGCTTTCGTTACCTCGGTCAATGACGCCTATGAGGATCCTATCTACACTACGGGGGCGTGTTGCTGCCGCTTCGGGTGAGGTTTTAAATCCACGTCCGATCTCTGGCATTTGAAGGGATTTCCATTAACCTTCCCTGGCGCGTAATCGCTTTGGAAGTTCGGTAAGATAGCTTTAGCCATCTCCACCGTCTTTCTAGCATTCGGCGATAACGACTCTTGTGAAATACCCTCGTATTTCTTCAGGATCCTCGCGGCCGCTCTTTTGTCCAAGTACTCAGAGCGACTGGGAGATGTCTTTTGGTGTAAATTTCGACCCGTAGTTGCCATCGCGGTCGTTCCCTTATTTGGATCTCTGGGGCCAGGTCGTGAGACCACTGCCACAGACGTTAAAGACTTGGTTTCGGTACCGGCACTTACTAGGACTTTAGCATCAGCCGTTGATGGCTTCACTGTGTTTGTACCGGTACTTACTTTGGGGATCGCCCCCTTGTTATCCAGAGCTAATCGACCCGTAGTTGCCATCGCTGTCGATCTCTCGGCTGATAAAGAAATGGAGTTTGTCCTCCGACGTTGCGTTCTCGCCTGCTCCAGCATTTTCCTCCTCTGCTGTGCAGTATACATTGTTGTATCTTTAATTTTAGGGTTTTTGTTATTATTTATCATCTTGTTCGTACGACCCCTCGCCGGGCAAGGCCAGTTAAGGGTCAAGGGAAGAGTAAGGGGAATGTGTCGTCCGCCGCGGCAGAGCCCCATACCGCGGTAAGGCCCCATACCTACGAGGCGGCCCGGTATCAGAGAGGCTCCGTTCGATTACAGCCACGATTTGCCTTCCGGCTGCAAACGTCCAATGGGCACGAGCTCGCATAACACCCTGGATTGGGAAGGGGAAGATCTTAGTCGTCGCGCCAGAGAGGCTTGGCTTCTCTCGTTATGTAGTACCGGTGGCGCTATGATCACAAGGGCAGCGTAGCCCTGTAGCTATCGACTTAAGCCCTCGTACCGCGGCAAACGGTCATATGTTTATAAAAAAGTATAGGGGATTTTTAGTAACGAATGGGCTGAAAAACTACTGCACCGATTTTCACCAAATGTTGACCGTTTCTTCTTTGAATAAGTCCTCCCAACATAGGATACACTTTTTGGTATATAATAAACAACCCTGTTGCAAAAAAAAATAAAACCATAGGTGGCGGTGGAGCCAAGATTTCGTTATTGAAACTTTCGCAAACAAAGTCGCGGGAACTTAATTATTTAGAACCTGGGTGACTGAGTTTGCTAGGTATTCCTCGAACTTGTCACCAAATCTTACCGACAGTAATAGCTTTCCAGAATATCCCTGCAGTCAACTTAACTAGTTTTATACTAATCTAATACCAGTCAGCTAGGCGGCTTCAACGAGTTCGAGTTCTGTAATTTTTCCATATTAGCAACTGGTATTTTTAACACGACGATGTCCTACGAGATGGCAATTGTCCTCCTCTGCATCAGCACCATACCAATTGGCTGACTAGTCAGCCTCTGCATCAGGAATATACCAGTTGATATACTTGTTATTATACACATCAGTATCATACCATTTAAGATACTAGTTCGTATATACGTCAGGATCGTACCAGTTGAAAGAATAGTTCATATATACATCAGAATCATACCAGTTGGCAGACTAGTTCATATATACATCAGAATCATATCAGTTGGCAGACTAGTTCATATATGCATCAGAATCATACCTGTTGACAGACTACTTCTTATATGCATCAGAATCATACCAGTTGACAGACTAGTTCATTAATGCATCAGAATCATACCAATTAACAGACTAGTTAAAAAAATCATCGGAATCATACCAGTTGTCATACTAGTTCATATATGCGTCAGAATCATACCAGTTGATATAGTAGTTCATTTATGCATCAGAATTATACCAGTTGACATATCAGTTCATTTATGCATCATAATCATATCAGTTGACATACTAGTTCAAATTTGCATCAGAAATATACCATTTGACATACTAGTTCATATATGCATCGGAATCTTACCAGTTGACATACTAGTTCATATATACATCAGAATCATACCGGTTGACATACTGCTCAGTCTATGCGGCAGGACATACTAGTTCATATATGCATCAGAATCTTACCAGTTGACATACTAGTTCATATATACATCAGAATCATACCGGTTGACATACTGCTCAGTCTATGCGGCAGGACATACTAATCATTATGCCCATTCAGATCGTACCACTTGTCATACTAGTCCACGAATTTGACATTCATTCCAGTTGGTATACTAGTCGGTCTATGCACCAGTATCATAGTCAGCCTCTACATCAGCAATATACCAGTTTATTCTTTAGAAAGCAGCGACTATTTGTATTTACCCAAACACGAAAAAGCATCTGTGAATTACAAGGTAAAAAAGAAGCAGTTACAAGAGAAAAAGAAAAGCAATTGTCCTCTTCTGCATCAGCACCATACCAATTGGTATACTAGTCAGCCTCTGCAGCAGCATTATACCAGTTGATATACTAGTTCATACACAGCCAAAAATAAGCTAAAGGCTCTGAGTTCGATTCTCGGTAAAGTTAACACAAGTTTTTTTTTCTATATTTTTTAAATTATGTTGTTTATTGTATTTTTAATTTAATTATTGAATTCTACTTGCAATGGCTCCTTTCAAATTCCGCGTTCGTCAAGTTTGATTATATAGGTGAAGGCCCAATTGCAGTCAACTTTGTAGGATCCACTTTCATACAAAGTTTTTTAAATGTAAAGCGAAGCGAAATTTTTGCAAATGCTCAAAAACGAGGCGCGCATTTGTCAAAGTTTTATGTAATTGGGGCTTTGGGGTTATATTTTTAGGTAAGGTAAATTAAGGTTAAGTTAGTCGTCCACTGCGGAGTTCCCGACCCACATATGATATATAGATAAAATTAAGTCTTATTTTTACATCAAAAAGAGTCAAAGTAAGACTGCTTTCATGCTGGGCCATACACTCGAGTTAATGGAGCATTGGTAGAGTTAATTTATATTGTTGTTGTCAATATACTCAAGTTTATGCCGCAACGTAAAAAAAAATGGCGGTTATATACCAACAGGTTGTCATAACCTCTAACGAGACTTTTGCCGAACTTCTCTTCCAACTTATAGTGTGCTGCTTTGATTTTTTCCCTATGAGTTGGCGGGACTAGTTTTTTTTTTAAATTTAAAAATCTGTGACTGTTCAAACAGTTGAATGCAGTTAGGTTAGGTTAGGTTAGTGGCTGTCGCAGAGGCACACTTAGGCCAGTTTTGAAAAGCCCGTTGTGATACCACCAGCACTAGGAAAGTCAGTCCCGGGACCCGGCGATTTGGAAAATCCCAGCGGTCTGGTTTAGACTATCCAGGAAGGGAACTCCCAAAAAGCGCGTTCCCGCGCCGCTTAAGGCCGGGCAGTTGCAGATGAGGTGCTTCACCGTTTCCTCTTCCTCATCATCTTTGCAGCTCCTACAGCATCGTCGATAGGGCACCCCTTCTGCTTGCCTACCAATAAGGCAGTGCCCAGTTAGAACACATATTAATACTAAGATTTCTCTCCTTCTTAGGGCGTGAATGCCTCTAGATCTTTTATGATCCCATTTCGGCCAGGTTTGTTTGGATGTCCGGCAACTTGGGGATTGTTGCACCTTTCGTTGGCTTGGAGTACACACTCCGTCAAGCCATCGAAAAGTAGCAACAATCCCCAGGGTGCCGGACATCCAAACAAACCTGGCCAAAATGGGATCATAAAAGATCTAGAGGGATCATAAGAGATCTGAATGCAGTTACAGAATTTCCATTTGATTTTCAGAAAAATACAATTGACATTCAGAAAATTACAATTGATATTCAGAAAACTTTCTGAATATAAACTGAAAAAGGTGTAGTATGATTTCAACCCGAGTTTCATACATACTTGCATACTAGTACGAACCAGGATTTTTCTGACTAGTATTATTTCGCCCAGCAAAATATAGTTGTATACTAGTATGTTTTCTGATTAGATTGGCATTGATTGGTTTAAGGGTAATCAGCAAAGAACTAGTCTAAAAACATCCATAAAATGTATAGTAAACGAGCTAGGTGTCTGCTGAGTAGTTTGGAATTAATTAGTTTGAAGGTAGCCAGAAATTAACTAGTATGAATACACCACAAAATTTTTAGGCGTAGAACTATATTGTTTGCTGAGTAGTTCGACATTGACTGGTTTAAAGGTGATCAGAAATTAACTAGTATGAATACACCACAAAATGTATAGTCAATGAACTATATTGTTTGCTGAGTAGTTTGGCCTTGACTGGTTTGAAGCTAATCAGCAATGAACTAGTATAAATACACCACAAAATGTATAGTCAATGAACTATATTGTTAGCTGAGTAGTTGGACATTGACTGGTTTAAAGGTGATCAGCAATGAATTAGTATGAATACACTACAAAATGTATAGACAATGAATTATATTGTTTGCTGAGCAGTTCGACATTGACTGGTTTAAAGGTGATCAGAAATGAACTAGTATGAATACACCACAAAATGTATAGTCAATGAACTATATTGTTTGCTGAGTAGTTCGACATTGACTGGTTTAAAGGTGATCAGAAATGAACTAGTATGAATACACCACAAAATGTATAGTCAATGAACTATATTGCTTGCTGAGTAGTTTGGCCTTGACTGGTTTGAAGCTAATCAGCAATGAACTAGTATAAATACACCACAAAATGTATAGTCAATGAACTAAATTCTCTGCTGAGTAGTTGGACATTGACTGGTTTAAAGGTGATCAGAAATGAACTAGTATGAATACACCACAAAATGTATCGTCATTGAACTATATTGTTTGCTGAGTAGTTCGACATTGACTGGTTTAAAGGTGATCAGAAGTGAACTAGTATGAATACACCACAAAATGTATAGTCATTGAACTATATTGTTTGCTGAGTAGTTTGGCCTTGACTGGTTTGAAGCTAATCAGCAATGAACTAGTATAAATACACCACAAAATGTATAGTCAATGAACTATATTGTTTGCTGAGTAGTTTGGCATTGACTGGTTTAACGCTAATCAGCAATGAACTAGTATGCATACGCCACAAAATGTATAGTCAATGAACTAGAATTTTCGCTGAGTAGTTTGGCATTGACTGCTTTTAAAACTAATCAACAACGAACTGGTAGGCATATGCTACAAAATGGTTAGTCAATGAACTAGTATGTTTGCTGAGTAGTTCGAAATTTGACTGCAGGGATATTTTGAAAATACCAAGTAGGTGGCCACTAGGGATGTCAATTTTTCGGGTTTTGGCCATCCCGGGATTAGAGTACTCGTTATTTCTAACAGGTTTGCTTGAAAAAGACTGGAGAAATAGTTTGTGAAACTGTCAACTTTTAAATAAATAACGAATTATTGAATTATCACTTATATTTTTTATTTACTTTTAATGTATTTCGTTTGAATAAAGAAAATAATACACTTCTATAGAAAGTTATAAATTATAAATAACTTATTAAGGCCCGGTTTTTCAATGCAGGTTTAAATCTCAGACAAAGTTGACTAGAGTTTATCCCATACAAACTGGCCGCTTAAACTAAGTTTAAACTTGCACTGCAAAATTAGGCCTAAGTATTCTTTTTTTGGTAGTTGAATTCCTACATGCTCAAAAATTCATTGTACTTTTTTAATTTTATATACCTCAACGCAGCTATAAGTGCAACCATGACTTAGAAATCTTGCAGTACAGAAAAATATTTTTAGCTAATTTCTTATAGAATAATGTATCAGAACCTAATACATAAATTGGAAATTAGGTTTCAAAAATCTATGCGAAATTCGAGAAAATTCGGCAAATTTTTATCAAAATTCTTAGGTTTCTTATCAGGGGTTTTTAGAATATTTTGAAGTACGCGATTTTGTTGGCCGTTTGGTTCTTGTATAAGGTGTTAATCTTAAGCTTTTAAAAAATGTCTCTGATTTTTGAAATTTTTTTTTAACGTTTTCTTACATACACCTTTATAATTTTAATTTGTTTTAAGGAAAAATTACTTAAGCTCGTCAGAAAAAAAAAATTGCCAAATTCACTTTTTACAATCTTAAGACTAACATCCCATTACGCTATGTAAAATCAAATGGGCAACAAAATTGCATAGAAACGTAAATTTGTCGAAATTGCATAAACTGGGTGTCTTTACAGCTACTTCGGGAGTGTATTACCTTCAAAGTATATTGTTAATTTATTAATATAAATGTATTAAACAGTTTAATAATGGTAGATATTAATTAAAAAATACAAAAAAAAAATTTGAAACATTCACCACGCCATGGCCCAGCCAGCGGAGTCTTTGGGCTTTAATTCGCGAATGGACAAAGAAGCTCCAGCACAGAAGGTTTTCCTATCGTCGCTTGAATTCGGCAGCAGAGGAAGGGGGAGGCCTCGACTGAGATGGAAACAACAGGTGGAGGATGATTTGAACTCCCTTGGGGTTTCCAATTGGCGTCAGTTATCGCTAAAAAGGAATGACTGGCGTGCTTTGGTATGCAACGGCCAAAATCGCTTAGGCGGTTAAGCGCCAATAAATGATGATGATGATGATGGTCAGATCTGCGTAGAGCTCGTACAGCTCATCGTTAAATTTCCTTCTATACTCGCCGTTGGCATCACGGGAAGGACCATAAATCTTCCGGAGAACTTTTCTCTCAAATACTCCAAGGGCCATCTCATCTTCTCTTGACATTGTCCATGAATCTGAGCCATACATCAGGACAGGTATGATGAGAGACTTATAGAGCGTGATCTTTGTTCTTCGAGAGAGGACTTTACTTCTCAATTGCCTACTCAGTCCAAAGTAGCACTTGTTGGCAAGAGTGATTCTCCGCTGGATTTCTAGACTGATATTATTTTCGGTGTTGATACTGGTTCCCAAATAGACGAAGTCCCTCACAGTTTCAAATTTGTAACTATCAACAGTGACATGGCTGCCAAGGCGCAGGTGCGCCGATTCTTTCTTTGATGACAGCAAATACTTCGTCTTGTCCTCGTTCACGACAAGACCCACTTTTTTCGCTTCCTTATCCAGTCCAGAGAAGGCAGCGCTTACGGCGCGGTTGTTAAGGCCAATGATATCAATATCATCGGCATACGCCAGCAATTGCACGCTCTTGTAAAAGATTGTACCATTGCGGTTTAGCTCTGCTGCTCGAATTATCTTCTCCAGCATCAGATTGAAGAAATCGCACGAAAGGGAGTCGCCCTGTCTGAAGCCTCGTTTGGTTTCAAATGGCTCAGAGAGGTCCTTCCCGATTCTGACGGAGCTGTTGGTATTGCTCAACGTCATTTGACAAAGCCGTATAAGCTTTGCAGGGAAGTCAAATTCAGACATGGCGGCATACAGGCAACTCCTTTTTACGCTGTCAAAAGCGGCTTTAAAATCGACAAAGAGATGGTGAGTGTCGATTCTCTTATCATGTGTCTTCTCCAGGATTTGGCGTATCGTGAAAATCTGGTCGATGGTAGACTTACCAGGTCTAAAGCCACACTGATAAGGTCCAATCAGTTTGTCTACGATGGCCCTTAGCCTTTCACACAACACGCTAGAAAGAACCTTATATGCGATATTAAGAAGACTAATTCCGCGGTAGTTGGTGCGGTTAGCGGGATCGCCTTTCTTGTGGATTGGGCAAAGCACACTTAAATTCCAATCCGGAGGCATGCATTCGTCTGACCATATTCTGCATAAGAGCTGATGCATGCGTTTTACCAGCTCTTCGCCTCCGCGTTTGAACGTTTGGACCTGAAAATTGGTATAGAATTATATGATATCAAAAGCATTTTCACACATAAAAAGGCGATTATCAGAAAAGGGGGCGTGGCACCTTCCACACACCAGATTTTTCAAGCAGAATATCTGTGAAAGGGTTCAAGGTAGGGAGCTGAAAATTGGTATACCCCTATACGATATCAAAAGCATTCTCACACATAAAAAGGGGGTTTATCAGAAAATGGGGCGTGTCACCTATAATAAAAACTAAGTTTTCAAGCAAAATATCTGTGAAAGGGTTCAAGGTAGGGACCTGAAAATTGGTATAGAATTATATGATATCAAAAGCATTTTCACACATAAAAAGGCGATTATCAGAAAAGGGGGCGTGGCACCTTCAACACACCAGATTTTTCAAGCCGAATATCTGTGAAAGGGTTCAAGGTAGGGAGCTGAAAATTGGTATACCCCTATACGATATCAAAAGCATTCTCACACATAAAAAGGGGGTTTATCAGAAAATGGGGCGTGTCACCTATAATAAAAACTAAGTTTTCAAGCAAAATATCTGTGAAAGGGTTCAAGGTTCATCCTCTCAAAATGATATGAAATATAATTAAATTCGAGACGCTATTTGCGGAGTTATTGACTGATTAGTGAACCTAATTTTTTTATCTCAAAAACTGAAATTTCAAAATATCTCGAAAACTGTTCTACTTTTAAATCAAGTGTTTATATATCTGGAATCAGCAGAAAGTTCTACATAGGAATCCTGTATCAAATCTCGAGGATATTTTTTTGCTGTCGGGTAGTGTTATTAACTATGATAAATTGTGAAATCAAAACAACCTCAAAAGTTTGAACTCCATTTGTTAGGGTTAGGTTAGGTTTAAGTGGTTGTCGCAGAGGCACACCTAGGCCAGTATTTAAAGGCCCGTTGTGATACCACCAACACTAGGAATGTCAGTTCCGAGACCCGTTCATATGGAAAATCCCTGTATTATCGGGATTCTCCAGGTAGCAGAATCCCGGGACTGACGCTCCTAAACCTAACCGTGTCGAATCATTTAGATGACTTGATGATATCCAGATCCGTTACCTGGCGGAGGACAACCAGGAAGGGCACTCCCAAAAAGTGCATTCTCACTCCACTTAAAGCCGGGCAGTTGCAGATGAAGTGCTCCACCGTTCCCTCCTCCTCGTCATCTTTGCAACTCCTACAGCATCGTCGGTAGGGCACACCTAGTCTTTCAGCGTGCCTAACAATAAGGCAGTGCCCAGTTAATACACCTATTAATATGGAGATTTCTCTTCTCCTTAGGGCATAAATGTGTCTTGATCTTTTGTGATCCCATTTCAGCCAGGTTTGTTTGGATATTCCGCAATTCGCCATTTCGTCTGCCCTACAATTTCCCTCAATGTCCCGGGACCCATGTGAGGTTCACGCGGTTCAGTTGGGCCATCTTTTGTAGAGATCGACGACAGCTGAGCGTCAGTTCGCTGAGAATAACAATATCCTGTCCGATAGTGTGTTGACCTCTCCAAGCCACGGCGTCCATGATTGCTGAAACTTCAGCTTGGAAGACACTGCAGTGATCAGTTAGTCTGAAGGAGAGCTCAAGGTTCAGATCCTTTGTAGGTACTTATCCCGTAATTTTTCGACGTGTCTTATCACTCGGTATCTGTCGTAAAAATTACCTCATTGAGTTCTAAGTTGGTTTTTAACATTTAAGCTTGGCGGTTCTACAAACGACGACACGTTGGCACCAGATATGGAAGAACAACAAAGCAACGGTGATCAGCAAGGTGCCTCAGGAAATACATGGTCAACAGATCAACAAGGGAATGGTCAGCCGCCACAGCAATCGCAACATCTATTGTCATCAACACATCTGCCGCCAATCTTTCCGTCAACGCAGACATCTCAAAATTTGTCGTCAACGCAGTTTTCATCACATAGGCCACCAACATCAACATTTAATACAGGTACTTTGACTTTTATGGATAATTCTGCTGCCAAGCTTTTTCCATTGCCAAGTTTCGACGGCAATCCAGAAGACTGGCCACTCTTTTTAGCCAATTATAATGACACAACCAACGAATTTCAATACAGCAACAGACAGAATTTAATGCGCCTGCATAAAGCACTTCAAGGTGCGGCGAAAAGAGCAGTAACGTCATTGTTAATATACCCCGAAGATGTTCCCAAGGTTATTCAGGAGTTAGAGTTTAACTTTGGTCGCCCTGAATTATTAATTAAAGCCCAATTACAGAAAGTTCAGAAGTTTTCATCATCATCATCATTTATTGGCGCTTAACCGCCTAAGCGATTTTGGCCGTTGCATATCAAAGCACGCCAGTCATTCCTTTTTAGCGATAACTGACGCCAATTGGAAACCCCAAGGGAGTTCAAGTCATCCTCCACCTGTTGTTTCCATCTCAGTCGAGGCCTCCCCCTTCCTCTGCTGCCGAATTCAGGCGACGATAGGAAAACCTTCTGTGCTGGAGCTTCTTTGTCCATTCGCATAACATGGCCCAGCCAGCGGAGTCTTTGGGCTTTAATTCGCTGGACTATGGTCAGATCTGCGTAGAGCTCGTACAGCTCATCGTTAAATTTCCTTCGATACTCGCCGTTGGCATCACGGGAAGGACCATAAATCTTCCGGAGAACTTTTCTCTCAAATACTCCAAGGGCCATCTCATCTTCTCTTGACATTGTCCATGAATCTGAGCCATACATCAGGACAGGTATGATGAGAGACTTATAGAGCGTGATCTTTGTTCTTCGAGAGAGGACTTTACTTCTCAATTGCCTACTCAGTCCAAAGTAGCACTTGTTGGCAAGAGTGATTCTCCGCTGGATTTCTAGACTGATATTATTTTCGGTGTTGATACTGGTTCCCAAATAGACGAAGTCCCTCACAGTTTCAAATTTGTAACTATCAACAGTGACATGGCTGCCAAGGCGCAGGTGCGCCGATTCTTTCTTTGATGACAGCAAATACTTCGTCTTGTCCTCGTTCACGGCAAGACCCACTTTTTTCGCTTCCTTATCCAGTCCAGAGAAGGCAGCGCTTACGGCGCGGTTGTTAAGGCCAATGATATCAATATCATCGGCATACGCCAGCAATTCCACGCTCTTGTAAAAGATTGTACCATTGCGGTTTAGCTCTGCTGCTCGAATTATCTTCTCCAGCATCAGATTGAAGAAATCGCACGAAAGGGAGTCGCCCTGTCTGAAGCCTCGTTTGGTTTCAAATGGCTCAGAGAGGTCCTTCCCGATTCTGACGGAGCTGTTGGTATTGCTCAACGTCATTTGGCAAAGCCGTATAAGCTTTGCAGGGAAGTCAAATTCAGACATGGCGGCATACAGGCAACTCCTTTTTGCGCTGTCAAAAGCGGCTTTGAAATCGACAAAGAGATGGTGTGTGTCGATTCTTTTATCATGGGTCTTCTCCAGGATTTGGCGTATCGTGAAAATCTGGTCGATGGTAGACTTACCAGGTCTAAAGCCACACTGATAAGGTCCAATCAGTTTGTCTACGATGGGCTTCAGCCTTTCACACAACACGCTAGAAAGAACCTTATATGCAATATTAAGAAGACTAATTCCGCGGTAGTTGGTGCGGTTAGCGGGATCGCCTTTCTTGTGGATTGGGCAAAGCACACTTAAATTCCAATCCGGAGGCATGCATTCGTCTGACCATATTCTGCATAAGAGCTGATGCATGCTTTTTACCAGCTCTTCGCCTCCGTGTTTGAACAGCTCGGCGGGTAGTCCGTCTTTTCCAGGCGCTTTGTTGTTTTTGAGCCGGGATATAGCTATCCTCACTTCATCATAGTCAGGTGGTGGGACGACTTTTCCATCGTCAGGGATTGGGGTATCGGGTTCGACGTCTCCCTCGCAATTTAGCAGTGAGGAGAAGTGCTCCCTCCATAATTTAAGTACACTTTGTACGTCGGTTACCAGGTCGCCATTATTGTCCTTACAGGAGCTTGCCCCGGTCTTAAAACCTTCCGTCATCCGCCGGATCTTTTCATAGAATTTTCGGGCATCACTCCTGCCAGCCAGCATCTCAAGCTCCTCACACTCACGCCTTTCGGCCTCACTTTTCTTTTTTCTGAAAAGGCGTCTCTCTTCCTTCTTTGCCTCACGATATTGTTGCCATACACTGCGGGTTGCGCCCGTTCGCAACGTCTCCTTGTAGGCAGCGTCCTTTTTTTTCGAGGCAGTTTTGCATTCCTCATCGTACCAGTTGTTCTTGCGGGCTCGCTGGAACCCTATAGTGGCCTCAGCGGCGGTACGCAATGAGTGAGAGATATGCTTCCATTGCTCGGTTACATCGTTAGGTCGAGGATTGCCCTCTGCTAGCAGGTGTGAGAGTCGAGTTGTGAAATTATCAGCTGTCTGTGTCATGCGCAGCTTCTCGACGTCAAACTTTCCTTCCGTTACTGTGCGCACTTTCTTCGTTGCACAGAGGCGTGTGCGTATCTTGGCTGCGACAAGATAATGGTCAGAGTCAATATTGGGACCACGCAGTGTACGCACGTCCAGAACGGTGGAGCTATGTCTGCCGTCAATCAAGACATGATCAATCTGGTTTCTAGTTCTTTGATCAGGGGACAGCCATGTGGCTTGGTGTATTCGCTTATGCTGGAACCTGGTACTACTGATGACCATATTGCGAGCAGCGGCGAAGTCAATCAACCTAGTGCCGTTGGGGGATGTTATATCGTGGAGACTGAATTTTCCAACTGTGGGACCAAAGACTCCTTCCTTGCCCACCTTGGCATTAAAGTCGCCGAGCACGATTTTGATATCATGCTGTGGGCAGCGATCATAAGTCTGTTCAAGTTTATCGTAGAAGGAGTCCTTCTCTGCGTCGTCCGTCTCCTCAGTCGGCGCATAGGCGCAGATAAATGTTATGTTGAAAAACCTCGCCTTGATGCGGATCGCAGCGAGACGCTCGTTCACAGGAGTGAACGCTAATACTTGGCGGCGAAGTCTCTTTCCCACCACGAATCCTACACCACGCGCTTTGCCGCGTGTCTGGCCACTGTAGTATACGTCACAAGGACCGATGGTCGTCTTTCCTTGCCCCGTCCATCGCATTTCCTGCAGGGCGGTGATGTCAGCCTTTGCGCCTACGAGGACATCAACCAGTCGGGCAGCGGTACCGTCCCTTGAAAGGGTCCGGACATTCCCGGTACATGCCAAGTTTTCATGCATCAGTGAAAATCAGTTAGATCAGATTTTAGATTTTTCTAACCGCGCTAGGAATATGGTTGCATTTTTTAAGTCGGCAAGGTGTGCCCATCAACTTATGAATCCTACGTTGCTGGAGTATTTGGTTGCAAAATTGCCGCCATCAAAACAATATGAATGGAGTCAACGCGCTGCAAGTATTCAACCTTTCCCCACAGTGGAAAATTTTGCATATTGGCTTAGCGAAATTGCAAAGGTCGTGTCCTTGTTACCAGGGGTGTCAGACGTGTCACTCCGCTCTATTCAAGCCAATGTCGTGCAGCCTACGTCGGATGCGCAGCCTAAAACCGGTAAGAGCTCCCCACAAAATGGAGTTTTGTTAAAAGTAACAGGCTATGTTTTGGTTGCCTTCGGAAAGGCCATAATTTAGGCAATTGTCGCCAACGTAAATAATGCACCCTGGATGGTTGAAAGCGTATGCATCACAGGTCGCTACATCAAAGCGCATCGTCATCCTCCGTATCTGCTGCTGAAGAAGTAAAACGAGTTTTGAACTGTACATCTGATGGGCAACCGACACTTTTTAAAATCGTGCCCATCACTTTGTATGGTCCAAAAGGAAGCTTGTCTGTCTACGCAATGTTTGACGAAGGGTCATCTATCACCTTATTAGAAGAAAATATTGCCAACCAATTAGGTCTCCGTGGTAGTAGCATGCCACTTACATTGCAATGGTATGGCGAAAGTCAAGTCAAAGAGCAATCGAGAGAAGTTTCTTTAGCGATTAAAGGTAGTGCGGCGGAGTTTTATTTGAAGAAAGTTCATACGGTCAAGTCACTTGACTTACCAAGTCAGTCATTCGACAAACAACATTTTCCACATTTAAAGTCCTTGCCAATTGACAGTTTTACCAACGTTAAGCCAGTATTGTTATTAGGTCTGGACAACAGTTATCTTGGTATCGCCAATCGAACGGTCGATGCAGGGCCGAATCAACCCATAGCTATAGCCACACAATTAGGTTGGATAGCATATGGACCACGTCAACAGCACCAAGTTTCGCCACCAAGAGTACTGCATATCAGTCAGCCGCATTCATTACAAGATTTGCACAGGTTAGTACAAGAAAATTATTCGAAAGAAAGTTTTGGAGTGCGTAACATAAACGCCACGCTTGGGTCAGATGAAGACCGCCGAGCCAGGGCCACGTTGCAAGCGACTACAAGAGATATGGGTAATAAATACGAAGTGGGCTTGCTATGGCGAAGTGATGCAATAGTGCTTCCACCTAGCTTTGACATCTCTTATCGCCGATTGTTGAACCTTGAAACACGAATGCTCAAGGATGTTAGTTTTGCCACCAGTTATAGACGGGAGATTGAAAAGTACATCACCAAAGGCTATGCGCGATTGTTGTCCCCAGAAGAGGAAGGGAGTTCAGGCCCTACTACGTGGTATTTGCCACATTTCGGTGTAGTTAATCCCCACAAACCCAATAAACTAAGAGTAGTTTTCGACGCCGCTGCTGCTACATCAAACGTATCATTAAATTCAGTTTTATTAAAGGGCCCTGAGCACGCACAATCTCTTATTGCCATTGTATACAAATTCCGACAGGGTGTTGTGGCAGTCGCAGCTGACATCCAAGAAATGTTTTCACAAGTGAAAATAAGGGATGTAGATCAAAGTGCGCAGCGGTTTCTCTGGCGGGATGGCGACCCAACTAAGCCGATACGAACCTACGTGATGACTTCGATGATATTCGGAGCCATTTGCTCGCCATGTTGTGCGGAGCATGTGAAGAACATCAACGCTGCCAAATTCATGTCAACCATGCCTCGAGGTGCTAATGCCGTAGTTTCTAACATGTATGTCGACGACTTGGTAATTAGCTTCTGCGACTCAACTGAAACCTAGCAGGTTGTTCAAGAAGCCGTCACCATATGTACAGCCGCTGGTTTTAAATTAAGAAATTTTCTGTCCAATGACAAGCAACTGCAAGCCTTATTGTGCGGTGAAGAAGAAACGCTGGTGACGGCCGTAAATATGGAACACGAGCCTACGGTAGATAAGGTGTTAGGCATGTACTGGAATAATATTGATGATTCCTTTGAATTCCATACAAAGTTTCACAAGATTGCTAGAGACGTGTTGAACTGCAAACGCCCACCAACAAAGCGCGAACTTTTAAGTCTAGTAATGGCGATTTACGATCCATTTGGGTTTTTAGCGAATATCACAATTTACTCGAAGCTTTTGTTGCAATCACTATGGAAAAGGCAAACGGAGTGGGATGAGCCATTGCCCCCACAACTCAACCAAAAATGGACTTTATGGTGGGGAAGTTTCCAGAAAGTTTCATCGTTTTCCGACAGAGGTGTTACTCAACAATATATTCAATTGCACGTCTTCGGTGCATACGCAGCTGTTGCCTATTTGCGCATATGCAAAGGTAGTATGGTCGACGTTGTATTCGTTGCAGCTAAGTCACGATGCGCACCTTTAAAAGGTATGACGGTGCCTCGCTTGGAGCTGCAAGCAGCTGTCTTGGGATGTCGTTTGTCCAAATCCATACAGGAGTGCCACGATTTAGTGTTGGATGAAATTTTCTATTGGAGAGATTCAAAAACAGTTCTGCTGTGGATCAGGTCAACCACACGAGAGTATAAGCAATTTGTCGCCTGCCGGATTTCGGAAGTTCTTGAGTCAACCGAACCTTCTCAGTGGAGGTGGTTATCGACACCACTAAACGTGGCTGACGAAGCCACCCGAGGTAAAGCTGAGTACGACTTTGATCAAAATGGTAGATGGATAAACCAGCTAAATTTACGTCCGAGGATTGCGCTACAGAAGAGAAAAAGAACGTCCTACTCCTCATGATGCCAAAAGATGAGTATATCTTGAATATAACTAAATTTTCTTCTTTCTTCAAGGTTTTGAGAGTCATAGGTTGGGTACGCAGATTCATACACAATGCCAGAAATTCGCATCGTCGTAGCGGAGAACTGAAACCTCTTGCAATTGCCGAAGCAGAAAAGTGTATATGTCGTCGTGTACAGAGGAAGAATTCGCCGCCGAACTTCGCCAATTGCAAACAAATCAGAAAATATCGAAGTCGAGTACCATATATGCACTAACTCCGTTTCTGGATGATGATGGTTTAATAAAGACAAAAATTCTGGGTGCCGCATATCCGCTCTGTATTAAAATCCGTGAAAAGGTCTTGTTCCACATGTAGAATCAATGCCCCGAAGCCTAACACACCTATGATGGGACAATTGCCAGTGGACCGTTTGACGCCATATACTCGCCCGTTCAGTTACACAGGAGTCGACTATTGCGGTCCGTTCCAAATTACTATGGTCGGCGGCGGGAGAAGCGGTGGGTCGCTTTATTTACGTGTCTCACCGTGCGAGCCATACACCTGGAGGTGGCGGAAGATTTGTCGACGGACGCCTTCTTGGTTTGTCTACGAAACTTCGTCAACAGAAGAGGCACGCCGATTTGAATTCGCAGCGACAACGGCACCAATTTTGTGGGTGCCCAGAAAATCTTGAAGTCCGAAGTCAGCCTGTTCGACTTCACCCGGATCGAGCAAGAATGCACCAAACACGGAATTGAATGGACTTTCAATTGTCCTAGCAACCCATCAGCCGGTGGATGTTGGGAAAGAATAGTACAATGCGTAAAACGGCTACTTTATCATGTCCTCAAAGAAGTAGCACCGCGTTTGGAAACTTTCAGAAGCACACTCATAGAAGCTGAGAATATAATTAATAGTCGACCATTAACAGATGTTCCGGTTTCTCCACATGATCCGGAGCCAATAACACCAAACCATTTTCTACTGGGTTGCCTTAATTCAACACAAACGCCAAACGTCGAAGAACGAGACAGGTGTCTACGCAAGCAATACAGAATATCGCAAGCTTTAAAAGACTGTTTGTGGAAAAAATGGGTTACACAGTCTTTGCCATCATTATTACGTCGGTCAAAATGGAGAGAAAGAGTGGAGCTTTTAAAACCTGGTCAAGTTGTAATTGTATGTGATTCCAGTTTACCCCGCGCAAGGGCACAGTTAAAGAAGTCATCACAGCTAAAGACGGCCAGGTAAGAAGTGCTATAGTTCAAACCAGCCAGGGAGTACTACGACGACCTGCCAGCACCTGGAGGTGGAATGTCACTGCAAACAACGATATAAATTACTAATTATTATCTTCAACATAAAAGGGATTACCCTAAATAATCACAACGGCAACGGTGTCATATGTAACTTCAGTTTGCATACATATTGTGGCGAATGTTCTCAAGAATCGCTCATCTCCCAACTCTAGCGTATTTCCATCACTAGCGTCACTACCACAATTACAGCTGTGAGAGCGACAGAGGGAGAGGCAGCTCGCGTGTTTGCGAATGTGGCACAAGGAGGAGATGACGATAGATAAACGCTTCGAGAACACTGTTGCACGAATAAACCAGAAAGGTGTAGACATTTCTAGGTTGTGAAGCTGCTGTTGGCTAGCGTATATAAACCGCGCAAAGACAACGTACATCAATCAGTTTATTTTGAAGTGTTGTACAGTGAAGTACTGAACAGTGAATTAACCCGCGATATTGTACTACGGTTTTTAGTACTGAATAAAGCGTACTACTTATTAAGCAGAATCGGAGTGTTTTATTTAACGTACAGTGATCGAACTCAGGGAAAATAATCAAGGAATCATCGAATTCGTCACAATTGGTGTCAGAAGCGGTATTGTTAAATAAATACAAGGACATTGAAAAGGATAACAAGGACATTGAAAAGGATAACACGGACATTGAAAAGGATAACAAGGACATTGTAAAGGTAACAAGGATATGGCAAAGTTTAATGACTTGAAGATCCAACAACTCAAAAACGAGTTGGAGAAACGTGGAATGGTAACAACAGGCAATAAGCCAGAGCTACAATCACGTCTACGCGAGGCTATGGAAGCGGAAGGAATCAACGTTGACGATTATGTTTTTCAGCTTTCGGAAGAGGGAGCGACGAAAATAGAAGAGCAAAAGGATACTCCGGATTCAGTAACAAATGTGGACACAAACTCGCTGTTGGCTGTATTGGCTCAGATGTCGACGAATATAACATCAAAGTTTGAAGAACAGAAAACTTGCATGACATCTCGGCTGGAACAGGTGTCATCACAGATCTCCGCTCAAATGGAGGAACAGCGGTCATTTATCACTTCGCAGTTGGAAGCACAGGAGGTGTTGGTGTCCTCAAAACTGGAAGCACAAGATGCAAAGATTGCACAGCTGCAGGATAAAATGGACGCTGAAGTCAATGCGCTGAGAGGACGTATCCAAGAGTTGCAGCTGAATCGTCCATCTGTTTCAACAAGCACACCCAAGGTAAAAACCCCATCCTTTGACGGTTCTGTTCCTTTCCAGGTATTTAAGCTACAATTTGAGAAGACAGCAGCTGTGAACAACTGGGGCGCTGAGGACAAAGTCGCTGCTTTATTTGTGGCTTTGAAAGGACCTGCAGCCGAAATCTTACAGACTATTCCGGACGCTGAAAGAAACAACTATGAAGCGTTGATGGGAGCCGTTGAAAGACGTTACGGCAGCGAGCATAGGAGACAGATCCATCAAATAGAGGTACAGAATCGCTTCCAGAAGACTAATGAGACATTGCAGGAGTTTGCATCAGATATCGAGAGGTTAGCCCATCTGGCAAACGCAGACGCACCCGTGGAATACATCGAAAGGGTAAAAATCCAAAGCTTCATAAATGGAATACGTGATGTGGAGACAAAGCGAGCCACATATGCCAATCCAAAGAGATCATTTGCGGAGACGGTATCACATGCTCTAACACAAGAAACAGCCTCGCTTTTGAGTAAACCCACGTACAAAGCTCACCGTGTGGAAGTGGAGACGCCAGACTGGGCCGAAAAAATTGACAAAATCCTAGAAGCACTAAACGGGAAGCAACAGAAAAATGAAGGGGTTATTAAGTGCTTCAAGTGCGGAAAACCTGGTCATATTGCACGTTATTGTGGATCTGGATCTAGCTCCAATAATTCCAGTAATGCAAGCGGACGTAAGCGGAAGGCTGAATTAGATGAGCAAGATGAATGCCCCATAGTTTCTGTCTCGCAGTTCGGAGGGGAAGCAAGTAATGTTACTGTTAGAGGTTTCTTGGACGGAAAAGAGCGGTTACTCACTGTGGATACTGGCGCATCTCATTCCATCATTAGAAGTGACTTGGTCCATAAGAGAGTAAGACCATTGCAGAATGCACAGTTGCGGACAGTAACTGGTGAAAGTAAGCTGGTTCGTGGAGAAGTGCGGTGCAAAGTTGCGATTGGGAATGCGACTACATACCACAACTTCTTAGTGGCAGATATTGTGGACGAAGTCATCATTGGCGTCAACTTCTTGGCTGTGAGAGATATTCACAAGAACCTGAGAAATAGAGTTATGAGATACAATGGCCAAGAAGTACCTCTGATCTTTGGACACAACATTGGGTATTACACCAAAGGAGTTTCATTAGAGATGAAGCACAAGGACACTCGAAATGCAAAGGTACCTCCTCAACCAATGGCTTTGATAGACAAATGCCTGCTTGAGGATATTCGGAGAAGTCAACGGGAAGATTCAGATCTGGCATGTGTGATCCGAGGGCTTGAGCGAAACAAACGACCAGCAAGAAAAGAAATGTCAGCGGCGAGTCCAGTTGCCAAGTCATATTGGACACAATGGAATAGTTTGCGAATGGTATCCGGTTGTTTGCATCGAATATGGGAGAGTGAGGATGGTCAATGCGCTCGGAAGCTTATAGTTGTTCCAAGAAAGCGGATGTCTGATGTTCTCAGGGAAATGCATAACGATCCAAGTGGAGGTCATCTAGGAGTCAAGAAGACCTTGGAGAGGATTAAGCAGACATTTTATTGGGTTGGTTACGGTCAGTCAGTAAAGGAGTGGATTGCCAAATGCGATGAGTGCATCAGAGCAAAGGTGCTGAGGTCTACGAGTCCTGGTCGAATGAGGCAGTGTAACTCAGATGCACCGGTTGAGAGGATTACCTTGGACGAAGCAGGTCCATTCACCAGAACTATAAGCAAAAACATGAAAACCAGGTACGACAAAGCAATGGAAGCGGAAGGGTTCCTCGAAGGAGATTTAGTATTCCTATACGGGCCACAACGGAGGAAAAGTGTGTCTCCCAAAGTTCAGTGCAACTGGGAAGGACCATACAGAGTTGTGAAACGGATCAACGACGTTGTCTACCGCATACAAACTGTTGGAAGAACACGAAATAAAATGAAGGTGGTTCACCTGGAGAGGCTAGCAACGTTTGGATCGGGAAATGTGTCTGATCGGGACGATCAGACTTAGGTGGAGGGCAGTGTGGCGAATGTTCTCAAGAATCGCTCATCTCCCAACTCTAGCATATTTTCATCACTAGCGTCACTACCACAATTACAGCTGTGAGAGCGACAGAGGGAGAGGCAGCTCGCGTGTTTGCGAATGTGGCACAAGGAGATGACGATAGATAAACGCTTCGAGAACACTGTTGCACGAATAAACCAGAAAGGTGTAGACATTTCTAGGTTGTGAAGCTGCTGTTGGCTAGCGTATATAAACCGCGCAAAGACAACGCACATCAATCAGTTTATTTTGAAGTGTTGTACAGTGAAGTACTGAACAGTGAATTAACCCGCGATATTGTACTACGGTTTTTAGTACTGAATAAAGCGTACTACTTATTAAGCAGAATCGGAGTGTTTTATTTAACGTACAGTGATCGAACTCAGGGAAAATAATCAAGGAATCATCGAATTCGTCACAATATCTATATTCTTTAACTCTCATTTAGGTGTTCGAATCCTCTCAACACACTTAATTGATAATACATACAAACAATTTGCCTTATATATATGTATGTATGTGAATTGGTCGCGAAAGAGGAATGCAATGTTCGAATTCGCTCACCTCACTCAAAATGCAACAACTAAATGTATAAATAACCTATTTGCCCTTGAATTAAATAGTATGTACTTATGTATTACTTGAAATTGAATATCGAAAAATATATATTGAATTTCAGGTCATTCGCAAATTACAGGCGCTGAGAAAACATCAAATTTTTAACGTGCCAAAATAAATATTAAAATCTTCATATACAGTTGATGTGTTTTAATTTAGTCGCCAACACCCATCCCTAGAGTTATTTTTTTAAATGCATTGCTGCGTTACTGTTACAGTTCCTCAAAAGAATTTTTTTTGTAGTTTTGATGGTTTTTTCTCTAGATTTTCATAAATTGGGTTTGTGTCTGCACTAGACCCCAAGTTAAACTTAATCTAAATCATTTTCATTTTCCAGTCAAAGTAGTTATTATAAATAAAAAAAATTAACTGATGATTGATTTTGAAGTCAGTCTTATACCTAAACTAGTTGGGTTGACTGTCTGGTATACCGTATATGTACCCTGCAGCGAAACCTCAAACTAGTCAGAAAAATACTAGTATACAACTATAATTTTCTGGCAGAACTCATACTAGCCAGGAAATATCCATTTCATACTAGTATACAACTATAACTTTCTGGCAGAACTCATACTAGGCAGGAAATATCCATTTCATACCAGTATACAACTAGAATTTTCTGGCTGAACCCATACTAGTCAGGAAATATACATTCCATACTAGTTAGTATACCACTCGATTTTTCTGGATGAAATTATACCAGTTTAAAACACAAAATGCATTCGTTTCGTTTTCTCTTATAATTCATAGATGCTTTTTCGTGATAGGGTAAATACAAATAGCCGCTGCTTTCTTAAGAATAAACATGAAAATAAACTCGAGGGATAAAATAAAGGGTAAGCCAGGAAAATTCTGGTTGAAATCATACTAGTCCAGGTTGAATGCTTTTTGGACTAGTATGGGACTAGTATATTTTATAATAGTCCTTTTTGGACTAGTATGTGGACTAGTTAATTTTATGGAAATTATACTAGTCCAGGTTGAACTAGTATGGAACTGGTATTTTACAACTAGTATAAAACTGGTATTTCCTGACTAGTAGATAACTGGTATATTCTGGTCGAAATCTGACAATTAGGACATCAACACGTAAAAAATACCAGTTGCTTATATGGAAAAAAGACAGAACACTGACTAGTTGGCCTGGTGCACCAACTAGTTGTAAAGTAGTTTTCAACTAGTTGCTTTCGCTGCAGGGTACGTATGCATAAACACTACGATATAGATGCCGCGGTTGTTTTCCCTTGTATACTGCAGAGATGGAATAAACTTATTATTCTTCACTATTTCAACTAAAAACAAGTAAGGAAGTCTAAGTTCGGGTCAGGGTTGGGCCATTTTGAATAAAAAACTATTCAAATAAAAAATAAAAAAATTATTCATTATTTTAAAAATAGCCGGTCACTCATCACTCAAATTTTTTTGAATAATGAATAAAACTTTATTTCTTATTTTTTCGTCACTCATACCTCAAAAATAAGGTAAAATTTTATTTTTGAGTGACGAGTGACGAAAAAATTAAAAATAAATTTTTATTCATTATTCGAAAAAATTTGAGTGATGAGTGACTGGCTATTTTTATTCAAAAATATCAAAAATTAACAGTTTATACTTACTTCCAGCGATTCTTGAATACAAGGTATACTACCTTGTACCAATTGCATCGTTCTATCGTAATCAGTTTAAAAATTATGACCCGCCTACTTTTAAAAATTTAACAAAAACTCATGATAGGGTGACTAGGGGGTTCATCTTACCAAACTATAGCATTTTGCCATTTCCGTTACCGAATTATATCAATTTATGTGATTTTCGAAGTTTCCCATATCGAAAGTTTGGCCTGGTCGGAGAACGATTTTATCCAATTTCATCAGGTATAATCCCAACGATACTATTATGCCCTGTCAAATACGACCAGTCAAATTTTCAAAAATGCCTCCCATAAAAGTGGGCGGTGCCAGGCCCACTCTAAAAAATTTATCAAAAAATTATTATATAATGAACAAGGGGATTCACCTATAAAATTATATCATTTTATCCATTTCCGTTACCGAATTATGTCAATTTAGGTGATTTTCAAAATTTTCGATATCGAAAGTGATGCCCACTGGAGGCATTTATTTTATGAAAATCGTCAGGTATACTCCCAACGATACTAGTATGCTTTGTGCCAAATTCCATCGTTATATTGTAATCAGTTTAAAAGTTACGACCAGTAAAATTTTCAAAAATGCCTCCCACCCATTATGGTAAAATCATAAGAGAATGGTCAGGGGGATTCACCTATAAAATTATATCATTTAAGTCATTTCAGCTACCGATATATGTCAATTTATGTGATTTTCGAAATTTTCGATATCGACAAAGGGGGCTGATAACCACATCGCCAATTTTCAATAGCAACCTATCTTGGCCAGAAAGTAACCTGTATACTCCTCTTTTCAACCTAAGAACTTTCATATATGGAACTCTATATCTATCTCGATTTTTTTGTGCCGTTACGTAGTACCGTTATGTGGACAAAATTATAATACCCTTGTACTAGTACTAGTACGCTGGGTATAATAAAAGGAAATACATAATATGTATGTGGAAAATCAGTTCATACGAAATATGTAAATAGAACACTGAACTTTATTAAAAAATAATCCAGGAAGAGTATGGAAAGGACAGGAAAGGAAAGGAAAGGAAAGGAAAGGAAAGGAGAGGAAAGGAAAGGAAAGGAAAAGAAAGGAAAGGAAACGAAAGAAAAGGAAAGGAAAGGAAAGGAAGGGAAGGGAAGGGAAGGGAAGGGAAGGGAAGGGAAGGGAAGGGAAGGGAAGGGAAGGGAAGGGAAATAAAGGAAAGGAAATGATAGGGAATGACGCAAAGGATAGGTGAGAAAAGGAAAGGACAGCAAAAGAAAGAAAGGAAAGGAAGGCCAGGAAAAGGAAAAGGAATAGAAAGAAATGACAAGGAAAGGAAAGCTAAGGTTATGAAAGAGAAGGAAGGGAAAATGAAGGAAAGGAAAGCAAACGAAGAGATAGAAAAATAATGCGAAAGGAAAGGAAAGAAAACGAAAATAAGGAAAAAGAAATTACAGGGAATGAAGGCAAAGGAAATGATAGGTGAGAAGAGGAAAGGACAGCAAAAGAAACGAAAGGAAAGGATAGGCCTGAAAAGGTAAAAGGAATAAAAACAGAACAGACAAATTGTTTAAATTTCAACATTAAAAGTGTAAAATAACAAAAAATACAAATTTTCAGAGTTCTTATATTGGACTTCACCGACAATCGAACGCAGGAAAGGATAGGCCTGAAAAGGTAAAAGGAATAAAAACAGAACAGACGAATTGTTTAAATTTCAACATTAAAAGTGTAAAATAAAAAATACAAATTTTCAGAGTTCTTATATTAGACTTCACCGACAATCGAACGCAGGTCTCTTGAACGCTCAACCAAGATGTCTACCATTACACCGAAAGAAAAAAATATCAAAAACCACCGTAAAATTAACATTTTTTGTTTACCAAATGCAACTGAAAAGAAAAAATGTCAATTTTATAATTTCGGAAATATCATTTCTACGTGAAATGGATGTGCACAAAAAAAAACGTAAAAACGTTCAGGAAAATGTCAAATAAACATGACCATCATGTCTTATTGCAAGCATTCTCACGTATAATTGACATGAAACGTAAAATGGGCATGGCCATTATGTATTATTGAACGCATTTTCACGTATAATTGACATGAAACGCAAAACGAACATAACCATCATGTATTATTGCAGGCATTCCCACGTATAATTGACATGAAACGGAAAATGAACATGACCATCATGTATACATATGTACATTGAATCTACATTCTAAAACTTTTTATTTTAAATGAGAATCACATCAAAATGACATTATTTTAAATCAATTTATTAACATTTTTTAAATAAACACTTAAATACATTTGATAAGGTGACAAACTTAACATTTTAAGAAGCACATAATATTACTTTCTAGGCAAACTTTTATTATGCATTTCACAGGAACTAAAAGTTCTTATATCTTATTACAGTTTCTCCTTCGTAAATATAATACAGATGAAGCACCAATTCCTCTTGAGCTGCTGTTTTCACTTCACTTCTACAATTGTTTGTATGTTAATTATTTTTGGTTATATATGTAAATTCCCAACAC
This sequence comes from Campiglossa producta, assembly GCA_964058755.1. Lineage (NCBI taxonomy): Eukaryota > Metazoa > Arthropoda > Insecta > Diptera > Tephritidae > Campiglossa > Campiglossa producta. Next base: position 67,244,158 of record CAXKVI010000001.1, read on the forward strand.
GCCCGAAATTGAGTGTCAACTGTAACACTGTTCACTTCAATTTAGAATGAAGCAATTACATATAAAAATGCTAGTATATTTCAATACCTTTTTTACGTGAAGCAGCTTTTCGAAATGTGTTATGAACATGATAAATGTCAACTGCAGCGCGGCTTATGCCATTTTAACATGAGAATGTTATACAAAAGTGAAATTAACAGTTTTTATATCAATATGATGTCTAAATGTATATTAAAATGAGAAATTGATATGCCAGTGATATGACGTACTAATTTTGGCTCAACAAGTTTTTTATCAATTTGACGTGAAATCGGTTGTTTACGTCATTTTAAATGTTAAATAAAACTTTTCGAAGTAATGTATTATTAACATGAGAAATTGGTATGACAATGTCATACATGCAAATGTTGATTCAGCAACTTTTGTATCATTTTAACGTGAACCCTGTTTGTTTGATCATTTTCAATATTAATACGACATTTTTTGCTGAAATGTTAAATTGATAAAGCAGAAATGTTAGTTTTACAAGCGACTTTTCTTTCGGTGTAGGCCATCGAATACCTATGCTGGCTACACTCAAAAAAAGGTTTTCCTAAATATTAGGAAGCGCCATATAAATTTAAGGACAAGAAAGGAACAAAATTGCACTAAATCGTAATTGTCCTTAAGTAAAAGAAATGATTTACTTAAACTGTGATTATGATAAACTATGATTAAAAGTAAAAATTGCCTTAGCCCAAGTAACAACTGTACTTTAAAAAAGAAGTATTTTTCCTCAATTCAAGTACAAATACTTGTGTTGAGGAAATTAAAGTGTTCTGAGTTCGATTCTCGGTGAAGCAATATCATTTTTTTATACTTATCTAAAACTAAAATAAGTGTTATTAAAAAAAAATATTTTTCAGAGTTCTTATTTTGACTTCAGCGAGAATCGAACTCTGGTGTCTTGAATGCTCAACCCAGGTATTTACGATGACCCCATCGTATACTTATGCTTGCCAGCGTCTAATTACAGCTTTGTTCCTAATAAAGGGTCAAATACATAAAGCTTTGTTAACCTCGCCTGACATTTGCAACCTCAAAACTTTTCGGTCAACTTCAGAGGTATGCTATAATGAACGCTTTGGCGCTTCTTTTTTATATATTTGTTTTCGTTATATATTTCTTTGCATTGAGAGTGTTGGTAAACTTATTAATTTAATCATATATTTAATACTTCTATATTGCTAGTGAACAAAGGGTACACGCACCAACATCACAGTACAGCCAACATTTTCTACCGCGCTTGTGCCCATAAAGTTACTTCAAGAAGTTGAACTTGAACGCGGAAGTTATCGCTGTTTCACCTTTTTCTCATCTTCCTTCGGGAAAAACTGTTTCCCGTATACGTTACGTGCATAAAGTGACTTATAAGTGTCGTCTGAGGGATAGAAAAAATGATGAAAAAAATTTGAAAATTATTTAAAAAAAATCCATTTTACCGGGACTCCAACCTTGACCCCTAGGTATGCCAGGCGATCACGCTAGCTCTAGGCCAAGGCATTGCCTGATATTAACATAGAAATTCAACAATATGTATTCAAAACACAAGCTACCGGCACTCATGCGATACTGAGTAACTAAGTAACGCAGTAAGTCGCATCAAGCACCATCTAGGCTACTTATGCGATATTGAAGAGAAAACGCTCTTCAAAATTCTAGCAGGGTATGTACCCAAAATATAAAATTTTTCATTATAGTCCCACAGAAAAAATGTTAAAATCTAATTTTTGAGTAGTCAAAAAACAGGAAGGGATTGAAAAGTATTTATCTCTACAACTCTACATATAATAAAATTGCAACAGGTCGATGTCTGTACATGGCAGATATCAACAAAAAATTGATTGGGGGAAGCATTATTAAGCGAGTAGAATCCAAATCAACCATTTTAAAAATTTTTGTGTGTCTGTCTGTCCGTCTGTTTGTGGCCGTATCACTCTGAAAGTAATGAATGGAATTGAATGAAACTTTATTCGTTGGATAGCTCGACGCTCAACTTAAAATTTAAGATATTACTTTTTTGCGATATCTCAACGGGTTTGGGGTTATCGCCCAATATGTGGACCAGGGGTGACCAAAACTGTTTTAGTGCAATATGGGTGCCAAACGAAAGGTGTCAATGAGTGATATGTTATGCGATGTGATTCATTGAAATATCTGAAATGGTTTGGGAGATATCTTGAAAATTCGATAGGTCGACCGGTTTCGGAGGTATCGACGAATATTTTCACAAAAATGTGTTAGTACATTATGGGTATCAAACAAAAGGTGTTTATGAATGCTGTCATAAACAATTTGATTAATTTCAATACCTAAGCTACGCATACGAAGTCGCGGGCACCAGCTAGTGTATAATAAAATTGTACCAGATCGATGTCTGTACATGGCAGATATCAACAAAAAATTGATTGGGGGAAGCATTATTAAGCGAGTAGAATCCAAATCAACCATTTTAAAAATTTGTGTGTGTCTGTCTGTCTGTCTGACCGTATGTTTGCGGCCGTATTACTCTGAAAGTAATGAATGGATTTGAATGAAACTTTTTTCGTTGGATTGCTCGACGCTCAACTTAAAATTTAAGATATTACTTTTTTCGATATCTCAACCGGTTTTGGAGCTATCGCTCAATATGTGAACCATGTCTGTCTGTATGTTTGTTACCCTAAAAGTACTGAATGGAATTGAATCGTTGGATTGCTAGACGCTCAACTTAAAGTTTAAGATATTATTTTTTGCGATATCTCAACGGGTTTTGGGGTTATCGCCCAATATGTGGACCAGGGGTGACAAAAAATGTCTCAGTGCAATATGGGTGTCAAAGGAAAGGTGTCAATGAGTACTATAATATGATGATATGATTCATTGAAATATCTGAAATGGTTTGGGAGATATTTGAAATTTCGACGTATCGACGAATATTTCCCCAAAAGTGTGTTAGTACATTATGGGTATCAAACAAAAGGTGTTTATGAATGCTGTCATAAACCATTTGATTAATTTCAATACCTAAGCTACCCCGGAGATATCTCATAAAATGTGAACCTTCTTAATACCAAATCGCCTAATATTGCTATTAAGGGAAATGTACTATTTTCTTACCTTATAAGAAATAGGACTAATTGCTTTTCACACGGGCAGCTTTATGTAGCTTGCGCGCGAGTAACTTGCTCGGAAAATTTGTTTATAATTTGTAATTTGGGTAGAACTTCAAATCTTGTGTACAAAGAAGTTTTACAATTAATGTTCTTTATATTGGAAAAATAAATGGCTTTAGGGTCGTTTTTTATTGAACTTTAAGCTTTATCAGTGTGATGAAAACATTTTTAGTGACCGAAATATGGGTTTATCGAGTAGACAAACTTTAAAGCTTACATGACAACACGAACCTTAAGTGCTGAACTCCAGTCTTTTTGTTGGATTTTATTCTCAGCTGCAAAACAAAAAAAAACAGAAATTATACGCATACGAAGTCGCGGGCACCAGCTAGTTGAAAATAATAGAATAGAAGAAAAACAGAACTTAAAATTTGTGGAAAATAAAAAGTGGTAAGGCGTTGCTGCATTTGAAAAAATGAAGTCATGTAGCTTCAAATTTTTCATATCTAGCTTTACATTTTCTTAAACTTAAACGAGCCATCAACCGCCTTGGTGATTTTGGCTGTCCAACATATGTATTTTGCAAGTCGCTTCTTTGTGCAGCCAACTGGCGTAACACACCGCATATTCGCAGAGGGTGGGGTCATATGTAGAAGTCCACGCAAGTGGCGAAAGTTTCTGAACGCCATTTAACTGGGAATGGCTAGAGCTATTTTTCAATGACAACCTGTGACAAGGACGGGGTGGGATACAAAAGTCCTAAAACTCGTGTGACGTAATTTATGGATAGCCCCCAATTTAGATACAAAAATTTTGAAAAAGTGTTTAACGGACGTCAGAATCAGATTTAACAAGCCGAAAAATATGTCCGCTATTCAAGCATTCTGTCTTGTGCTTTTGAAATTCAGTATCAGCCAAAACGCGTTCCTAAATTTGAACAAAAACCTTGAACCGTCCCTGTGAAAATGTGTAATTTAATTTTATGAAAATATTTTTTGGCTCACACGTAGACTACTACAATCACAAAAATTATATACTCTGTCTCCATTTGATGGTGATCACATATAAACCCTCACCAAATTTCAGTGGTTTAACATAAATACTTGCAGAGATATGGGCTATGAAATGTTTCCTTCGTATGGGAGGTGCCACGCCCCCTTTTTCTTTATCTCCAGTTTTTTTTGAGATGATGGGATTAATCTTATTTAACTCCTCAAGAAATTTCAGTGGTCTAAACTAAACACTTCCCGAGATATGGACTATGAAGTATTTCATTCGTATGGGAGGTGCCACGCCCCCCTTTTCGTTATCCCCAGTTTTTTTGGAGGTGGTAGGGATCGATCTCATATAACCCCTTACCAAATTTCAGTGGTCTAACATGAATACTTCCAGAGATATCGACTATGAAATATTTCATTTGCATGGGAGGTGCCACGCCCCCGTTTTCGTTATCCCCAGCTTTTTTGGAGGTGGTAGGGGTTGATCTCATATAATCCCTTACCAAATTTCAGTGGTCTAACATGAATACTTTCAGAGATATCGACTATGAAGTATTTCATTCGTATGGGAGGTGCCACGCCCCCTTTTTGGTTAACCCCCAGTTTTATGGGTGAGAATGGTGTTGTTATCCAATAGGTCTGTACCGATTTCCAGGTCCCTACCTTAAACCCATTTAGAGATATTCACCTTGAAGAAAAATGTTTGTATGGGAGGTGCCACGCCCCCCTAATATTTTGTTCTGATTTTATAACATGACCTGCGCGTGGTAATAACAAACAACCCCCCTAAAGGAAGTATATGATTTGGTTCAGCCGTTTTCGAGTTTTAGCGTAACGACTGAACACCATTTCATTTTTATATATATAGATTGTATGGGAGGTACCACGCCCCCTTTTTCGATAACCCCAAGTTTTATGGGTGAGAATGGTGTTGTTATCCTATAGCTCTATACCAATTTTCATGTTCCTACCTTAAACACTTTTGAAGATATTCATCTTGAAAAATTCAGTTTGTATGGGAGGTGCCACGCCCCCTTTTCCGATTACCCCTTCTTTTATGTGTAAGAAGGCTTTTGATACCATATTGGTCTATACCAATTTTCAGGTCCCTACCTTGAACCCTTTCACAGATATTCTGCTTAAAAAATTTAGTTTGTATGGGAGGTACCACGCCCCCTTATTGGATAACCCCCGGTTTTATAGGTGAGAGTAGTGCTGTTATCCTGTAGCTCTGTACCAATTTTCATGTTCCTACCTTAAGACTTTTGAAGATATTCAACTTGAAAAATTCAGTTTGTATGGGAGGTGCCACGCCCCCTTAATATTTTGTTCTGATTTTAAGACATGACCTGCGCGTGGTAATAACAAACAAATCTCCCAAAGGAAGTATTTCATTTGGTTCAGCCGTTTTCGAGTTTTAGCGTTACAATTATACACCATTTCATTTTTATATATATAGATATGTACTTACTCCGTTAAGAGATCTAGTTTTTTTTATTTATATTTAGGAATTTGTCTTAAATTTAAGTAAAATATATACTCATTTCTGATTTTGAGCAATTTTTTACTTGAAATCTCAGCAATTTACTAAAAACTAGTAAATTTGCATCAGATATCAGGCCGAGGAAATATACTTATATGTTTTAAGTTCCTTCTTTCGTACATTTTAAGAACGAACTTCTTTAAAACCATAGGCTTTTCCTACAAAATAGGAAATTTTCCTAACTTGTGTGCCAAGTAACGAATTTCCTTAACTTTAGGACAAAAAAAATTTTGGATGTAATTTTACCACTGCGAATTGTAATTTTTCGAATAAGCGATAAAATTACTATTTGTGTATGTAATTTTAATCAAAAATGTTAGTAAAATCGCAAAATATGTCTACTTGTACGTTCGAGTGTTGTAAATTTGGCCAAAAACTTGGATTGCTTTATTTACTGTAGTAAATTTGCGAAAAAAAATGTATTTCAACCAAAAATTACAAATATTGTGGTAGAAATATTAAACAGAGGTTTTTCAGTGCAGTATAAACCTCGGAGGAGATTTTGGGCCGATATTCTCTACCAAATTTATGGTGTGTTGATTCCGAATGGCAGATGAATTTTTGCTGAGATACCTTAGATGGCCGAAGTATCAACGCTATTTCTTCCGGGAAGAACTTCTTCGCGAAATTTGGATTTAAATTTCAATGCAAGTTGTGATGCCATTATTATTTCTTGGATCATTGCCGTGGAGTGGTGATGTGGGACAACAGCAGCATTTTTCCAACGCGAATGCCAAATCTGGCCGCCGAAATTCATACATATCTACTTGTGCGGCATTGATGTTCGGGCGCAACTTCCTTGTGGAAGATAAAGTATGAATGTTCATATCGTCGGTGTTACGAAAAACCACGCAACTGCTGCCACTCAAATTTTACAGGAGATATAAAAACCTGTTTATCTTCAACACGCACCACTTTGTGTTGGGATAGATTCAAATGTCGTTATTTAAATTTCTGTAGCAAAAACCCCTAATTTTGTTTAATAATGGATGGAGTGGGGTACCAGATGCCCTTGTAACCAAATCTAATTTTTAATCAAAGTGTAGATTACCAATTTTGCATTTGTGCGTTACGCGGTTTTGCATTATTACCGGCGATATGTATATATGTATATATGATGAGTGTGACACATGCGTATATACAAACATACCCGTATTCGGTTTTCAGAATCTAGATAGAAAAGCGCTATACCTATATAATTCTATTCCGCTCTATCGTATAGTGTATAATACTGTAGGATGGTGCTGTGTAGATTATGTATGTATATGTCAAAAATGCTGTAGATAAATTCAAAATGGCTTCGTCAAAGATGAAATAACAGCTGCAAAACTCTACACGTAGAAAAGTTGAAAGTTAGCTCACTGTTTGTGGTGACATCTGACGGGAAACTGTAGTGTAAATTATCTAGGCTTGAGAGCAATCAGCAATGCAATGCCCATATTGCTACACTCACCTTCCCATCAGTGTATGGAATCTAATAAGACTTGAAGACTTCAGATTTTTGCCGCTAGGCTGCCACTGGCTTATGTAGATACAACTAAATGCCATTCTAGAAAGATGCTACCAAATGTATTGTCTTCTTTCCGTAACTGCTTACATATCGAACTGTAGAAGGATGTCAATAAATATACATATTGAACATACCTGCATACAAACGTATGTACGCATATGACACATCGGAAAATCTTACTCAAAGTAAGCTTAGTAAAAATAATAGGTGGTAAGGTCTATAATTTTTCTACGGAATGTAATGTGGAAAAACACAGTAGAAAACATTTATTGCAGATCAAATTTCGCACAAATGAATATCTTGAGTTTTTCAGCAAATAAAATTTAACTACACCTCTCACATTCGCTAGGCAGTCTACCATTCTTTGGGAACTATTTATTGATAAAACTCGGTGCCTGCAACTAGGGTTACCAAATATCACTTTTGCCCCTTTTGTTTATAGGTGGTTTTGAATACATTCTAAAAACTCTGTTTAATACCGCTACAATTTTTACAATTCTTTCGCAAATTCACTATAGTAAAGCCAAGTTTTCCAGTGCAAGTTTAAACTTCAGTGCGAGTTTAAGCTTAGCTTTTAACGGCCAATTTATGTTAGATAAACTCTAGTCAAAAGTAGCCATATTTTACGATTTTACTTACATGGTAAAATTACATCCTGAAAAAGCATTTAGAACAAAGCTGTAATTAGACGCTAGCTAGCATAAGTAGGTATATGAAGGCCTAATGGTAGACATCTGGGTTGAGCGGTCAAAACACCTGCGTTCGATTCTCGGTTAAGTCCAATATAAAAACTATGCAATTTTTTTTTTTACACTTTTAATGATGGAAATTAAACAGTTTTTGTGTTGAATTTTTCGTTGTTTAATTTCGCATGCTTGAAGGTAGGTAAAAAGTAACCTACCTTTTACGTAGTCAGTAGCGTCGCCGAGGACTTTACCGGCGACATTGTCAAGCTCCGAGCGGTGAAGAATTCGACAAAAATGGAAAGATAACCATTAATTTTAGAGCACAGCTCTTGAATTCGTTTTAGTCATACTTGGTGTCCCTACAACACAAGTCTTCTTCCTTAACTCCTATTGGAGCACAGACCCTCGGTATAGGAACCATTTCCTTCTTTGAATTCCTTTTTCGGTTAAAGGAGGCACAACTTAGACCCGGTTTTTCAGTGCAGGTTTAAACCACAGACAACGTTGACTGGAGTTTATCCCATACAAATTGGCAGCTTAAACTAAGTTTAAACTCGCACTGCAGTTTAAACTTGCATTGAAAAACCTGGCCTTAAGCGAAGTGCTTGGGAAAATTATTCGAAAAACTAACTCATATCGTCTGGTTCACGTTTTTATGTTGAAAATTAAAATATTGGGGTTACTCAAAGACGACAAAAAATTTCAAAATCAATTTTTTTGTCGATTTAGGTTTTTCGGTTTTATTCTTTTTTGTTAGTTCCTTGAAAAAAAAAAACTGAAATATTTGTTAACAGTTGTTTTCAATCTCTGCTTAAAATTGTTTGTAATACATTTAAACGTGAAACCTACTACTGTAGTACATATGATATATGTAGTGGTCAAATTGTAACGTTTATATATTTGAAGCTACTAAACATATCTCAATTTAGTTTTTATACCCAGCGCACTAGTACTAGTACAAAGGTATATTAATTTTGTTTACATAACGGTAGTACGTAACGGCACAAAGAAATCGAGATAAATATAGAGTTCCATATATGAAAGTTCTTAGGTTGAAAAGAGGAGTTGATTAAGGCATGTCCGTCCGTCTATCCGCCTGTGTACACGATAACTTGAGTAAAAATTTAGATAATTGCATGAAATTTTGTATATGGTTTACTTTCTGGCCAAGGTAGGTTGCTATTGAAAATGGGCGAAATCGGATGTTAACCACGCCCCCTTTTTCGATATCGAAAATTTCGAAAATCACACAAATTGACATATCTCGGCAGCTGAAATGGCTAAAATGACGGTGTGACTTGGAATTTGTCAGGGATAGGGATAGGGTTAGGGATAGGGATAGGGATAGGGATAGGGATAGGGATAGGGATAGGGATAGGGAAAGGGATAGGGATAGGGATAGGGATAGGGTTAGGGATAGGGATAGGGATAGGGATAGGGATAGGGATAGGGATAGGGATAGGGATAGGGATAGGGATAGGGATAGGGATAGGGATAGGGATAGGGATAGGGATAGGGATAGGGATAGGGATAGGGATAGGGATAGGGATAGGGATAGGGATAGGGATAGGGATAGGGATAGGGATAGGGATAGGGATAGGGATAGGGATAGGGATAGGGATAGGGATAGGGATAGGGATAGGGATAGGGATAGGGATAGGGATAGGGATAGGGATAGGGATAGGGATAGGGATAGGGATAGGGATAGGGATAGGGATAGGGATAGGGATAGGGATAGGGATAGGGATAGGGATAGGGATAGGGATAGGGATAGGGATAGGGATAGGGATAGGGATAGGGATAGGGATAGGGATAGGGATAGGGATAGGGATAGGGATAGGGATAGGGATAGGGATAGGGATAGGGATAGGGATAGGGATAGGGATAGGGATAGGGATAGGGATAGGGATAGGGATAGGGATAGGGATAGGGATAGGGATAGGGATAGGGATAGGGATAGGGATAGGGATAGGGATAGGGATAGGGATAGGGATAGGATAGGGATAGGGATAGGGATAGGGATAGGGATAGGGATAGGGATAGGGATAGGGATAGGGATAGGGATAGGGATAGGGATAGGGATAGGGATAGGGATAGGGATAGGGATGGGATAGGGATAGGGATAGGGATAGGGATAGGGATAGGGATAGGGATAGGGATAGGGATAGGGATAGGGATAGGGATAGGGATAGGGATAGGGATAGGGATAGGGATAGGGATAGGGATAGGGATAGGGATAGGATAGGGATAGGGATAGGGATAGGGATAGGGATAGGGATAGGGATAGGGATAGGGATAGGGATAGGGATAGGGATAGGGATAGGGATAGGGTGGGATAGGGATAGGGATAGGGATAGGGATAGGGATAGGGATAGGGATAGGGATAGGGATAGGGATAGGATAGGGATAGGGATAGGGATAGGGATAGGGATAGGGATAGGGATAGGGATAGGGATAGGGATAGGGATAGGGATAGGGATAGGGATAGGGATAGGGAGATAGGGATAGGGATAGGGATAGGGATAGGGATAGGGATAGGGATAGGGATAGGATAGGATAGGGATAGGGATAGGGATAGGGATAGGGATAGGGATAGGGATAGGGATAGGGATAGGGATAGGGATAGGGATAGGGATAGGGATAGGGATAGGGGATAGGGATAGGGATAGGGATAGGGATAGGGATAGGGATAGGGATAGGGATAGGGATAGGGATAGGGATAGGGATAGGGTAGGGATAGGGATAGGGATAGGGATAGGGATAGGGATAGGGATAGGGATAGGGATAGGGATAGGGATAGGGATAGGGATAGGGATAGGGATAGGGATAGGGATAGGGATAGGGATAGGGATAGGGATAGGGATAGGGATAGGGATAGGGATAGGGATAGGGATAGGGATAGGGATAGGGATAGGGATAGGGATAGGGATAGGGATAGGGATAGGGATAGGGATAGGGATAGGGATAGGGATAGGGGATAGGGATAGGGATAGGGATAGGGATAGGGATAGGGATAGGGATAGGGATAGGGATAGGGATAGGGATAGGGATAGGATAGGGATAGGGATAGGGTAGGGATAGGGATAGGGATAGGGATAGGGTAGGGATAGGGATAGGATAGGGATAGGGATAGGGATAGGGATAGGGATAGAGATAGGGATAGGGATAGGATAGGGATAGGGATAGGGATAGGGATAGGGATAGGGATAGGGATAGGGATAGGGATAGGGATAGGGATAGGGATAGGGATAGGGATAGGGATAGGGATAGGGATAGGGATAGGGATAGGGATAGGGATAGGGATAGGGATAGGGATAGGGATAGGGATAGGGATAGGGATAGGGATAGGGATAGGGATAGGGATAGGGATAGGGATAGGGATAGGGATAGGGATAGGGATAGGGATAGGGATAGGGATAGGGATAGGGATAGGGATAGGGATAGGGATAGGGATAGGGATAGGGATAGGGATAGGGATAGGGATAGGGATAGGGATAGGGATAGGGATAGGGATAGGGATAGGGATAGGGATAGGGATAGGGATAGGGATAGGGATAGGGATAGGGATAGGGATAGGGATAGGGATAGGGATAGGGATAGGGATAGGGATAGGGATAGGGATAGGGATAGGGATAGGGATAGGGATAGGGATAGGGATAGGGATAGGGATAGGGATAGGGATAGGGATAGGGATAGGGATAGGGATAGGGATAGGGATAGGGATAGGGATAGGGATAGGGATAGGGATAGGGATAGGGATAGGGATAGGGATAGGGATAGGGATAGGGATAGGGATAGGGATAGGGATAGGGATAGGGATAGGGATAGGGATAGGGATAGGGATAGGGATAGGGATAGGGATAGGGATAGGGATAGGGATAGGGATAGGGATAGGGATAGGGATAGGGATAGGGATAGGGATAGGGATAGGGATAGGGATAGGGATAGGGATAGGGATAGGGATAGGGATAGGGATAGGGATAGGGATAGGGATAGGGATAGGGATAGGGATAGGGATAGGGATAGGGATAGGGATAGGGATAGGGATAGGGATAGGGATAGGGATAGGGATAGGGATAGGGATAGGGATAGGGATAGGGATAGGGATAGGGATAGGGATAGGGATAGGGATAGGGATAGGGATAGGGATAGGGATAGGGATAGGGATAGGGATAGGGATAGGGATAGGGATAGGGATAGGGATAGGGATAGGGATAGGGATAGGGATAGGGATAGGGATAGGGATAGGGATAGGGATAGGGATAGGGATAGGGATAGGGATAGGGATAGGGATAGGGATAGGGATAGGGATAGGGATAGGGATAGGGATAGGGATAGGGATAGGGATAGGGATAGGGATAGGGATAGGGATAGGGATAGGGATAGGGATAGGGATAGGGATAGGGATAGGGATAGGGATAGGGATAGGGATAGGGATAGGGATAGGGATAGGGATAGGGATAGGGATAGGGATAGGGATAGGGATAGGGATAGGGATAGGGATAGGGATAGGGATAGGGATAGGGATAGGGATAGGGATAGGGATAGGGATAGGGATAGGGATAGGGATAGGGATAGGGATAGGGATAGGGATAGGGATAGGGATAGGGATAGGGATAGGGATAGGGATAGGGATAGGGATAGGGATAGGGATAGGGATAGGGATAGGGATAGGGATAGGGATAGGGATAGGGATAGGGATAGGGATAGGGATAGGGATAGGGATAGGGATAGGGATAGGGATAGGGATAGGGATAGGGATAGGGATAGGGATAGGGATAGGGATAGGGATAGGGATAGGGATAGGGATAGGGATAGGGATAGGGATAGGGATAGGGATAGGGATAGGGATAGGGATAGGGATAGGGATAGGGATAGGGATAGGGATAGGGATAGGGATAGGGATAGGGATAGGGATAGGGATAGGGATAGGGATAGGGATAGGGATAGGGATAGGGATAGGGATAGGGATAGGGATAGGGATAGGGATAGGGATAGGGATAGGGATAGGGATAGGGATAGGGATAGGGATAGGGATAGGGATAGGGATAGGGATAGGGATAGGGATAGGGATAGGGATAGGGATAGGGATAGGGATAGGGATAGGGATAGGGATAGGGATAGGGATAGGGATAGGGATAGGGATAGGGATAGGGATAGGGATAGGGATAGGGATAGGGATAGGGATAGGGATAGGGATAGGGATAGGGATAGGGATAGGGATAGGGATAGGGATAGGGATAGGGATAGGGATAGGGATAGGGATAGGGATAGGGATAGGGATAGGGATAGGGATAGGGATAGGGATAGGGATAGGGATAGGGATAGGGATAGGGATAGGGATAGGGATAGGGATAGGGATAGGGATAGGGATAGGGATAGGGATAGGGATAGGGATAGGGATAGGGATAGGGATAGGGATAGGGATAGGGATAGGGATAGGGATAGGGATAGGGATAGGGATAGGGATAGGGATAGGGATAGGGATAGGGATAGGGATAGGGATAGGGATAGGGATAGGGATAGGGATAGGGATAGGGATAGGGATAGGGATAGGGATAGGGATAGGGATAGGGATAGGGATAGGGATAGGGATAGGGATAGGGATAGGGATAGGGATAGGGATAGGGATAGGGATAGGGATAGGGATAGGGATAGGGATAGGGATAGGGATAGGGATAGGGATAGGGATAGGGATAGGGATAGGGATAGGGATAGGGATAGGGATAGGGATAGGGATAGGGATAGGGATAGGGATAGGGATAGGGATAGGGATAGGGATAGGGATAGGGATAGGGATAGGGATAGGGATAGGGATAGGGATAGGGATAGGGATAGGGATAGGGATAGGGATAGGGATAGGGATAGGGATAGGGATAGGGATAGGGATAGGGATAGGGATAGGGATAGGGATAGGGATAGGGATAGGGATAGGGATAGGGATAGGGATAGGGATAGGGATAGGGATAGGGATAGGGATAGGGATAGGGATAGGGATAGGGATAGGGATAGGGATAGGGATAGGGATAGGGATAGGGATAGGGATAGGGATAGGGATAGGGATAGGGATAGGGATAGGGATAGGGATAGGGATAGGGATAGGGATAGGGATAGGGATAGGGATAGGGATAGGGATAGGGATAGGGATAGGGATAGGGATAGGGATAGGGATAGGGATAGGGATAGGGATAGGGATAGGGATAGGGATAGGGATAGGGATAGGGATAGGGATAGGGATAGGGATAGGGATAGGGATAGGGATAGGGATAGGGATAGGGATAGGGATAGGGATAGGGATAGGGATAGGGATAGGGATAGGGATAGGGATAGGGATAGGGATAGGGATAGGGATAGGGATAGGGATAGGGATAGGGATAGGGATAGGGATAGGGATAGGGATAGGGATAGGGATAGGGATAGGGATAGGGATAGGGATAGGGATAGGGATAGGGATAGGGATAGGGATAGGGATAGGGATAGGGATAGGGATAGGGATAGGGATAGGGATAGGGATAGGGATATTAAAAATCCGCCATATAATAGGTTTTAATCAGATGCTCAGTTTAAAAGCTATTGGCAGATTTAATTGAGAAATTTTACAAATTCCAAGTCACACCGTCATTAATTGTTAAATACATCGAAAGGGGGAAATTATTATGCCTTGATTTGTATGTCGCTTTAAAGCAACATTTATCTTAACCATTTTCTTATCGGCTCAATAGTAGCTGGAAGCTATATCAAATTTAATAATATGGCTCATTTGCTGCAACGTCGCGACGCGTCGTCATAACTCAAAAAATGTTATATTACAGAAAACGCATTTTTAGTTTTTGAATTGATGTATATTTATATTGGACTAGCTGACCCGGCAGACGTTGTCCTGCCACAAATTTATTTCCCTTCCAGAGATATGGACTATGGAGTAGTTTATTCGTATGGGAGGTGCCACGCCCCCTTTATCGTTAACTCCAGTTTTATGGGAGGTATTAGGGATCGATCACATATAAACCCTCACCAAATTTCAGTCGTCTAACATAAATACTTGCAGAGATATGGGCTATGAAATGTTTCCTTCATATAGGAGAAACCACGCCCCCTTTTTCCTTATCACCAGAGATATCGACTATGAAGTATTTCATTCGTATGGGAGGTGCCACGCCCCCTTTTTGGTTAACCCCCAGTTTTATGGGTGAGAATGGTGTTGTTATCCTATAGGTCTGTACCGATTTCCAGGTCCCTACCTTAAACCCCTTTAGAGATATTCACCTTGAAGAAAAATCTTTGTATGGGAGGTGCCACGCCCCCCTAATATTTTGTTCTGATTTTATAACATGATCTGCGCGTGGTAATAACAAACAAACCCCCTAAAGGAAGTATATGATTTGGTTCAGCCGTTTTCGAGTTTTAGCGTAACGACTGAACACCATTTCATTTTTATATATATAGATTGTATGGGAGGTACCACGCCCCCTTTTTCGATAACTCCAAGTTTTATGGGTGAGAATGGTGTTGTTATCCTATAGCTCTGTACCAATTTTCATGTTCCTACCTTTAACACTTTTGAAGATATTCACCTTGAAAAATTCAGTTTGTATGGGAGGTGCCACGCCCCCTTTTCCGATTACCCATTCTGTTATGTGTAAGAAGGCTTGTGATACCATATAGGACTATACCAATTTTCACGTCCCTACCTTGAACCCTTTCACAGATATTCTGCTTAAAAAATTTAGTTTGTATGGGAGGTACCACGCCACCTTATTGGATAACCCCCGGTTTTATAGGTGAGAGTGGTGCTGTTATCCTGTAGCTCTGTACCAATTTTCATGTTCCTACCTTAAACACTTTAGAAGATATTCAACTTGAAAAATTCAGTTTGTATGGGAGGTGCCACGCCCCCTTAATATTTTGTTCTGATTTTAAGACATGACCTGCGCGTGGTAATAACAAACAAATCCCCCAAAGGAAGTATTTCATTTGGTTCAGCCGTTTTCGAGTTTTAGCGTTACAATTATACACCATTTCATTTTTATATATATAGATATGTAATAAAGCAAAATACTTCCATCGCGTTGCTGCCCGAAATGTAAAAACCTCGGATATAACGCTTTGTCAGTTGAACAAATGTAAAAAAATAAGGAAAGAAAAAAAGGGAAAGGAGCGGAAAGGAAAGGAAGTGAAAAAAATAAAACAAAAGATAAAAAAGAAAAGAATGGAAAAGAAAGGAAAGGCAAGGTAAGAGGAATGGAAAAGGAAAGAAAACAAATTGAGGGAAAAGAAAATCAAATAAAGGGAAGGAAAACAAAAGGAAAAAGGAATGGAGTGGACAAGAAAGCTAAGGTAAAATAAAAAATAGAATAAAAAAATATTTTTAATTTAAAATGTTTTTACAATTAACTAAAAACGGCAAAATAATTTCTCCTCTGCCTACATAGATTCTTCACCACGTAGAGCTTGTCCTGAATATTTGTTAGTGTGAATTCTTATAGGTGTTAATTAGTATTTGGCAAGATTGATATGTATAAAAACATTTGGCGCTTGCTATATAGTGAAAAGTGGATCTTTTGAGGAAAGCTCAAATCGGATATATGATTGTTAGAAAGTTATGTGAACCACCTATAGTGTGCGCCAATATCTTTATACATATACGTTTTATACCTATAAGAATTCACACTCACAAATGTTCAGGACAAGCTCTACCTGGTGAAGAATCTATGTAGGCAGAGCAGAAGTTATTTTGCCGTTTTTAGATAATTTTAAAAACATTTTAAATTAAAAATATTTTTTATTCCATTTTTTATTTTATACTTTTTAGTTGTGAGTCTGTGAAAGTTTTTTAATTTAATTTTAAATTTATTAACATACTAGTATATACCCGCGGCCTTGCCCGCCCCTGCGAAGTACCTTTTCAACATTTTAGATAAAAATTCTGTCGTCGAAGTTCACCAAGTTAGGTAGATTGGTCAAATAAAAAACTGTTGGAAGACCAATTATTTGTCTATGTTCCTAGAGTTTTGAAAAAATAGTATGTATTGAAAAACGGTTTTCAAAAATTTTATTTAATATACATATTGAAATCGATTGAAAGTGAGGTTTCTAAAGTTAAATATTGCTTTGGCTTTAAGTATGGATATAAATGTCTCAGAAAGCATTTATCGAATAGTTCATCTAAACTTCAAACTTTGATATTTATATAATATTATGGAATACTGAAGCATTTACCAAGGGTATTTAAAAATTTTTAAAATTCCCATCAATGGGGAAAGGAAGATTGATTAAATAATTTGAGGTTTTTGGGCGATCGCGTTTTAACCGTTAACTCAGCTATCGATAAATATATCGAAATACATATATCGAAGTCCAAATGAAACCTGGGCCATCCCTTTTCGTTTGATACCCATATTGTTGGCCAATTTTAAGGCTTTTGAGCCATCTCGTTTTCACCGATAACTCAGTTATCGATAAATATATCGAAATATATTGAATTCCAAATGAAAACTGGGGCCATCCCCTTTAGTTTTATTCCCATTTAGAATTTTTCACCGATAACTCAGTTATCGATAAATTTATCGAAATATATTAAAGTCCATATGAAACCTTTTTTTGATACCCATATTGTAAGGAAATTTTAAAGTTTTTTGACAATCACATTTTCACCCATAACTCAGTTATCGATAAATTTATCGAAATATATGGAAGTCCAAATGAAACCTGGGGTCATGCTCTCTCATTTGATACCCATATTGTCAGGCAATTTTAAGGCTTTTGAGCCATCTCGTTTTCACCGGTAACTCAGTTATCGAAAAATTTATCGAAATATATTGAAGTCCAAATGAAAACTGGGGCATCACCTTTCGTTTGATACCCATATTGTAGGGCAATTTTAAGTTTTTTGGGCAATCACATTTTCACCGATAACTCAGTTATCGATAAATTTATCGAAATACGCTGAAGTCCAAATAAAACCTGGGGTTTCACCTTTCGTTTGATAACCATATTGTAGGGCAATTTTAAGGTTTTTATTCAATAACATTTTCACCGATAACTCAGTTATCGATTAATTTATCGAAAAATATCGAAGTCCAAATGAGACCTGCCACCTTCCAGTTTCGTTTGATACCCATATTGTTCGAAGTTTCTACACCTGTATGCGAAATATCATAAGTTTAGGTCAAGTGTACTCACAGTTATATGGAAAAACAAAAAAAACGAAAAGTATCGATCCCTAGCATAGCCGGACCCCCCAAAATTAAAAAAATTAAAATAGCCTATACCTCCTTCCAGACTATTAGCTGTCTGCCTACCAAATTTCAACAAAATCCGTCTTGCCATTCTCACGTATTTGAGGAACAGAAGTAAACGTCTGGACATCCAAATATCCAAACATAGCTACATTCACATTTATAATATTAGTAAGATTAGTGGTATTCATGTATAACTTTGCGAAACGCGTAAATCTATACAGCACAGTTGGATGAACGCTAAAGATAAATGAAAACTTTATGTCAAACAAATACATTTATTTCAAAATTGCCTTTAAAAAATTAATTGTTTAGCATATTAAATAAATTTCATGTCGAACAGCTTCATCGAATTAGGTAAATTTACGAGCTTTTTCACACAAAATTTCACTAAGTTTGTGTTAACTTCGTTCTCTTAAAATTTTGACAGCTCA
Organism: Campiglossa producta; assembly: GCA_964058755.1. Lineage (NCBI taxonomy): Eukaryota > Metazoa > Arthropoda > Insecta > Diptera > Tephritidae > Campiglossa > Campiglossa producta. The sequence goes on from CAXKVI010000001.1 coordinate 67,262,701, forward strand.
TTTACGCATTTGGCAATTTTCTATGGTAACTAGCTGACCCGGCAGACGTTATCCTGCCACAAATTATTTCCCTGCATGTTTCTCTAACCCGATCCCTATATCTATTTTAATCCATATCCCTATCTCCTTCGTATGAGAGGAACCACGCCCCCTTTTTCATTATCCCCAGTTTTTTTTGGAGGTGGCAGGGATTGATCTTATATAACTCCTCACAAAATTTCAGTAGTCTAACCTAAATACTTCCAGATATATGGACTATGAAGTATTTCTTTCATATGGGAGGTGCCACGCCCCCTTTTCGTTAACTCGAGTTTTTAGGGAGGTGTTAGGGATCCATCACATATAAACCCTCACCAAATCTCAGTGGTCTAACATAAATACTTGCAGGGATATGGACTATGAAATGTTTCCTTCGTATGGGAGGTGCCACACCCCCTTTTTCTTTATCTCCAGTTTTTTTTAGAGATGATAGGGATAAATCTTATTTAACTCCTCATGAAATTTCAGTGGTCTAACCCAAATACTTCCCGATATATGGACTATGAAGAATTTTATTCGTATGGGAGGTGCCACGCCCCCTCTTTCGTTACCCCAGTTTTTTTTGGAGGTGGTAGGGATCGATCTCATATAACCCCTTATCAAATTTCAGTGGTCTAACCTAAATACTTCCAGAGATATGAACTATGAAGTATTTCATTTCTATGGGAGGTGCCACGCCCCCTTTTTCGTTATCCCCAGTTTTTTGAAGGTGGTAGGGATCGATCTCATCTAACCTCTTACCACGTTTGAGTGGTCTAACATAAGTGCTTCCAGAGATATGACTATGAAGTATTTCATTCGTATGGGAGGTGCCACGCCCCCTTTTTCGTTACCCCAGTTTTTGTGGAGGTGGTAGGGATCGATCTCATATAAGCCCTTACCAAATTTCAGTGGTCTAACCTAAATACTTCCAGAGATATGGACTATGAAGTATTTAATTCGTATGGGAGGTGCCACGCCCCCTTTTTCGTTACCCCAGTTTTTTGGAGGTGGTAGGGATCGATCTCATCTAGCCTCTTACTACGTTTGAGTGGTCTAACATAAGTACTTCCAGAGATATGGACTATGAAGTATTCCATTCGTATGGGAGGTGCCACGCCCCAATTTTCGTTATCCCAGTTTTTTGGAGGTGGTAGGGATCGATCTCATATAACCCCTTACCAAATTTCAGTGGTCTAACCTAAATACGTCCAGAGATATGGACTATGAAGTATTACATTCGTATGGGAGGTGCCACGCCCCCTCTTTCGTTACCCCAGTTTTTTTGGAGGTGGTAGGGATCGATCTCATATAACCCCTTACCACGTTTGAGTGGTCTAACATAAGTACTTCCAGAGATATGACTATGAAGTATTTAATTCGTATGGGAGGTGCCACGCCCCCTTTTTCATAAAACCCTTTACTAAATTTCAATGGTCTAGCCTAAATTCGTCCAGAGATATGGACTATGAAGTATTACATTCGTATGGGGGGTGCCACGCCCCATTTTTCATTATCCCCAGTTTTTTGGAGGTGGTAGGGATCGATCTCATCTAACCTCTTACCATGTTTGAGTGGTCTAACATAAGTACTTCCAGAGATATGGACTATGAAGTATTTCATTCGTAAGGGAGGTGCCACGCCCCCTTTTTCATTACCCCAGCTTTTTTTGGAGGTGGTAGGGATCGATCTCATATAACTTCTTACCAAATTTCAGTGGTCTAACGTAAATACTTCCAGAGATATGGACTATGAAGTATTACATTCGTATGGGAGGTGCCACGCCACATTTTTCGTTATCCCCAGTTTTTTTGCAGGTGGTAGGGATCAATCTCATCTAACCTCTTACTGTCTGGCTTTAAGCGGCGCGAGAACGCGCTTTAAGCCAGATCGCGGAAATGGACATAAAGGACTTGATGGCCTTCATAAAGTCATCTAAGTGGTTCGAGGAGGATTAACGGTGTCGGTGTAGGAGTGTCAGTACCGGGATTCTGCTATGTGGAAAATCCCAATAACTCAGGGATTTTCCATATGGCTGGGTCCCGGGACTGACTTTGCTTGTGTTGGTGGTATCACAACGGGCCTTTCAAAACTGGCCTAAGTGTGCCTCTGCGGCAGCCACTTAAACCTTACCTAACCTAACCTCTTACCACGTTTGAGTGGTCTAACATAAGTACTTCTAGAGTTATGGACTATGAAGTATTTCATTCGTATGGGAGGTGCCACGCCCCCTTTTCCATTACCCCAGTATTTTTGAGTTGGTAGGGATCGATCTCATATAACCCCTTACCAAATTTTAGTGGTCTAACCTAAATACTTCCTTAGATATGGAATATGAAGTATTTCATTCGTATGGGAGGAGCCACGCCCCCTTTTTCGTTATCCCCAGTTTTTTTGCAGGTAGTAGGGATCGATCTCATCTAACCTCTTACCACGTTTGAAGGGTCTAACATAAGTACTTCCAGAGATATGGACTATGAAGTATTTCATTCGTATGGGAGGTTCCACGCCCCCTTTTTCATTACCCCAGTTTTTTTGAGGTAGTAGGGATCGATCTCATATAACCCCTTACCAAATTTTAGTGGTCTAACATGAATACTTCCAGAGATACCGACTATGAAGTATTTCATTTGTATGGGAGGTGCCACGCCCCCTTTTTCGTTATCCCCAGTTTTTTTGGAGGTGTGGGAATCGATCTCATAAAACTCCTTGCCAAATTTCAGTGGTCTTACCTAAATACTTCCAGAGATATGGACTATGAAGTATTTCATTCGTATGGGAGTTGCCACGCCCCCTATTGTGTAAACCCCCCAGTTTTATGGGTGAAACTGGTGTTGTTATCCTATAGCTCTGTACCAATTTCCAGGTCCCTACCTTAAACCCTTTTAGAGATATTGACCTTGAAGAAAAAAGTTTGTATGGGAGGTGCCACGCCCCCTAATATTTTGTTCTGATTTTATAACATGACCTGCGCGTGGTAATAACAAACAAACCCCCCAAAGTAAGGATATGATTTGGTTCAGCCCTTTTCGAGTTTTAGCGTGGCTTTACGCGATGTTTCTATGGATAGGTACATGAATACCATTATTCTATTTAACGAGAAAAAATAAACAATATTAGCAGTTGTTTGCACGAAAGTTCGTTTGCATTTACATGTTATTTACTTTTTGCAAATAAAGCAATATTATGGATTTTTTTTCATTATGCATTATCAGCGAAACCTGAACGATGGTGAAAATTTCAAAACTCCAGCTCAACGTGAAGTTAATTCATAATCCAAAACAAATTCTCTGGAAACGAAATTTTTCAAATATCTCTACCAATCGGAATTATTTTTTTATTATAGTGCGTTGGGGTAGAAAACAAAGCGATGATGAAAACTTCAAGATCCTACCTCAACGGGAAGTTCATTGAAAAACGAATTAATCGACACCGAAAACAGACCTTGGCATTTCTTATATAGAGCGACTCACGCACCACCTAGCGGTTGCAGTTTGGAAATTGATTAAGTAATACATACGCTAAATACAAGCCAAATCGATCCATAATTAGTATTTTCAGTTCTTATTACCCCGATCTCAGCTCCACCTATCGGAATTTTTTTTAAGCAAAAAATATTTCTTTTCATGGTAGTAATACATGTTCCGAATTTCAGCCAAACCGGATCATAAATGCGATTTTTGAAAATATAGCGACGCACGCGCCACCTATCGGATTTTTTTTTCTTTTTTCATAATATTGCATTGTCATCGCGACTGTGGTGAAAATTTCAAGACCCTAGAACAACAGGAAGTTGGTTCAAAATCGAATGCAAAAATCCGGGCACAAGAACGACGAAAGCGACCTAATAAAAACATTTTAAAGAACTAAGGGTGGCGATATACCAACAGGTTATCATAACCTCTAACGAGGTTTTTTTCTCTTCCAACTTGTGGTGTGCAGCTTTGAGAGTGTGAAATGTAAGAAATTAAAAATCACTTTACATACATATGTATGTATCTGCAAAACCGCACATTCGACATTTCTGTCAAAAATAAGATTTGCTTACCAGGGCTTCTGGGTACCCGGATCCATTCATTAGTAACAAAAAAGTAGGGGTTTGTGCAGAAGAATGCCAAAAAAACGACGTTTGATTGACCCACCACATAGTGGCTCGTACAAAAGTTAATCAGTTTTCAGTGTCTCCTGTAAAATTTGTGCGGCTACGTATGTGCGGTTTTGCAGAATTGCGATGTGCGGTTTTGAACTTTTTCCGACGTTATGTACATTTGTATATGTATGTAATAGACTGGGCCAAATAAAAAAGTGTGTTTTTTTCCTTACAGCTCTTTTTAGAAGTTAACTCTGGTTCGCAAATAGACGAAGTCGGGCACAGTTTCAGAATTGTAACTGTCAAGAGTGACTGACAGATAGGCCGTTGGAAACGGTGTCAAAAATCTGACGCTAAATTTAGTGCCCACTTTATCTCGTCTATGAATATTCCCCATAGATACTAAGAAAGTTATTTTACAACCCAGCAAACAATCGGATTCATAAATGAGTCAGAAAGGAGTCCTAAATAGGAGCGCTTACACTCTTTATGACCTTTTTTATGAATCCGAAATGAATGTATTTCCCTTCCTGCCATGGTCGTCCGATATGAGCTGAATTTCATATATTATATGAGCCTGAATATGAGTCATATATGACTCTTATTGGCCTCAGAAAAGGCTCACATAGAGCCTGAATAGGAGTCATTTAGGACTCCTTTATGAAGTGTTTCGTTTGCATTTATGACTTTTACAAAAGTCATATACTGCACTGTTTAGGCACATAAATGGCATCTTTTTGGCATTGAAAGGGGGAACTGAAAACGGGGAAGCATACATGGCATTACATATTTGTGGGGAAAGTCCATTACCTTCTAGATATTTGTGGGGGAAGTCCTTGACACGTGGTACAATGCAAATATACAAACTTACGTAAACACACGCAAAAATGCTTTAAAAAACCACCAAGAAACCCTTCTCTGAGGCCAGGAAATATCTTAAACAGATTCTAATAAAGGTGTCCACCAACAATATTAAGAGAGAAGTCCAGAGTGATGTGTTTACAGCAGGAAGAGTTCGAACGGTTAAAACAATGATGAATGAATTGAATTTTTATTTCAAATACAAAAATTTTCACAAACAAAATGTGAATATTTCTTCCAAAGCTGCTTTGTTCAATGAACACTATCGGTACACAGCTCATAAATTTCATCATATCGGAGTCATAAAAGACTCATATATGATCACATTTCGGAGGGTCATGTTTTAAACATATTTTGGACTCATTTCGGACTCTGAAATTATGAGCGCTCCTGGAATGTTTGAGGGGAATTTATGACCAAGGTAGGTTGTTGAAAATGGGCGAAATCGGAAACCTCCTTTTTCGATACTTTCGAAAATCACATAAATTGCCATATCTCGGTTGCTGGAATGGCTAAATGATATAATTTTATAGGTGAATCCCCCTAATCATTCTACATTTTTAAAGTGGGCGTGGCACCGCCCCCTTTTAAGGAAGGCATTTTTGAAAATTCGACTGGTCATAACTTTTAAACTGATTGCGGTATAACAACGTATTTGAGTTTCATCGAAATTTCTATGTGCCTAGTGACCAAGTACTAGATAATTTTGCGGGAAAAGGCGACCAGACATTACTATCTGAATTCTCCAGTCTTGCTTTTTTGGTGCTGTTTTAGAAGGACGTATTTTTGTTAAATGTTATATTGTTCAGGAGAGCAAAAAACTGGTACATGGGTTCCCTGGGCCATATTTTACCAATTTTTTCTTGGAAGATCTTGTGCTACTTGATTTCCATAGATTTGTGACATTAGGTTTTTTATTTTTTTGGCCGACTTGACCGTTTTAAGGATTTGTGCTTTTTTTCAGCGTATGTCTGTTTTTGCCCATGCGTCTAAATCATTCTTTGTGCATTGAAGCTTGTTTTTTTGTATACCTACATGCAGTAATTTTATGAGGTTTTTGATAAAAAAAAAATCAAAGCATGATATCAAAAAAAATTTTGACCATATTAATGTATAACCGTTTTCAGACCATTTTTGGCACTGGAAACAGAGAACTTTTTTCGACTAGAAGAAATATTAAAAAATGGTGAACACAGGACTGCCGGAAATGGATAGTACTAATTAAATATAAAATAAAAAATTTTAAGAAAAAAAATGTATATTTGTTTTTGCAGGCGCAGCGACGATACATACTTCTCTTGTACCTTATTTTTTTTGTTAAGTTAGCTGTACTTTCATAGCTATTTTGAAGTTTGATTTGAAATAAATATGAAAACTTACATTAACGCTTATGCCTTTATATTTTTCCTGTACTGCTACTTGTGCGCAGGAATGCAATATGGAATTTTAAAACAGACTGAGGTTATAATTTGAAATATGTTGATCCCCACTCCCCAAATATTTTCTAGATCCGCCCCTGGTTCTTTGTTACTAATCAATGGACCCGGGTACCCAGGGGCTCTGGTGAGAATATTTAATTTTTGACCAAAGTGTCCCTTACGTGGTTTTGCATTTGTCCGTGACGTTGTTTTGCATAAACACCGACGATATATACACAAAATGTTTTGAGAATACAAATTATAAAACAAAACTGATACGGTTGCTATGGGAACTAAAAGTTAGTACGTTGCACAGAACACATTTCACCCTACGCAGTACCACGACTCAATGAAAAACGGATATTGGAGCTTCGCCACATGTCACATGTGCTTTAAAGGGCTCATCTCCAGACAGGAAAAATTGGAGTTACCCCACATGTTTTTTAATGGGCACATATTGATAAATGCTTTGAAATCTCAACAGAAATCTTAAACCGGGTCCATGCAAAATTGTAGTTAAGTTGTTTTCACCCGTTTTACATTCGCTCAAACTGTGTTCCTAAGCGTACATCTGGCGAGCGAAATTCGGGTTTCGGCGGTATTGTATTTCAACGTATTCGTATATCTTCCCCTTTTTACCCATTTCTGATAAGATTCCATCTTATCTTGGCTTGCGTCATTTATTGACGCTTAACTGCAAAGGCGATTTTGGCCGCTTCGTATCAAAGCCCGCCAGTTGTTTCTTTTTAGCGACAGCTGACGCCAATTGGAAACTCCAAGGGGGTTCAAGTCATCCTATACTTGTTGTTTCCATCTCAGTCGAGGTCTCCCCTTTCTCTGCTGCCGAATTCGGGTGTCGATAGGTAAACCTTCTGTGCTGGAGCCTCCTTGTCTATTCGCATAACATGACCCAGCCAGCGAAGCCTTTGGGCATTAATTCGCTGCACTATGGTCAGGTCTGCGTAAAGCTCGTACAGCTCATCGTTAAATTTCCTTCGATACTCGCTGTTGGCATCACGGGAAGGACCATAAATCTTCCGGAGAACATTATTCTCAAATACTCCAAGGGCCATCTCACCTTCTCTTGACACTATCCATTATTCCGAGCCGTACATCAGGACTGGTATATTGAGAAACTTATAGAGCGCGTTTGTCTAGAGAGGACTTTACTTCTCAATTGCCTACTGAATAACAATTTATTTTTATTTCCATTGATTCTTGAATAAAATAAATTGTTATTCATCAGTAAAATTTTTTTTGAATAAAAATAGCCGTTCACTCATCACTCAAATTTTTTCGAAAAATTAATAAAAATTTATTTTTAATTTTTTCGTCACTCAAAAATTAAATATTGCCCTTCCCTGGTTCCCAAATAGACGAAGTCCGGTGCAACGCGTAAAGCCCGCGTAAATAGCGCCCATTTAAAAGGAAGTACCGCCCATTTTTAGGGGCTTTTAGTTTTGTGTGGATTATACGATTTATCTACCAGAGAAGTGATAGTTTCAATTGCATTTAAAATTTTTTAAAAAAGCGCCGCAGGGCGATTCATTAATAAAAAACCGCCCAAATTTTCAATTTATGTTATAAAGTTATATGTATATAACAATGCATTTAATATTTCTTTGAAAAAGCGTTGCAGGCGAAAATTTGGAATAAAAAATTGCGCGATTTTTAATTCCAAATTTTCAATTTATATTAAAAAGTTAATTAAAGCATCATATGCATTTAAAAGTTCTTCAAAAAAGCGCCAAAGCTAAAAAAAAAATGAATTATATTTTATGCATTTAAAATTTCTTTAAAAAAGCCCCGCATATTATATATCCGAAACTCCTTATTGTTGCAACTAAGTACTGAATCCGAAATAAAAGAATACATTTCATAAACGATCCTATATTGCAAGTAAGTGATGCAATAACTCCTACGCTCAAGATCACGCGAAAATTTGAGGTTTCAATCGTAGATCGAGTGCTCTGGGAAACAGGGAACCCATATGCTGAATCCTATTCAGAGATTTGGTATATGGATGGATCGAAGCTGGAAGATGGAAAAACGGGAGCTGGTATCCATGGACCAAACTACAAAAAATCGGTACCAATCGGTAGCTACCCCACTATTTTCCAAGCGTAAATCCATGCAATAGAAATCTGTGGCAGAGAATGCCTCCGAAGAATAGTGCGTTATAGTCCTTAATGATCTGGGGGCCAAAAACAAAGTGTTGTTATGTTGGGTCCCAGGGCATGAAGGACATGACGGCAACGAAAAAGCGGACCACCTTGCCAAACACGCTGCTCTAACAGCATTTTATGGTCCGGAACCCTTTTGTGGGCTCGCCAAGGCCCACGTTAAGGAGACCATAAGCAACTGGGAATACAAACAGTTTAGGCAGCATTGGCTTAGCAGCCTAGGACAGAGGCGGGCCAAACTCTTTATAGAACCATCGCAAAGAGCATCGGCCAGGCTCATAAATGTAAGAAGGGTGGATCTAAGAACCCTCACTGGGTATAATACGGGACATTGTAGTCTACGTTATCACCTGAGTAAATTGAATCTGTCAGATACAACAATTTGTCGGTTTTGCGAATTGGACGATGAAACACCGGTTCACATACTCTGCGAATGCATTGCGTTATAATGATAATAATAATAAAAGAATAGATTTTTTATTATTATTAGGTCTGCTTGCTGAACAAAAAAAGGTTGAGAGCAGGTTAGACCAGATCAGAGCAGGGCAGCTGTCAAAACAGAAATAGAGCAACTTAGAGCAACTCGGAGCAGAAATGCCATGAAACACTTGAATTTCGATAGTTAAAATTTTTTTTTTTTTTTATAAAACCCCAAAAATAATGCAAATGCACGTACACTAAAACGTTGCCTTTCTTGCAAGCTAGTTTTTTTGAAGTTTTCAAAAATTTATTTTTTCTTGACTGAAAATTGCTGCTCTGCGCCAACTTACTCCACAAAAAAAGCTAGAGCAGAAATTTGTGATCTGGATTACTCTAGTTTTGTTTTGAGTATACTCATGAAACAAAAGATAGAGCAACCTAGAGCAAGGAAACTGTTCATGAAACACAATTTTGTGAAATCTCTCAAGCTGGCGTAAGCTTGAGGTTGATAGCGCCGCAGGGCGATTTTTTATTCCAAATTTTAAATTTATGTTATAAAGTTAATTATATCATATGCCTTTAAAATTTGTTTAAAAAAGCGCCGCAGGCAAAAATTTGTAATAAAAAATCGCGCGATTTTTAATTCCAAATTTTGAATTTATGGAATAAAGTTAAATATAACAATGCTTTTAAAATTTCTTTCGCAGGCGAAAATTTGGAATAAAAAATCGCGCGATTTTTTCTCTTCCAGTCAGGAGAAGGCAGCGCTTACGGCTCGGTTATTAAGACCAATGATATCAATATCATCGGCATACGCCAACAATTGCAAAAGGATGTACCATTGCGGTTTAGCTATGCTGCTCTAATTATGTTCTCCAGCATCAGGTTGAAGAAATCGCACGAAAGGGAGTCGCTCTGTCTGAAGCCTCGTTTGGTTTCAAATGGCTCAGAGAGGTCCTTTCCGATTCCGACGGAGTCGCTATGTCTGAAGCCTCGTTTGGTTTCAAATGGCTCAGAGAGGTCCTTTCCGATTCCGACGGAGCTTTTGGTATTGCTCAACGTCATTTGGCAAAGCCGTATAAGCTTTGCAGGGAATTCAAATTCAGACATGGCATGACAGTTCGTTTACGGTGGGCTTCAGTCTTTCACACAATACGCTAGAAAGAACCTTATATGCGATATTAAGAAGACTGATTCCGCGGTAGTTGGTGCGGTTAGCGGGATCGCCTTTCTTGTGGATTGGGCAGAGCACACTGAAATTGCTTGCTTGCTTGCTTCGCTGCACAGAGGCGTGTGCGTATCTTGGCTGCAACAAGATAATGGTCCGAGTCGATGTTGGGACCACGTAGGGTACGCACTTCCAGAACGGTGGAGCTATGTTTGCCGTTGATCACGACATGGTCAATCTGGTTTCTTGTTCTCTGATCGGGGACAGCCAAGTCGCCTGGTGTATTCGTTTATGCTGGAACCTGGTGCTACTGATTACCAGATTGCGAGCAGCTGCGAAGTCAATCAACCTAGTGCCATTGTGGGATGTTGTATCGTGGAGACTAAATTTTCCAATTGTACGACCAAAGACTGCTTCCTTGCGCACCTTGGCATTAAAATCGCCTAGCACGATTTTTATATCATGTTGGGGGCAGCGATCATAAGTCTGTTCAAGTTGATCATAGAAGGAGTCCTTCTTTGCGTCGTCCGTCTCCTCAGTCGGCGCATAGGTGCAGATAAATGTTACGTTGAAGAACCTCGCCTTGATGCGGATTGCAGCTAGACGCTTGTTCACGGGTGTGAACGAAAGTACTTGGCGGTGCAGTTTCTTTCCCACCACGAATCCTACACCACACCCTTTGCCGCGTGTCTGGCCACTGTGGTAGACGTCACAGGGTCCGATGGATGCCTTTCCTTGTCCCGTTAATCGCATTTCCTGCAGAGTGGTAATATCAGCCTTTGCGTTAAAGAGGACATCAACCAGTCGGGCAGCGGTACCTTCCCTAAAAATATTCACACATTTATATATCGAGCAGCTTGCGCAAAGACAGACACCCGCTTTCAGCCGCCCCACGTGGTGAACTGACGCTGCGAAAAAGACCTCGGTGAACCCTTAAACCAGATATAGCCAGAGTGGCCTCACCGGGGCTCCCTCTCTTTCTGCCGCTTCAACTTTAAGAGTATGTTAAAATATTTTGAAAAAAGTTTCAAAAATTAAAAGAAAATTCACTTTGAAAAAAAAGCCATTTTTCCCATACGAAATGTATGGGAAAGGGCGAAAAAATAGCCACCCCTAAGGGTTAAGTTAGAGCGCTAATTTTTTGCAAGGCTTATTTTCTCATCAAAACCTAAAGTTTCAGGGGGTAAGACCGAAAAAAAACAATTTTTTTTTTAATTTGAATCACCCTTATATACATATACATACATATGACGGAGTTGTCACATGATGCAGGGTTGCCAGTAGTAAGACTTCAGTTAGGCAAGACATTTGGAAATCGGCAAGAGTTCCCGATATAAGAGTAAAAAAGGAACAAGATTTTTTTGGTTTTTAACAAAAAATGGGCAAAAATGCATTTAATTACAGTTTGAAAGTGAAAAGGGGTCAAAAAGGGTCACGAATTTTAAAACAGGGTCAAAAATTGTACTTTTTTGAAAAAGTAGGGTCCGGGGTCCTGGTCAAATTGACCCTTTAGGGTCCCCAACGGCAACACTGACTTAATGACCTCCTCTTTTCAAGCTAAGAACTTTCATATATGGAACTCTATATCTATCTCGATTATATTGAGAGATAATTCTAGCTTTAACCATTCCGAAAAAAAACTCCATAAATCTACGTTTAGGGTCGTTTTCGACCTGAATATAATTCTTATTGGTAAAATGAATTAAATACAATATTTGGAAGTTGATAACATCTTTTCAAACATTAATATATTACTATTAAGGCCTTTGATGAATACATTGCGGTTGTGACTTCGTTTACATTTTTTTTTTTTTGCAAATGACGCATCTCGATACAGTTTAGATTTCTAATCAAGTTTTTTTTAGTCACACAAAAGTGACACTGTAGTTGTGAGCTACTCGACTGTGGGTCAACATAATGCATATGCAGGTCACTCAAGCCACCCAAAAAAAATAGTTGCTCATTTCAAGTAATAATTAAAAGTCAAGAACTCTCAGACTTCTATTTTCCCAACTTATTGAGTTATAGCTAGGTACAGCAGCATTTCGGGTCTTTTTCGACCCGAACGTAGCTGTACGGTTAACTACAGAAAACACAGCACCTCTATTATATACTGTGCCCATACTCTACGATAAAATTTCGATAACGCAAAAGTAGAAAGAAACGAAACGTTTCTCAGAAACGGTACATAGTTGACTTCTATAAGATGATGGGCAGTTGTAACGAGTATTCACAATCTATTTGCAATAACAAAAAAAGTTTCGATAACTTGGCTGTTATGATACAATCGCAATAATAGCTCGATATATACCTTTTTTATTGTATTTTAGAAAAGTAATGTAAAAAGCAATGTTATCTATCTTTATATATAAATGCGCAAACATAACTGGTTCATCCCTTTTTTGCAATAACCACAATTCTAAGGTATATAAAATTTGGTATGTATCGATATGTTTTGCCGAGCAGGGTGGCCGAAAACAAACCAAAAATTTAAAAAAATTAATTATAATATGATTTGAAAATCACACTGCCGCTGTTATGGGTGTATGTATGTAGGAATGGCCACTTGCATTGTGGTGTTTGCATTCATTGCAGTAGGGTGAGTTGTTTTGTTGGCAGCAATAAGATAACATGAGCCAGCGCGTCAACTTTATTGAGCTTAGGTACAAACAGTGTTTACAAAAACAAAATCTGTGCGTGGGGATTCAGAGAAGCAAATTTAAAAAAAAAAAAGCACAAATAAGCTAGATCATGCACAAGGCCCTTCGTGGCTAGACTTAGTGAAATAAAATAAAATGGAAAATTGATAAAATTAAAAAAAAGTAAAATCAGAAATAGAAAAGTGATTGAAAGTAAAAAAATAAAATTTGTTGGAAATGAAAGGAAAGGGAATAATATAAAATAAATAAAAATGAAACAAAATGAAATAAATAAAATATTAAATTAAGAAAATAATAGGAAAGGAAAGGGATGGATAAAAGGAAAATTAAGGTAAGTTAAGGTAAGGAACGGAAAATATGACAGAAAAAACAAAGGGAAAGGAAAGGAATGGAAAAGAAAAAAGGAAGGGAAGAAAGGAAATGTAATGTAGGTAAAGCAGTGGAAAAGAAAAGCAAAAGGAGAAAGACAAAGAAAGGAAAGAAGAAAAAAAAGAAGGGAAAGAAAAGGTAGCGAGGAAGAAGGTATGGAAAATAAATGAAAATAAAAAGAAAGAAAAATAAAGGAAAGAAAGGTAATGAAAAGCTAAAAAAAATAAGTTAAGGAAATGAATGAAAGAAAAAGAAAAGCAAAGGAGTTGCGGAAAGGAACAAAAGAAAATAAGGAAACGGTAGGAAAGGAAAGGTAAGGAAACGAAATGACAGGAAGGGATTTTTAAGAAAAAAGTGAAAGAAAATAAAGGTAAGAAAAAAATAAAAGAAATGAAATGAAAGAAAATGAATAAAATGAAAGGAAACTAAAGCAACGGAAACGAAAGGAAAGTAAAGAAAAAGAAAATAAAAGGAAAAAAGGAATGTAATGGAAATGGAAAGAAGGATCAGGTAAGAATATAAAAGAAACGAAAAGAAAGAAAAATAAAAGAAAAGAACAGAGAAGAACAGAAAAGAAAGAAAGAAAGAAGGGAAATAAAATGAAATGAAAGAAGAGAAAAGGAAAGAAGAGAAAAGGAAAAGAACGGAGAAGATAGAGAAAGGAAATAAAAGGGAAGAGAAGGAAAGAAAAGCAAAAGAAATAAATTCAGATGAAAGGAGAGGAAAGGAAAGGAAATAAAAGCAAATGAATGCTAAGGAAAGGAACGGAAAGAAATACGTATGAAGACGACCTAAGAAGAATAAATAATTATCAACATTGAAACTATATTGCTGAATGGTGTAAAGAGGGAGGAAGAGGCAAAATGAATAGGAATGTATAGAAACCAAAAATATACAAAATATGGAAAAGAAAGGAAAATTTAAGAAATAGCAAAAAGGTAGGAAAATAAAATAAGGTTTTGTGGTTGAATTTCAACCACTGGGCGAACTCTAGTATGTATAAACGGGTGAACCGAACATTAAATACCCAGCGGTAATTTTCAGAATGGGATAACAAGGATATAGGCTAAATTACCTAAAGTTTTTACTTTCTTAGCTATTTACCTTACCGAAATATGTCAATTTAGGTGACTTTCGAAATTTTCTAAATGGAAAGTGGGCGTGGTAGGGAAGCGATCTCGCCAATGTCATCACCTATATTGCTATTATATTTTGTGCCAAATTTAAAAGTGTTGGCCAGTCGAATATTCCAAAATGCCTCCCTTAAAGGTGGGCGTTGCCATGCCCACATCTAGCCATTTATCAAAAATCATAAAAGAATGACTAGGGGGTTCATCCTACCAAACTATTTCATTTTAGCCATTTCCTACTACAGTCAAATTTTCAAAAACTCCACCCTTAAAAGTGGGCGGTGCCATGCCCACTATAAAAATTTATTGAGAAATCATAAGAGGATGACCAGGGCGATTCACGTGTGAAATTATATCTTTTTAGCCATTTCCGTTACCGAATTATGTCAATTTAGGTGATTTTCGAAGTTTTCGATATCGAAAGTGGGCATGGTTGAGGGGCGATTTTATCCAATTTTATCACATATACTCCCAACGATACTAGTATGCCTTGTGCCAAATTTCATCGTTCTATCTTAATCAGTTTAAAAGTTACGACGAGTAAAATTTTCAAAAAATCCACCCTTAAAAGTGGGCGGTGCCACGCCCACTATAAAAAATTTATGTAGAAATCATAAGAGGATGACGAGGGTGATTCCCCTATGAAATTATATCATTTTAGCCATTTCAGTTACCGAGATATGTCAATTTGTGTGTTTTTCGAAATTTTCGATATCGAAAGTGCGCATGGTTGGGGGGCGATTTTATCCAATTTTATCACATATACTCCCAACGATACTAGTATGCCTTGTGCCAAATTTCATCGTTCTATCTTAATCAGTTTAAAAGTTACGACGAGTAAAATTTTCAAAAATTCCACCCTTATCTCAATTTTCGTTATCGTGTACACAGACGGACGGACGGACGGACGGACATGTCTGAATGAAATCCTCTTTTCAAACTAAGAACTTTCATATATGGAACTCTATATCTATCTCGATTATTTTGTGCCGTTACAAACTACCGTTATGTGAACAAAATTAATATACCCTTGTACTAGTACTAGTACGCTGGGTATAAAAATGGGAAGCAGGCCCGGAACCAAATTTTCAACTAACTTATTTATAAAAAAAACGTCTTTAATACTACTATTATGAATAGGTATCTTGACAGTGCTATTTTACATCCATCGCCACCCGAGTTTAGTGCCTACTACGATATATAACTGCAAAACTGTGCTATACAAGTTTTGAAAAAATGGGGTCATCATCCGATTGTTTTCAAAGTCACTTTGTAAGAAAAATATAAATTGAAACAACACAAGCTGTAGGAAAGAGTTGAATTTAATCTCTCTTCAAGTAGGTATGTCGTTATCATACCTTTCATGAACATGAAATGGTATTATAACTTTGGTCCGATCTTTGTAAGTATGAGAAGAAGAAGATATGGGCCCATCAATAAGTATACCGAAATGATCAGGATGACGAGATGAGTTGATTTAGCCATGTCCGTCTGTCCGTCTCTCTGTCTGTCTGTTTGAACGCAAACTAGTCCCTCAGGTTTTGAGGTATTTGGCTGAAATTTTGTATGCGGCTACCATTTTCTAATATAGGAATCATTTGTCGGAACCAGCAAGATCGGACCGATATTACATATAGCTCCCATACAACCGATTGTTCCGATAAATGGTTTTTGGGCTATAACTGCTGTAATTAAAGAGGTAGGAACGTGAAATTTTGTAAAAGTTGCTTATTTCATATAAGAAATATCGACGTTGAAAATCATCGAGATGGGATAAATATTTCACATAGCCCCTATACAAACGATTGTTCCGATAAACGGATTTTAGGCTATAACTCCTGTAATTAAAGAGGTAGGAACGTGAAATTTTGTAAAAGTTGCTTATTTCATATAAGAAATATCGACGTTGAAAATCATCGAGATAGAATAAATATTTCACATATCCCCCATACAATCGATTGTTCCGATAAACGGATTTTGGTAGATAATTATATAGGTAGAAAAGTGAAATTTCTTAACAATTGCTCTTTTAGAATCTGGAATGTCGATGTTAAAAATCAATGAGATTGGACCAGTATAACACATCGCCCTCATATAATCGTTAGTTCCGATAATTTCGGTATGAGCTAAAGTTAAATTGAAACAGGCTGTACTGGGGATCGAACAGTGAAAATCGTGACGCTTATTCATGAAAGGTATTTAGCCTTCGGCACAGCCGAAGACAGCTTTCCTTACTTGTTTTTATTATAATTTACGCACATACCTACTTAGTTTCTTAGCCAGTTTGGCAGAAGGAAGAAATATATTTTAATTTTTTTTTGGAGTGGTCTAATGCACAATCGCATTCGGATACATATAAATAGATAACAGCGTACAACCGTACATACATATTTCAATCAATAGTACGCCCTCCGAACAACAGCAACAAAATATTTAAAAACAGAGCGCAAAGGCCAACGCCATCGTCAAATGTCTGCCGGATTTCTCTCCCCACATCTACTCTGTCTAATAACCTAAGAGACACATATCACTGTTGAGTATTTTGGTTGCCTGTCTGATCAGAACATACAAGGTAAAACAAAGAAAATTGTATAAAACATGATAGCGGAAACCAGCTCCAAATGGTACTGATGAACTCAATGGCTGCCGAGTAACGGCAAACAGTATTCATGGCCGATTTGTGAGCGTAATTTTTCTCTGAAAAGAGGGATGATTTTAGTACATACACGAAGGAATGAGAGAGATGATTCCGTAAGATAGAAGAGGTGAATATGTGGATAAAAAAAATTTAAAGTATGGACGATGACGGGAGGGCATGCGCGTGCATGTACACACACACGTACGTATGTTAAAAATTATCTACAACATTACAAATATATTTGCGTCGGTAGCGTAATTTGTTTTCGTAGGTAGAAATTGGATTTTAAAAAAATTGGATTAGCAATTTGATATTAGACGTACTAAAATGTTGTAGTAGCTTTTAAAGTCCCAATTAAGCTTCGTACCCAAAATGAAAGAAAATACTGAAGAATGTGTTTGTGGTTCTTTCTTTGTAAACAACAGTGGATATATTTTTCAAGGAATAATGAATGATCCATATGTATCTTGCCAAAGCCATGCATCATTTTCACAAAATAATTGACTCAGTGCACAAAAAGTACTTAGAATATTTGAAAGGCTGGGAGTAAAAGGAAAAAGGGTTTCAGATTCAAATTTAGCATACCCAAAAGCTTTAGAAACCGTTGAGAAACCCGGTGGGATTTTCAAAAACTTAAATTTTGTTGAACTGTGTTATTATTATGTTTCTATCATGATAAAAATACTACAGGTAGAACCGTTCTCTCTTTTGATTTTATTTTTACGTTTTTAAGCAATATAAAATGTGTCAGTATATAAGTCAAATAGAAAAAAATATACCTAAGAAAAATTTTAAAATAAGAAAATTAAGTAAGAACCGCTTAAGGCTTGGTTTCCTCGAAAGCGGTGACGCTATAAAGCGCTCGTTACATAGCGGTGAAGTAAGTTGTCAAAAATAAAGCCATGTAAAAGTAATTGGGTGTAAACTAAGAAGACGGTGAAGTTCACAGTAATGTAATATACATAGCGGCAAGCATTCAAACATAGCGGCCGTCTTGACGGTGGCAATTTTTCGTCAACGTTTTTCCCACCGTCATTGTCATAGAGGTGTCAATTCAATAAAATTCTTCAAATTCATTTACAAAAACAACAATTAATTCTTTTCAAAACATATACTTTAAAAATATACATACATATGTAGAAGATAAAAAAAAGAAAAGTGGCCGCAAATTTGCAATTTCAAATGGATTGAAGTCACCGCTACTTGCATGCAAGTTTACAGAAAAGCGGTGCTGGTAATGACGGTGAGCATAGCTACCGCTATATAGCGAACGTTACATAGCGGCATCGCTTTTTGAGGAAACCAAGCCTTTACAGTTTCGTTCTCGGTCTAGGATCTAGTTGAAAAAAGATTAGACCATTCATCTTAGCTAAAATGTGCTAGAATCTAGCTAATCTGAACTCTAAACTCTATTTAAACGTGGAAGCAACTGAGCCAAGCGGTATTATATTTATATGAAACAATTTGCTATTTCTTCACACTATTGAAAAAATTGAAAAATCTTAAACAGAACGGGTTAATTTTTTTTTCATTTGACGGGAAAACTCCTACAGAAAAGAGAGAACTGTCAAGTTCACTATTACTTTGTTTAATATACTATATTTGTACTGAACAGTGTGGTTTTAGGGAGTAGACTTTTGAAATTTGGATTTGAATGGAAATGTATCGAAAAGAGATTTAGTTGCCTACGGCTTAGTAAGAAATTAAATTCTCTACAAAATGGTCTTCCGGCGGGCCGTTTCAGAAAAGCATAAAGCCTTAAACTTTTTTTGTCCCAGTATAGTATTATTTATCGCATCGAAAAAAAGGCGGGCACAAGAAAGTTGAAATGGTTTATTAATCTTCACCGTTTAAACTTTCTAAAACTTATAGAAACGTTGGAGTTCCTACCTAGTGTAAAACGGGGCGAAATCAGCATTTCGAACCATAACTGCATTTTGGTGTAACCAATGAAAATCCGCTTCACCAATGCTACAGTTCGATTTGTTTTTTGTTGAATGGCTTAATGATAAAAATCTCTTTCTTAACATTTCTAAAAATTTTTTACAAACATTTGAGTGACCAGTTTCTAAAGCTCGTACCATTACAAGGTTTTGAGAAGTATTTAATTAGTCTTGGTTAAAGGATACTTATTAAACTAAGTAACCATTCATCTAATAATTAAAAAATTTGTAGTTTCAAAACCGCATAAGTGAGATGCAACTTATACAGATACCTATGCACCGTTTAGCATTTTCACCGCTGATTTGATGTTCCTGAAAGGTATACAGGGTAATAATACATTCTTATTTAAAGTTTTTATATCTTTCTCTATCCCCATAGAAACAATAATTTTTGTTACGTAGGCTTTTAACCAGAGACTTGTAACAAAATTCGTACCGAAACGAAACTCGCGTTTCTGGCGTTTCTGTTCCAAGAAACTTTTAAGGATAGAAACTAAATTCGAAACAAAATGAATGTAAGGGTTTCATCAAAAACAAAAACTGTAACGAAACTAAATTAATTTTGTTCCTTGCAACAGAAACCGCAACAAAAACAAATTAATTAAGTTTTTCAGTAGCAGAACTCTAAAAATTATTATAATACTATTTGCACTACATTAGGATGGACTTATTATATTTATATATATAATATATGTATGTATATATCACCACTTGGCGCGAAATACCACGTATTTGCATAAAAAACAAAAAAGCGTATATACCAAAATGTCTAAAATCGAGATTTCGTTACCCTGACTGGGACTCATCGGTATTAATGTATTGACGTTAAAATTTGCCGTTTTTATCAACAAAAACATAAATAAATAAATAAAAACATTTTTTCTTTGAAACAAAGCTATGTAATACCGCATATTTTTCAAAAAGCGATTTTTTTGCGTGCCTTTTCTTTTGTTTGAGTGCTTTTTCTTTTGTAAATCCTTATATCCTCCTACACAATTCGGCTTCCATCAAACACGCGGTATTGCTTTTTGCAAATACGCGGTATTGCCCGCCGAGCTTAAATACATATGGGCATTTCTCCCGAAAGGTCAACTTTTGTAACGTGCGAACTGCTTCGTTTTTTGTAAATATCTTGAAAATTAACATTTGCCTAAAATCATCCTTAACCCAAATTATGGTGTTAAGCAAGATCTATAAGATTCACTATTTGTCAAAATAAAAAAAGTGTTTTGGCATTTGTTCTTTTACAAAAAAGCG
Organism: Campiglossa producta; assembly: GCA_964058755.1. Lineage (NCBI taxonomy): Eukaryota > Metazoa > Arthropoda > Insecta > Diptera > Tephritidae > Campiglossa > Campiglossa producta. The sequence continues at coordinate 67,282,856 of CAXKVI010000001.1, forward strand.
AAGGAGTTCGAACGCTACAAAAGTTGACCTTTTGGGAGACATGCCCATATCCTAAACGACGTTGCAGCATATGAGCGATATACATATATGTACATTAAGGCGCCTCACGCTCCATACAAAAAAAATGGACACCCTGTTTCCATCGGAATTATAAACTTCAATGTATTCTAAGACCTTGGTCAAAATATTTCGAAAAAATATTAAGATTTACTGGAGCTAAACCGCATTAAAAAAACGCTAAAAATATCCTTTTTTATGTATAAAAAGAGTATGAAAATATATTTTTTAATAAAAAACACCTGAGATGATGAATTAGCTGGAGTACAAAAGGTAAGCATAAAAAAGGTTGAAAATTTTATAAACGCAATCCAAATATTGAGATGTATGATGCTGTTTTTGGTCATATTTCGAGGGGTAGGTTTGTGGAAAACTTTAATAACTCAGCCAATTATTGACGTATTTGGACGATTAGGGTATCATTTGAAAGGTATTTTCGAGACGTCATTTCTGCAAAATTTAACCCTTTTTGGCCCAATTTTCCACATTGCGAATATTAGCACACAGTTATACAGTTACCAAATTTACAAACTTTTTTATGCTTACTTTTTGTACTCCAGCTAATTCGTCATCCCATGTGATTTTTATTAAAAAATATATTTTCATACTCTTTTTATACATAAAAAAGGATATTTTTAGAGTTTTTTTAACGCGGTTTAGCTCCAGTAAATCTTAATATTTTTTCGAAATATTTTGGGAGAGTCCTTAGAAAAGAGTGAATTTTAAAATTCCGGTGGAAACACTGCAACTTTTTTTGGCGAGGCGCCTTAATGTACATTAGAGCGTATCACCAAAAAAAGTCGGCCGTACCTCCTCTCATATGAAGTGTTTTTGAAAAACATTTAAACAAATTTTTTTTTTCTGGCAACCCTAGATGTCGCCCAATTACATTTTTCTTCATATCTTTGGCATTTGTTGTCGGATATTAAAGTGTGACAAATCAATTTTTTTGTCTCAAACAGGAGGGTTTTCTCAAGAAAGTTCATTGAGCTCATGCGTTTCGTTGTGGTACTTACCCACCATATCTCAGTTTCTACCACCCTAATGTAACGACCTAATGTCAGGTAATTGAAGACCGTAAACGATTTACGATTTTTACGGTCTTTAATTTGTTGTTATTAGATCGGTATAATAGAGTGGTAGCAACTGAGATATGGTGGGTAGTGGTGGGTAGGTACCACAACGGAGCGCCTAAGATCAATGAGCTTTTTTTAGGAAAAAAAGCTCCCTGAGACAAAAAGATTGGGATCACACTTTATAATCCGACAATAAATGCCGAAGATATGAAGAAAAATGCAATTGGGCGACATCTAGGGTTGCCAAAAACAATTTTTGTTTTTAAATGTTTTTCAAAAACACTTCATATGAGGGGAGGTACAGCCGACTTTTTTTTTGCCTGTAAGGCGAGACGCTCTAATGTACATACATACATATATGAGGAGCTTCAAACCAAAACGCAATAAGTTATACAAAAAAATTTCGTAGATAAATGAGAAAATATGATTACCGCGAAATAGATAGATATTTTCAAAAAACGTTTATGATATTATACCAGTTATATAATAACAAACATATGCAGAAAAAATTACATTTATCGGATAACCAGATTTAAAGTTAAAGCAGGAAGTTGTTTGGATTTATTTCGTTTTGGTTTGAAAGTTGCTGGATTCTCAGAGAATGGGCTTTGTGAAGCCATTTTATAACGATATATCAATTTCTGATTAGTCCCAGAAAAAATACCAGTTTTGAAGCAATTTATCATACTTCTTATCAGTAGCCATTGGATAGGAAAAGAAAATAATGTTATTGTAAATAACTTATTCGACAAACAAGATTTTACTTTTCTCTAATTCAGTTTATCAAAAATGCTTTCATTTGTGTAGAAACTTTACTTTATACGAAGTAATGATAATGCAAAAAATTCGCAATATTTTGCATAAATAACCTAACATAGAAAAAATGAGGACACCCTCATAATCTACGGCTAAAAATAGAGTTTACGTGTTTCAGCGTTTTTATGTGTCATTTCAAATTAAAAAATTATTTATATAGTTTAGTTTTCACTTTAGTTGTGAATCGTATTTTTAAGGGCGATACAGAATGGCTAAATTGCCAGTTTTTTACAGCTAAAATATATTGTTACATAGATTTCAGGGGGGAAGTCGAGTCCCATCAACATCTAAAAAAAAATTAGGTGGTAATTTATTTCGTTTTGGTTTGAAGCTCCTGATATATCAGTGACATTTTCTAAAGTAAGCTAACTCCAGATTGAGAAATATTTGAATGTTTATTAAGGCGAAATTTTAGAAATCCCTAACTAAAACATATCATAAACTTATTTTGGTGTCCGGGACTATAATTGGCTGTAACAAATGTAAAATGATAAGTTGACGGGTATGTAATAAAGCTTGATTAATATGGCAAATGCACATTCTTTCTTTACTACACTTAAGTTATTTTTAGATTCGAACAGAGGTCGACCGAAGTTACTTTAGTTGGTTCCAACAGACATATACATATATATTATATACCTGAAAATAATAAGTCCATCCTAATGTACTGCAAAAATATTTTTTTTTATTTTGTTTCTGTTTCGGTTTCTGTTACAAGGAACAAAATTAATTTAGTTTCGTTACGGGTTTTGTTACAAGGACCAAAACAAATTTTTTTTTTCTGTTACTGAGGAACAATATCAATTAGTTTCGTAACGGGTTTTGTTACAAGCAACAAAATTAATTTAGTTTCGTTACAGGTTTGGATTCTGCTGGAACCGCTTCGGAGTTTTGTTACGACTTTTGTTACAAAGGAGTTTTGTTTCTGTTTCGGTTTCTGTTACAAGGAACAAAATTAATTTAGTTTCGTTACAGGTTTTGTTTCTGCTGGAACCGTTTCGGAGCTTTGCTACGACTTTTGTTACAAAGGAGTTTTGTTTCTGTTTCAGTTTCGTTACAAGCTGTGTAACAGAAACCAAAGCCGAAACGCGTTACAAGTCCCTGCTTTTAACTTATTGTCACACCACACACTACTTGCACTTTCCATCACTTTCCATTTTGAGAGTACCAGCGAACTGTACAAACTTGAGATCTATCTATCAGCGAACTGTACAAATTTGAGATCTATGTATGTATATTAGACTGGTCCAAAAATTCAAAATTTCGTTTTTTTTGAAATATTATATTGATTTTCCTTTTAAGAAAGGTGAAAAAAAATTATTGTAATTTTTTCAGATTTTTAAATTCAAGTCTAGAGGTCTATCATCGCAAGTTTTGATTTTACAGACTTGACCTCATATTTTGTATAAAAACGACAAACCATTGTTGTAAAACACCATTTACCTGAACATATTTTTGAAGGAAATCGAATTCGCTACAAAATTTGCATTGACCAAAGTTTTCTCAGTCTAGCCGATTAGTATTCTAGTATTCTAGCTTCAAAAATTAGCATCGTTTTTTCGATTTCCCATTTTTTCTTTCAAAAATTGTCAAAAATGCAAATATCCTTGTACAATAAAGATAGATACAGATTCTCAAAGGAAATTGAGTGGGCTATGAAAAAGGTTAAACAACTTTTTTTTAGTAAAGTTACTTTATCAAAACTTATTTAGTATTAAATAAAAAAAAATTATATTTCCGTCCTTTTTTGGTGTTTTTGATCAAATTTTTTTACTAAATTTTGTTTATTGATATTCTATATGATTAATAATCATTATTTTGATCAATATTATAACCAAAAATATATACATATTTCTCATATACGTTCAAATATATTTTTGCTTAATATATGCTTTCTCTGCGAGGCTGTAGTTTTAGAGTCTTCAAACGGCGCAGCCATAAAAAAAAAACAAAAAGTTGGCAGATCTGTGAACTCAATACATTAACTTTCATGTATTCTGACGAGCTTAATCCAAAACCGTGATCAGAATGAGCCTAACAGGTCGCTGTTCTTCTCTGTAAAATCTAAACTAGCGATGATAGACCTCCAGACTTTAATTAAAAAATTTGCAAAAATTACAGTAATTTTTTCACCTTTCTTAAAAAGAAAATTAAGATAATTTTTGAAAAAAAACGAGTTTTTGAATTTTTGGCCCAGTCTTATATATATTATTACTATTATTATAAGGCCTTATTACACCGCGACGAATACGATCTATTGTGTGATCTTTCAGTTTGTTGCTGTATGCGGAGGCTCTTTATAAATTTCAGCACCTCCTCAGTTTTTTTTACTCCATATCACGAACGGATTGAGGGTGACCCCCACCTAGGTAGCAGCCTCCCTTTCTTGCTAACGCAATGTAATCTCAGAGTATATGAACCGACGTTTCATCGTCCAGTTCGCAAAACCGACAAATTGTTGTATCTGATAAATTCAGCTTACTCAGGTGATAACGCAGACCGCAATGTCCCGTAAAATATCCATTGAGGGTTCTTAGATCCACCCTCCTTAGATTAATGAGCCTGACTGATGCTCTTTGTGAGGGTTATATAAAGAGTTTGGCCTGCCTCTGTCCTAGGCTGCTAAGCCAATGCAGCCTGAACTGTTTATTTTCCCAGTTGCTTATGGGTATACGAATTGCTGACCATAAATGGAGTATATTGACCAAATATATAGTAATGGACTAACGTATTCATGCAAAACTAAGCAACTGCATGCGTTGAGACAACTGACGCGTGTTCTCAGATCTGCCTCCACTGGTCCTGCCATTGGAGTGGTGGCCTCCCTCGTCCGCTACTTCCACCGGCGGGTGCCGATAAGAATACCTTCTGGGCCGGAGCGCCTTCGTTCATTCGCACCACGTGTCCTAGCCAGCGAAGCCGCTGGGTTTTAATTCACTGAACTATGTCGACGTCTGCGTAAAGCTCATACAGCTTATCATTTTATATTCTTCGGTGATTATCCAAAAACCTTAAAATTTCTTTACAATATGGGAATCAAACGAAAAGGGAGGACCCAGGTTTCATTTGGACTTTGGTATATTTCGATAACTTTATCAATAACTGAGTTATCGGTCAAAATGTGGTTGCCCAATTATATTGAAATTTGCCTACAATGTGGGTATCAAACGTAAGGTGAGGTTTAATTAAAGGTTTCCTTTAGACGACGGTATATTTCGATAAATTTATCGATAACTTTTATCTAAATATAATATAAAAAACTAAAACAAGCTTTTAAAGAGTTTTTCACTAAGCATTTAAAATTAATTTGAATAAAAAACTAGTATTATTGTGATAAAAGCGTCGGGCGCTAGTTATACGAAATTTATGGTACAAAGCGGACCACGTCTTTTTCACAATAGTTAGCATCTACTCGTTTTTTATACCCAGCGTACTAGTACTAGTCCTAGTACTAGTACTAGTACAAGGGTATATTAATTTTGTTCACATAACGGTTGTATGTAACGGCACAAAATAATGGAGATAGATATAGAGTTCCATATATGAAAGTTCTTAGGATTAAAAGAGGAGTTGATTAAGGCATGTCCGTCCGTCTGTCCGTCTGTGTACACGATAACTTGAGTAAAAATTGAGATATTTGCATGAAATTTTGTATACAGGTTACTTTCTGGCCAAGGTAGGTAGCTATTGAAAATGGGCGAAATCGGATGAAAACCACGCCCCCTTTTTCGATAGCCAAAATCACACAAATTGGCATATCTCGGCAGCTGAAATGGCTAAAATGATATAATTTTATAGATGAATCCCCCTGGTCATTCTTTTATGATTTTTCCAAAAATTTTTTATAGTGGGCTTGGCACCGCCCACTTTTAAGGGGGGGCATTTTTGAAAATTCGACTGGGCGTAACTTTTAAACTGTATAGAGCGATGGAATTTGGCACAAAGCATGCTAGTATCGTTGGGAGTATACCTGATGAAATTGGATAAAACCGCCCTACAACCACGCCCACTTTCGATATCGAAAATTTCTAAAATTACCTAAATTGACATAATTCGGTAACGGAAATGGCTAAATTGATATAATTTTATAGGTTAATCTCCCTGGTCATTCAGTTATGATTTTTTCAAAAAAAATGTATAGGGGGCGTGGCACCGCCCACTTTTAAGGGAGGCTTTTTTGAAAATTCGACTGGTCGCAATTTTTAAACTGATTAGGGTAGAATGATGATATTTGGCACAAAGTACACTAGTATCGTTGGGAGTATACCTGATGAAACTGGAAAAAATCGCTCTCCAACTACGCCCACTTTCGATATCGAAAATTTCGAAAATCACATAAATTGATATACTTCGGTAACAGAAATGGCTGAAATGATATAGTTTGCTAGGATGAACCCCCTAGTCATTCTATTATAACTTTTTGATACATTTTTAAAAGTAGGCGTGGCATCGCCCAATTTTCAGGGAGACATATTTGAAAATTTCACGCCCACTATAAAAAATTTATGGAGAAATCATAAGAGGATGACCAGGGTGATTCACCTATGAAATTATATCATTTTAGCCATTTCAGTTACCGAGATATGTCAATTTGTGTGTTTTTCGAAATTTTCGATATCGAAACTGGGCATGGTTGGGGGCGATTTTATCCAATTTTATCACATATACTCCCAACGATACTAGTATGCCTTGTGCCAAATTCCATCGTTCTATCTTAATCAGTTTAAAAGTTACGACGAGTAAAATTTTCAAAAATTCCACCCTTGAAAGTGGGCGGTGCCACGCCCACTATAAAATTTTTTTGGCAAAATCATAAGAGGATGGCCGGTTGGATTTACCTATGAAATTACATCATTTTATCCATTTCAGTTACCGAGATATGTCAATTTGTGTGATTTTCGAAATTTTCGATATCGAAAAAGGGGGCGTGGTTATCATCCGATTTCGCCCATTTTCAATAGCAACCTACCTTGGCCAAAGAGTAGGTTAGGTTAGGTTCAAGTGGCTGCCGCAGAGGCACACTTAGGCCCGTATTAAAAGGCCCGTTGTGATACCACCAACACTAGGAAAGTCAGTTCCGGGACCCTGCCATATGGAAAATCCCGGTATTAACGGAATTCTCCACATGGCAGAATCCCGGGACTGACTTTCCTATACCGACACCGTTACTCCTCCTGGAACCATTTAGATGACTTGATGAAGGCCATCAGGTCCTTTATGTCCAGCTCCGTGACCTGGCGTAGGCCGACCAGGAAGGGAACTCCCAAAAAGCGCATTCTCGCGCCACTTAAAGCCGGCAGTTGCAGATGAGGTGCTCCACCGTTTCCTCCTCCTCATCATCCTTACAACTCCTACAGCATCGTCGGTAGGGCACACCAAGTCTTTCTGCGTGCCTACCAATGAGGCACTGCCCAGTTAATACGTCTATTAATATGGAGATTTCTCTTCTTCTTAGGGCATAAATTTGTCTTGATCTTTTATGATCCCATTTCGGCCAGGTTTCTTTGGATATCCGGCATCCTGGAGATTGCAGCCAACGAAGGCTTGGCGAAGTGTGTATTCCTTCAGCATAAGCTTGCATGTGGCAAACGGCATACCTAAGCGCTCTTTATTGCGACGAACCTGCTTGGTCGTGCCCTGCTTCGCAAGTTCGTCTGCCCTACAATTTCCCTCAATATCCCTATGCCCCGGGACCCATGTGAGGTTAACGCGATTCTGTTGGGCCATCTCTTGTAGAGATCGACGACAGCTGAGCGTCAGTTCAGAGTTGAACGAGTAAGAGCCAAGGGATTTGATGGCCGCCTGGCTGTCGCTGAATATAAAAATGTCCTGTCTGATAATGTGTTGGCCTATCCAAGCCGCGGCGTCCATGATTGCTGAAACTTCAGCCTGGAAGACACTGCAGTGATCAGGTAGTCTGAAGGAGAGCTCAAGGTTCAGATCCTTTGAATAAACCCCTCCCCCAACTCTGCCGTCTAACTTCAAACCATCAGTATAAATGCAAGTGCCGCCATGAGTGACGGGACTCCGATCCGTGCTCTCCCATTCTTCCCTGCTGGGAATATTGATTTTAAAACCGCTATCTCCGACTGTTGTGGTCGCACAGCGATCTGTGCTCAGCGGAAGAAAGCTATAGGATCCCAAAATACAGGCGTGTCCAGTAGTGCTTGCGCCCCAGCCGGACGTTTCCCTTAGACGCAGAGCCGATGCTGCTGCTACTCGGTGCCCTTCCAGATCGAGTGGCAAAATGCCAAGAATGGCCTGGAGTGCCTCATTGGGCGTTGTTCTTAACGCACCGCTTATACAGATCATGCAAGATCTGTGTACTTTACCTAGCAGATTAAGGTTTGTTGCCTTGCTCAGCGGAGGCCACCATACCACAACTCCATAGATCATGATTGGTCGAATGATTGCAGTATAGATCCATTTGCATATTTTGGGGCTGAGCCCCCATTTCTTTCCAATGGCTCTTTTGCACGTGTAGAGTGCAATACACGCTTTCTTCTGGCGCTGAAGAACATTCTCCTTCCAGGTTAGTTTCCTATCCAGAACTGTGCCCAAGAACTTGGCTTTGTCAGCCAATTTCAGTTTTGGTAGTATTAGCGGTGGTATCTTATAGCGGTTGGTGAAAAGGACCAGTTCCACTTTTCCCTGGTTGATGCTGAGACCGCAGCGCGAGCACCATGAGGAAACCTCTCTCAGTGCTACTTGCATCAAGTCGCACAGGGTTTGTGGGAATTTGCCCCTGTATACTATAGCTAAGTCATCTGCATATGCCACTACCTTCCCGCCCCCCAGCTTGTGTCTCGCAGCATGGAGTTGACAGTGAGGTTCCATAGAAGCGGGGAGAGAACACCACCCTTAGGCGTTCCCCTTGTGACATAGCGTGATAAGTCAACCGAGCTCTGTGATGAAACTATTCGTCTACCCCTTAGCAGTTGATCGATAAGTCCAATAAGAGACCTGCTTATGCCCAGACTTGTTAAAGCGGTGTTTATAGCAACAGGGCTTATGTTGTTGAAGGCTCCTTCAATATCTAAAAAGGCCACAAGACAGTACTCCTTTTCATACAGCGATTTTTCAATAACAGAAACTAGGCTGTGAAGCGCAGTTTCTGTAGATTTCCCTTTGGTGTATGCATGCTGATAGCTACAGATCAGGTTGCTATCAATAGTAGAGGATAGGTAGTCATTTATTATCCTCTCGAAGGTCTTGAGCACAAAGGATGAGAGACTGATCGGCCTATAGTCCTTGGGCTCGTAATGAAACGCCTTCCCCGCCTTAGGAATAAACACTACCGTGGCACTTCTCCAGGAGCACGGAATGTAGCTAAGAGCCAGGCAGGCTGTATAGAGAAATACCAGCCATTTGGCTGATGTCTCCAGCGTGTTTATGAGTTGTGCGGGAATAATCCCGTCTGGCCCGGCAGCCTTGAACGGTTCGAAGCTTTTAACCGCCCACATAACCTTTTCCTCCGTGATGGGTATGTGTACAGCCAGGTTTGTTGTAGGTGCTAGGGGTTCCTCATGCAAGTTCCCTGGGAAGTGCGTATTCAAGAGCAGCTCTAGGGTTTCCCTCTCCGTGCTGGTCCAGGATCCGTCAGGTTTGCGCAAATAGCTTGTGGCTGTTTGAGTTTTTGAGAGCACTCGTCTAAGTCTCGCTGTATCGTCGACATTTTCGACCCCAGTGCAGAAATTTCTCCACGATACTCTCTTCGCCTGCCTCAGAGCATTTTTGTAGGCCCTCAGTTTAACTTTATATTCGAGCCATTGAGTCTCCGTGCCAAGGCTCTTGGCCTTATTAAATTGTGTCCTACATGATTTACGGAGCGAGTCCAGGTCGTAGGACCACCAATGCGGCCTATGTTTACCGCGTGGTTTTGACAATGGGCAAGCCTGCTCTAGGGCATTCGAGAGCACCGTTGTAAAGGTCTTTACCAGATCCTCCAACTCCCCTACTGATGAGGGGACTTGTGGGGGCAGTGCTGGCAAGTCCCTAGATAATATTTCATTGTGTAGCTGCCAGTTAGTGTTACGTGGGCTGCGTTTCATAACCGGCTGCTCAACAGAAAAGTCTAGAACTAATTCTACGTACCGGTGGTCGGAGAATGAGTGTTCATCGAGAACGCGCCATTTTCTGACCCACTTCGCTGCAAATAGTGAGATCTATCACCTCCCTACGGGTTTTAGTAATAAACGTAGGTTCGTTACCCACGTTGCAAACTAACAGGTTAGTTGTTAACAAATAATCAAACAACGACTCTCCTCTAGCATTGATATCGGAGCTTCCCCACTGGACGTGATGAGCATTGGCGTCAGTTCCGATAATAAGATGACCCATGGAAAACGGTGGTTCTTCGGCGTCGTAGCGCATATAGACCGATGCCATCGTCAGACTGGTACTGTCGACTGTTAAACTGGCAGCTGTAACGTCACCATTGGTATAGTTGGGCAAGAGAAAGGAATTCAGCTCAGACTTAACCAAAATACAGACGCTAACCCTGCCCCCCTCGCTGGCTTGGATTAGCTTAAAACCCTTAGTCCCCAAACCGCAAATCCTTGAGCTGTTGACCCAGGGTTCTTGGATGAGGACCACATCTATGTCGCCTTTAGAGAGACGACTGATTAAAGCAGCCGAGGCTGCTTTAGATTTGTGCAGTTTTATCTGAATCACCACCAACATGAGAGCGCTCAGACTTCCCTGCCACCGCCGTACCGTCAAGTTCCACCTCGTCTGGAGGCTTATCTTTCAACGACGATTTGTTCAGACCACGATTTGGCGTAGCCGAGATACTACTAACTGTGGCAGTATTGACATTGGTGCGCTCAGGACTAGCTGCTATCACTGTGACGTTGAGGTCTTCCCGTCCAGCAGGCTGTCTCCCATGTCCGAGCTGTTCACTGCTCCTTCGCCATTTGACGTGGCAGATACCATACTTTCCGAGTCGGACATCTCCGACTCCTCTACCGGCACTGCGATGTCCGAGACTTCCGGTGCAGCCGAAATAGTAGCGCGCTGTGCATTGCCGCAGTATACGTGGATCATGATCTGACCCATGCCGTAGTGCACTCGTCCATTGCACCGTTTAAGGGGCTCGAGTGCTTCCTTAGTCAAGGTGAAGACCACTTGCTTGTCAGGCCCTCCGCATCCTCGACCAGATTGACACCCCAGTCCTGCGTCGGGAGAGACGGGTTCATGATCCTCAGCATCCTGAGAATAAGGGGAATGTGGCGGCAGAGCCCCATACCGCGGTAAGGCCATAGTTACTCTCCGAGGCGGCCCGGTATCAGAGAGGCTCCGTTCGATTACATCCACGATTTGCCTCCCGGCTGCAAACGTCCAATGGGCACGTGGTCGCATAACACCCTGGATTGGGAGGGGGAAAATCTTAGTCGTCGCGCCAGAGAGGCTTGGCTTCTCTCGTGATGTAGTACCGGTGGCGCTATGATCACAAGGGCAACGTAGCCCTGTGGCTATCGACTTAAGCCCTCGTACCGCGGCAAGGTGTCCACCCTTCACGAGGGTGGCCAAAGAGTAACCTGTATATAAAATTTCATGCAAATATCTCAATTTTTACTCAAGTTATCGCGTACACAGACGGACGGACGGATGGACGGACGGACGGACGGACGGACATGCCTGAATGAAATCCTCTTTTCAAACTAAGAACTTTCATATATGGAACTGTATATCTATCTCGATTATTTTGTGCCGTTAAAATCTACCATTATGTGAACAAAATTAATATACCCTTTTACTAGTACTAGTACGCTGGGTATAAAAACGTACAGGAAAAACGTCAAATAAACATGACCATTATGTATTATTGAAGGCATCATCATGTATAATTGACATGAAACGTAAAAACGTACAGGAAAATCGTGTAGTTGAAGTGACCATCATGTATTATTGAAGGCATTTTCATGTACAATTGACATGAAACGTAAAAACATACAGGAAAACGTCAAATAAACATAACCATCATGTATTATTGAGGGCATTTCCATCTATAATTGACATGAAACGTAAAATGAACATGACCATCATGCATTAAGTATTGACTGCTTTCTCATGTACAATTGACATGAAACGTAAAATGAACATGACCATCAACGCTAAAATGAACATGACCATTAATGACGGCATTCTCATGTACAATTGACATGAATCGTAAAAACGTACAGGAAAAACGTAAAGTTGACATGACCATTATGTATTATTGAAGGGATACTCATGTATAATTGACATGAAACATATGTACCTAAAGGAAAAACGTAAAATGAGCATGACCATCATGTATTAATGAGGGCATTCTCATGTACAATTGACATGAATCGTAAAAACGTACAGGAAAACGTAAAGTTGACATGATCATTATGTATTATTGAAGGGATACTCATGTATAATTGACATGAAATGTATGTACCTACAGGAAAAACGTAAAATGAACATGACCATGATGTATATTTACGTGAGAGTATGTAATACTGATACTTACGTGAGAATAACGTTGAAGCTACAAATAAAATTAATGATAATCACATCGAAATGATATTATTTTTGATCAATTTATTAACTTATTTTTGAAATAGGTACATATTTAATGTAATAAATGTAATACATTTGATAAGGTGACAAACTTAACATTTTAGAAGCACATAAAAGAAGTTTCTTGGCAAACTGTATATTTATTCTGCATTACACAGGAACTGAAAGTTCTTATTTATTACAGTTGCTCCTTCGTAAATGTAGCACAGATGAATTTTCTCCATTAGCACCAATTGCTACAGACGATGCTTCATAAACCATATGCTGGCCGACGGCCTTCATTCCCGGCGAAACGCTTTCCACAAACAATTTTCACAGTTGGTTTTCTGCTAACTATTTTTGTTAATAAATTATTTCACAACGCCCGAACTTGATTGTCAACTGCAGCGCGATTTATTTCATTTTAGAATAAAACAGCTACACAAATGCTAACGTGCTACGTAAAACATGTTGTCAAAATTTGTTATAAACATGAAACATGTCAATTCACGTAATTTTAACATGATATAGTTATGCAAATATTAGTATTACAATTTTCATAGGATTTTTACGTGAAGCAGGTTTTCGAAATATGTTATGAACGTGATAAATATCAACGGCAGCGTGGTTTATGCCGTTTTAACATGAGAATGTTATACAAATGTGAGATTGGCAGTTTTTATATCAATATGTTGTCGAAATGTGTATTAACATGAGAAATTGATATGAAAGTTATACGACATACTACGTTGGCTCAACAAGTTTTTTTTTTATCAATTTGACGTGAAACCGGTCGTTTACATAATTTTTAATGTTAAATAAAACTTTTCGAAGTAATGTATTATTAACATGAGAAATTGATATGACAAAGTCATACATGCTAATGTTGATTCAGCAACTTTCGTATCCATTTAACGTGAACCCTGTTTATTTGATAATGTTCACTCCCACCCCCATTCTTATCAAACTAAACACAGCACATGACAGAGTTCAACTTCTTACTGCTATCGCTGCTTTTTGCAAAGCGAAAAAGAGATCATTAATACTCTCTGACATCGACGAAGTTGGCTATGGTAAAATATATATTCATGAGAGCTTAACTAAGCGCAATAGAGAAATTATGTACCAACAGAAAAGGCAGAGTTTAATATCATCAGCTTTTAGCATAAGAGGCAAAGTGCACGTAAGAGTGCAGCGAAGTGATAAGTCGATATGTGTCAACAGCAAGAGCGATATTGATGCCATTGTCAGCGAAGTTAAGAAAGCAACAGAAACTAGGCAAAATCTGTAACAACACATATGTTCTTATATTTTTATGACATGTTTATCATTTTTGTTTTCTCCTTAGTTTTTATTCTAAATACCTTTCTCTTCCTCCAACCTATGTATGTCTGTATGAACATGTATACCATACTGCAACTTTTATCTTTTTGTTTTGATTTTAGTGATGTTATTGTTGAGCGCCAATTATATAGTGCCAGATGCGTTTATAGTCATGGTTAACTTAAGTGAGGTTTTGAACACTGACAACGAATGTGTTAGGTTTATGTTGAAAACTGTAAGCAATAGTCACCCAGGTTTCCAACTCTGTCATTTTAATGCTGGTAGCTTTAATATGCCAAAGCTCGACTATATGAACTATATCTTGGTGCCCTGCGGGTTAGGGGTTTAGAATATGCCCGAGGTAGGCATACCGGTCGAAGGAGCCGACTAATATGAACATAGGTAATGACGTGCTACTCGATGGTTGATCTACGGATATGATTCCTCTCACCTCTCATTACCCATCTTCTTCTTCCTCACGGATGGAGGGATGACATGACCTAGAAGGTTCCACTGGTCATACCAAATCGCTACATATGCACATAGGTAATGACGTGCTACTCGATGGTTGATCTACGGATATGATTCCTCTCACCTCTCATTACCCATCTTAACTTAACTTTTTATTTACCCAAATTCAATATTTATTTCATAAATATGTACCGTTGAGAAAAGTAAGAGTTCGAAGCAGGAAACAGCCGTGGTTCACTAGGGAAGTAATTTTGGCTATCAAATCACGCAACAAATTATACAACTGCTGGAAGCGTAATCCTACAGAGACGAGCTGGGGACTTTATCGCCAAGCCAGAAATCATGCTACTTTGTTAATAAGAAATTTGAAAAGACATTTCTTTCATTCGAAGCTTGACACTCAATTGTCGACTAAAAATCTGTGGAAAAATTTAAAATCCCTTGGTATTGGAGGTAAAGCTAACTCAGGTTGCAATCAAGACCCAGATTGCATGAATGACTTTTTTATACAGTCATGTAAGCTTCAAAATTCCGGCAATTTTAATTAAATGAAAATCTTGTAAACAGTCCGGCAAATGCCTTCAGATTCAATACAGTAACAGAGACTGACATATTAAGAAGTATGCTTTCGATTAAATCGAACGTCGTTGGAGAGGATGGTATGAGTATTCGATTTTTGAAACTAATTATCTACAACATAGTCCCACGACTGACTCATATAATAAATTTTTCCATCACAACCTCAACCTTTCCTGATTCATGGAAGATAGCAAAAGGCATTCCACTTGCCAAGAAACCGTCGGCCACTTTACCAGCAGATTTTCGACCTATAAGCATTTTGCCAGTTTTATCGAAAGTTTGGGAGAAATTGGCTGTCACACAAATAGTCGAATACCTCAATGCCAATAGGCTAATGAACGAAAACCAATCTGGATACCGAAGTTTCCACAACTGTAATACTGCACTTCTTAAAATTATTGAAGACATTCGCCCAGCTTACGACAGAGGTGATCTAACTTTTCTAACGCTTTTGGACTTTTCTAAAGCTTTCGATACTGTAGATCATTCAATACTTTTGCTGAAGATTCATAAATACTTTGGATTCTCTGAAAGTGCCGTAAGGTTACTTGAAAACTATCTTCGAAATCGGTGGCAGAAAGTACCCTGCAGGAAAAGTATCTAGCGTAAAAGTAACTTTAAGTTGCTTGCCAATCAACTAGTGCTGTATATTTACTGTAAATTTTCATATACTCGGACTAACTATTTTTGTTCGACGATGGCCGGAATCCGGACAGTTATGGTTACCTCTGCATGAGATGTCAACCAACTACTAACTAACTACTTTTCAACCAAAAAATAGCAAGAAAGATAAATTAATTTTTTTTTATAATTTTTATTTATTTACTTTAAATTTTATTTTATCTTTCCCATTCCTTTTTTAATTCCCCCATTTTACTCTATGTGTATCAAATTTATTCTTTAGAAACCAGCTACTATTTGTATTTACCCAATACCGAAAAAGCACCTGGAAATTACAAGCTAAAAGACGGAAGCGAACGAAAAATTAATCATATTTTCGGACTCCTCTGCATGCCCTCTGCATGACTTGTGGCGTAGTTAGACGTTAGTTATTCCTCAGTGTGCTTAAAATGCAATATTTCCTACAATTGCCACAAAATAGTTATTTATAAGCTAGATGTTTTTTTGAAATTGACATTTTTTTACTGCAGGGTTGAAAATAGTTGCTCTGAGATGAGGCGCCTTGATTCGGGAATTTTGTTCACTATGTTCATTAATGATATGACCCATTGTTGCAAAAGCGTATCTATACATTTGTATGCCGACGACGCTCAGGTGTATCTTTCGCGTCCTTTGGCCTATCCGAGGACTTGATTTTCAGGATGAATGATGATCTTGAACGCATTTCTTTGTGGGCAAAGGATAACAAATTGAATTTAAATGCAACAAAGACCAAGGCCACGTGCTTTACCTTTTCGTGGCAACTTGTACAATCGTTGCCGCAGTTATCCTTGCAGGGCACAACAATCTCTTATGAGCCCGTGGTAACTAGCCTAGGATTTAAGTTAGACTCATACCTTGGATGTAAGGACCATATTAACTATATTTTAAGTAAAATCTATTTTGTGTTAAGGAAGCTGTGGTACACAGCTGACTTCATTCCAATTAATGTGAAATAAAAGCTGGTCAGAAATCTCATAGTTCCACTGATATCTTTTGGAGCAACCGTATTTGGTAATATAGATTTCGAATCACATAAAAAGCTGCAACTAGCATTAAACAACTGTGCAAGATATATATATTCTAAACGCAAATTTGATCATATTTCAGAATTTTCCGCCAAAATACTTAACTGCAGCCTTCTAAGTTTTTTAAATTATCGAAATCTAGTGTTCTTAAACCAATTAATACATAGACGCCAGCCATAGTACCTCTTTAGGAAGTTATGCTTTTCAAAATCAGACAGGACTTGTAACCTTATTGTACTTCGGTATAAATACCTAACATCTTCCAGGACATTCTTTGTCAGTGCCATAAAACTATGGAATTCATTACCCAACAAAATAAAAAATGAACGCAATCTTAAGCGCTTTGAATTGGCTTTATCTGAATTTCTCCAATAACAGACATACTTTTATATTGAATCCCGCAACTATTAATTTCTCTTTCTTACTTTCAATTCTTTTTTAAGCTAATATGATCATACAAAACAATAAATACATTTTAAAATAGTTTTCTTTTTTTTACTTATTTAAACGCTTACTTTGTTTTCGAAACTTTCCTGCGTAGTTTATTACGATAGTCTCACCTGTACAAAATTAAAAATTAAATAAATATTAAGACGACATTTTTTGCTGAAATGTAAAATTGATAAAGCAGAAATGTTAGTTTTACAAGCGACTTTTCTTTCGGTGTAGGTTGGTAGGATAAACCCCTCAATCAATCTATTATGATTTTTGGTAAATTTTTAGATGTGGGCGTGGTAACGCCCACCTTTAAGGGAGTCATTTGGAATATTCGACTGGTCAAAACTTTTAAACTTATTACTTCAGACTCATGAAATTTGGCACAACATATACTAGCAATATAGGTGATGAAATTGGACGAGATATCTTCCCGACCACGCCCACTTTCGATATGGAAAATTTCGAAAATCACATAAATTCAAATAATTCGGTAAGGTAAATAGCTAAGATAGTAAAAACTTTAGGTAAACCCTCCTAGGGCCTATATCTTTGTTATCCCGTTCCGAAAATTACCGCTGGGTATTTAATGTTCGAACTTAGACTTCCTTACTTGTTCTAAATTATTTTCAACTTTTTAGTTCAATACTTAAACTATATTTATTTATAATAAATGTGTTGGCTCACAGTAGCAAAACTTGGGAAACTGTTTACATAATCGATTTTCCTGCGGCCTCTTAGATAGATCTTATCTTACTAATATCTTATCTTATCTTACTTATGGACGGCCAAAATCGTCTAGGCGGTTAAAAGCTATTATAAGTAAATATGTATAAGTATTCGCACAAAATTGGTATCAAACGAAAGGGGAAGACCACAACTTTCATTTTGACTTTGGTTCATTTCGATATCGATAACAGAGTTATCGGTCAAAATTTGTTTTCGCGTAAACTTTGGAATAATCGCACAAAACTGGTATCAAACGAAAGCGGAAGACCACACCTTTCATTTGGACTTGGGTTCATTTCTATATATTTATCAATAACTGAGTTATAGGTCAAAATATGTTTCCGGGTAAACTTTGGAATATTTGCACATAATTGGTATCAAATGAAAGGGAAAGACCATAGCTTTTATTTGGACTTTGGTATATTTCGATATATTTATCGATAACAGAGTTATCGGTAAAAATGTGGTTTCGCGTAAACTTTGAAATAATCGCACAAAATTGGTATCAAACGAAAGGGGAAGAAAAAAACTTTCATTTGGAGTTTTGTATATTTCGATATATTTATCGATGACAGAGTTATCGGTCAAAATGTGGTTTCGCGTAAACTTTGAAATATTCGTACAAAAATGGTATCACACGAAAGGAAAAATGGTATCAAACGAAAGGAGAAGACCACAGCTGCGGTTCATTTCGATATATTTATCGACAACAGAGTTATCGGTCGAAATGTGGTTGCGCGTAAACTTTGGAATATTCGCACAAAATTGGTATCAAACGAAAGGGGAAGTCCACAGATTTCATTTGGACTTTGTTGCAGCTATGCTAACATCTATTTTAATAACGGCTGGACATTATAAAATTTAATTTGGAACGTATCAGCTCGAGATGGTTATACGCTAAAAAAAATAAAGGCATTTGAAAAGGTTTAGGAGATATCCCTCAATATGTGGACCAGGGTAACCTTTTAAAGTGTTCATTCAATATGGGAATCAAATGAGAGGTGTTGTGTTTTAAAATGGTGTAGTCTATAGTCTAATATCAGACCCCGTTTTAGAGATATTGATCAAAATGTCAACCCGGAGGGGCCCTCGATGGTGTTAGTATATTTGTATCAAATGAAAAGTGGTGATTTAACATAGTTTAGCTATTTTTCCCATATAAGACCAAGGTTTCTAGATATTGACCCAACGTGGAGCATGAGTGGAGCTAGAAGAGTTTTGTGAAAAATGGGTCTAAAATGAAAGGTGTTGATAAGAGTTTTAAAGGGGAGTTATTTTAAGTCCTCTTAGGAGTGGGATTGAGAAATAGATAGGTATATGGATGACAATATGAAAGAGAAAAGCATATGAAAAGGATGAAGGTGGGGTGGACGGGAAGAAGGATGCGGAGCTGAAATGAGGAGAGCGAGTCAGATTTTATAAATACAAACAAGTTAATGTTTGGGCAGGACAACGTCTGCCGGGTCAGCTAGTATAATATAAAAAAGTAATTTAAAAAGTATGGTTAAGGTATGGACAGCTAACAAGGTCTGTGGAAATAGCGCCAGTTGACCTCATTTCCAATCGCAAATGTAAATAGTATCAATTGACAATAAAGATAATTAAAGTTTACAGAAATTTGGCAATATCATCGGCTAAAAGTGTAAACCTGCCAATGACCAAAAAAATATTTTTCAGTAGAGGCAAAAAACCAAATTTAACTTGAACTTTCAGGTTATGGTTTGAGGGTCATGATTGCCTTGAAATATCAAAAATTAAATCATATTCGCTAACTATTACCTTGACTTAGACCCAGAAAGTAATACTTTAGAATGGAATAGTAACCGGGCGACAGAAGCTCTATATGTTGGATTTAGCAGCTTTTCTCATCAAAAAATTTGTATATTTAATATGAGGGTTTCTTTTGTTTGCCAACTGCAGAATCGGCTACTGCTTCGAAAGGCATCAAAAAGTCGATTTGGCTATAAACGGGATTTAGCAGGTTTACACTCTTAGGCCCGGTTTTTCAGTGCAAGTTTAAACCACAGACAAAGTTGACTAGATTTTACCTCATACAAATTGGCCGTTTAAACTAAGTTTAAACTCGCAGTAAGGTTTAAACTATGTAATATGATTTCAATTTAAAATACTCAAATTTAAAAAAGCACGATTTTAAATTCCAAGTTAAATTTTTTTTAAAACCTTTATATTAAGTTGCTTTCTGGTTTGCACCACCTTTTTCATACGATTTTGTGGAATCTTTCAAAGTGTTTTTAGGTACCTTCCCGTTGACCTAGAGACTTGAAACTTGGAACATAGTTCAACTAGGTGGCGCATGGATCGAGATATTTCGAAAATTCGTTTTAAATTGAGATTCTTGCGATCGACTTTTGACTAACTTCCCGGCAACCTAGAAACTTGAAATTTAGCACGAAGTTGCGTGAAAGGTCACAACACAACACGCTGGTCGATATAATTGAAAATCTCTGAAACATACGGGAAATCTTGCGATCGATTTTTGAGTAACTTCCCGGTATAGCTTACCGGGAAGTTACTCAAAAATCGATCGCAAGATTTCCCGAAACTTAACACATTTATCAGAACCCGGTGACAATGCAATACCTCATCAAAAAATTTCCAGTAGGTGGAGCACGGATCGAGATATTTGGAAAATTAGATTTCAATCAGAAATCTCGCGATCGACTTTTAACTAACTTACTGGCAACCTAGGGAGTTGAAATTTGGCACGTAGTTGCGGGCACGGTGACAAAACAATTTGAAAAAATTAAAATTCCGAAAGGTGGCGCGCTGGTCGAAATAATTGAAAATCTCTGAAACACACGGGAAATCTTGAGATCGATTTTTGAGTAACTTCCCGGTAAGCTACCTTGCAAGACAGTGCTATGACATTCAATCAGCTTTGTAATGTTGCTTTTGAAAACGCGATAGAAGGTCGTGATGTAAATATCAGCTGTTTTATATTTACATCAAGATTTTCTATCACGTTTTCAAAGGCAACATTACAAAGCTGACTGAATGTCAAAGCGCTGTCTAACAGGGTATAGACTTGAAACTTGACACATTTATCAGAACCCGGTGACAATGCAATCCCTCATCAAAAAATTTCCAGTAGGTGGCGCACGGATCGAGATATTTGGAAAATTAAATTTCAATCAGAAATCTTGCGATCGACTTTTAACTAACTTACTGGCAACCTAGGGAGTTGAAATTTAGCACGTAGTTGCGGGCACGGTGACAATAAAATTTGAAAAAATTGAAATTCCGAAAGGTGGCGCGCTGGTCGAAGTAATTGAAAATCTCTGAAACACACGGGAAATATTACGATCGATTTTTGAGTAACTTCCCGGTAAGCTATAGACTTGAAACTTGACACATTTATCAGAACCCGGTGACAATGCAATCCCTCATCAAAAAATTTCCTGTAGGTGGCGCACTGATCGAGAAATTTGGAAAATTCGATTTCAATCAGAAATCTTGCGATCGAATTTTAACTAACTTACTGGCATCCTAGGGAGTTGAAATTTAGCATGTAGTTGCGGGCACGGTGGCAATACAATTTGAAAAAATTAAAATTCCGAAAGGTGGCGCTCTGGTCGATATAATTGAAAATCTCTGAAACCCACGGGAAATCTTGCAATCATCTTTTGAGTAACTTCTCGGTAATCTATAGACTTGAAACTTGACACATTTATCAGAACCCGGTGACAATGCAATCCCTCATCAAAAAATGTCCTGTAGGTGGCGCACTGATCGAGATATTTGGAACATTCGATTTCAATCAGAAATCTTGCGATCAAATTTTAACTAACTTACTGGCAACCTAGTGAGTTGAAATTTAGCACGTAGTTGCGGGCACGGTGACAACACAATTTGAAAAAATTAAAATTCCGAAAGGTGGTGCTCTGGTCGATATAATTAAAAATCTCTGAAACACACGGGAAATCTTGCGATCGGCTTTTGAGTAACTTCCTGCTAGACTGTGCTATGACATTCAATCAGCTTTGTAATGTTGCTTTTGAAAACGCGATAGAAAGTCGTGATGTAGGTAGGTAGGTTCAAGTGGCTGCCGCAGAGGCACACCCAGCCATATGGAAAATCCCTGAGTTGTTGGGATTTTCCACATAGCAGAATCCCGGGACTGACACTCCTAAACCGACACCGTTACTCCTCCTCGAACCACTTAGATGACTTTATGAAGCCCATCAAGTCCTTTATGTCCAGTTCCGCGATCTGGCTTAGACTATCTAGGAACGGAACTCCCAAAAAGCGCGTTCTCACGCCGCTTAAAGCCGGACAGTTGCAGATGAGGTGCTCCACTGTTTCCTCCTCCTCATCATCTTTGCAACTCCTGCAGCATCGTCGGTAGGGCACACTTAGCCTTTCTGCATGCCTACCAATGAGGCAGTGACCGGTTAATACCCCTATCAATATGCAGATTTCCCTCCTAGTTAGGGCATAAATGCGTCTAGACCTTTTAAGATCCCATTTTGGCCAGGTTTGTTTCGATATCCGACACCCTGGGGATTGCAGCCATCTTTCGTTGGCTTGACGGAGTGTGTGCTCCTTCAGCATTAGTTTGCATGTGGCAAACGGCATACCTAAGAGATCGACGACAGCTGAGCGTCAGTTCAGAGTTGAACGTGTATGAGCCAAGGGATTTGATTGCCGCCTGGCTATCGCTGAAAATAGTGATATCTCCTCCGATAACACGTTTGCTTAACCAGGCCGCGGCGTCCCGGATTGCCGAGACTTCCGCCTGGAAGACGCTACAATGATCAGGTAGTCTGAAGGAGAGTTCAAGGTCCAAATCCCTTGAATAAACCCCTCCTCCAACTCTGCCGTCCAACTTCGAGCCGTCGGTGTATATGGAAGTGCCACTATTTGTTTCGGGACACCAATCCGTCCTCTCCCAGTCTTCTCTGCTGGGAATGTTTATTTTGAAGCAGCTATCCCCGACTGTAGTGGTCGCACAACGATCTGTGCTTAGAGGGAGAAAGCTGTAAGATTCCAGAATACTGGAGTGTCCAATAGTACCCGCACCCCAACTGGAGGTTTCTCTTAGGCGCAGAGCTGATGCCGCCGCTGACCGAAACCCTTCCAGATCAAGTGGCAAAATGCCCAGAATGGCCTGGAGGGCTTCGTTGGGCGTTGTCCTTAGCGCACCGCTTATACAGATCATATTGGATCTATGGACTTTCCGCAACAGATTCAGGTATGTTGTCTTGCTCAGTGCCGGCCACCATACGACGACTCCATACAGCATGATTGGGCGAATGATGGCCGTGTAGATCCAACTGCATACTCTAGGGCTGAGCCCCCATTTTTTGCCAATGGCTCTTTTGCATGTGTAAAGAGCGATGCAAGCTTTCTTCTGGCGCTGAAGAACATTCTCCTTCCAATTCAGTTTCCTGTCCAGAACTATGCCTAGAAACTTGGCCTTATCCGACAAGCCCAGGCGCGTGCCATCTAGTTCTGGTAGGCTTAGTGGCGGTATTTTGTACCGGTTGGTGAAGAGGACAAGTTCCACTTTCCCCGGGTTGATACTAAGTCCGCAGCGAGAGGACCACCTCGAAACCTCTCGCAGTGCTACTTGCATCAGGTCACACAGAGTTTGTGGGAACTTGCCTCTGAATGCAATAGCTAAATCGTCTGCGTATGCCACTATCTTCCCGCCCCCCCAGCTTGTGGCACGTAGCAACGAGTGGACTGTGAGGTTCCATAAAAGCGGGGAAAGAACACCACCCTGGGGCGTTCCCCTTGTGACATAGCGTGATAACTCGACCGTACCAAGTGAAGAAGCTATTTTCCTTCCTCTTAGAAGTTGGTCAATTAAACCAGTTAGAGGTCTATCTACGCCCAGATTAGTTAGAGCGGAGTTGATCGCCTCCGGGCTTATATTGTTGAAAGCCCCCTCAATGTCTAAGAAGGCCACGAGACAGTAGTCCTTTTCACACAGCGATTTCTCAATGACAGATACTAGGCTGTGCAGAGCAGTTTCTGTTGATTTACTCTTGGTGTATGCATGCTGATAGCTAGAGATAAGGTTGCTATCAATAGTCGTTGAAAGGTAGTCGCTTAGTATCCTCTCAAAGGTTTTGAGTACAAAGGACGAGAGACTGATCGGTCTGTAATCTTTTGGCTCGTAGTGGGATGCCTTCCCAGCCTTAGGGATAAACACTACCGTGGCGCTTCTCCAGGAGCCCGGAATGTGGTTGAGAGCCAGGCAGGCTGTGAAGAGAAATACCAGCCATTTAGCTGATGTCTCCAACGTGTTTATAAGTTGCGCGGGGATAATCCCGTCCGGCCCGGCAGCCTTATACGGTTCAAAGCTCTTAACTGCCCACCTTACCCTTTCCTCAGTGATGGGTATATTTACTGCCAGGTTTGTTGCAGATGCTAGTGGTGCGTCATGCAGATTCCCCGGAAAATGTGTATTCAAGAGCAGCTCAAGGGTTTCCTCTTCCGTGCTGGTCCAGGATCCGTCAGGTTTTCGCAAATAGCTGATGGCTGTTTGACTTTTCGAGAGAACTCGTCTAAGTCTCGCTGTATCGTCGACCTTTTCGACGCCAGTGCAGAAATTTCTCCACGAGGTCCTCTTCGCCTGTCTCAGAGCTTTTTTATAGGCCCTTAGTTTAGCTTTATATTCGTGCCAGTGAGGCTCAGAGCCGAGGGTCTTGGCCTTGTTAAATTGTTTCCGGCATGATTTGCGGAGCGAGTCCAAATCGTAGGACCACCAATGTGGCCTGTGTTTACCGCGTGGTTTTGGCACTGGACAAGCCTGTCCTAGAGCATTTGAGAGCGCCGATGTAAATGTAGTAACAAGATCCTCCAGCTCCTCTACTGATGACGGGGCCTGTGAGGGCAGTACTGGCAGGTCTCTGTCTAATATTTCATTGTGTAACTGCCAATTAGTGTTACGTGGATTGCGCTTCATAATAGGTTGTTCTACAATAAAGTCTAGAACCATTTCTATGTAACGGTGGTCGGAGAATGAATGTTCTTCCAGAACCCGCCATTTTCTGACCCACTCATAAGCGCCTTCACTACAGATAGTGAGGTCTATGACCTCCCTGCGGTTCTTAGTGATAAAAGTAGGCTCATTACCCACGTTGCAAATTACCAGGTTAGTTGTTAAGAGGTAATCAAACAGAGACTCGCCCCTGGCATTGATATCGGAGCTCCCCCAGGCGGGTGCTGTCGACCGTTAGACTGATAGCGGTAATATCACCATTGGTGTAGTTAGGTAGGAGAAAGGAGTTCAACTCAGACTTGACCAAAATACACGTTCTGACTTTGCTCTCCTCGCTGGCTCGAATGAGCTTGAAGCCCTTAGTCCCCAATCCGCAGATTCTCGAGCTATTGACCCAGGGTTCTTGGATGAGGACCACATCCACGTCGCCTTTAGAAAGACGACTACTTAAAGCAGCCGAAGCCACTTTAGATTTGTGCAAATTAATCTGAAGCACCACCAACATGAGAGCGCACAGACTTCCCTGCCGTCCCCATATCGTCGAGGTTTGCTCCATCCCGGAGGTTTCCTATCAACGACGAGTTGTTCCGATTAACTGCCCGATGTGGCGTTGCAGGAGTCATGCTGCCTGTAGCGTTAGATGTTAGTCGCTCAGCGTTGGCTGCTACCACCGTGACGTCGAGGACTTCCTCGTCCTGTAGGCTGTCCTCCATCTCCGAGTTGTTCACAGCACTATCGCCAAGGGACGTGGCGGATAACATGCTTTCCGCATCGGAATCCTCCGCTTCCTCTTCTGGTAATTCGTTTTCCGGTTCCCCCGGAGCAGCCGAGAAGGCAGCGCGCTGAGTATCACCACGATATACGTGGATAACGATCTGGCCTACGCTGTAGTGTACTAGGCCATTGCACCTTTTGAGGGGCTCGATTGACTCTTTATTCATGGTGAACACCACCTGTCTGTCGGGCCCTACCGCATCCCCGACCAGATTGACACTCCAGTCCTGCGTTGGGAGGGACGGATTCATTAGCCGTAGCATCCCGAGTATTCTCTCGGGTTCGTCAGGGATGGCCGGAATCCACGCCCTTGCCCTTGGACGAGCTGGAATGTCCTTCCAGTCGACGACCTCTATCTTTGCGCCCTTGTAGACTTCACCCAGTTTAGCAGCTGCTGCCTTGTACAGTGCTACGGTTTTTGCATCCTCGCATGCGAGTAATTTAATTTGACCCTGGTGCCAACCCGCATCCGTTACTCGTGCCGAACTACCCGGAAACTCCGGAGCAACGTTGAGAAGAATGTTGCCGAGTTCATTTCGCACGTAACGCCACCGGTCCTTGGGGATGGCCAGACGGTCATTGCCTCGGTCAAGGACGCCTATAAGGATCCTGTCCTTGGTTACCTCAGCAAAGCTTAGTTTGCCCGCTCCAGAGGTATTCTGATGCCGCTTGGGAGGGGGAATAAACTCCAGATTCGATCTCTGGCGCTTGAAAGGGTTAACTTTTAACCTCTTTGGCATGTAAGAATTTGGAAATCCGGTATCACAGCTTTCGCTAGCTCTACAGATTTACTGGAATTCGGCGACAGTGATTCCTGCGGTACCCCTTCATACCTCTTCAGGATCTTTGCAGCCAATCTTTTCTCGTGGTATGTGAAGCGGCGGGGAGATGTCTCCCTGGAGTGCGGACCCGTAGTTGCCATCGCAGTCGTGATGTAAATATCAGCTGTTTTATATTTACATCAAGATTTTCTATCACGTTTTCAAAGGCAACATTACAAAGCTGACTGAATGTCAAAGCGCTGTCTAACAGGCTATAGACTTGAAACTTGACACATTTATCAGAACCCGGTGACAATGCAATGTCTCATCAAAAAAATTCCAGTAGGTGGTGCACGGATCGAGATATTTGGAAAATTCGTTTTCAATCAGAAATTTTGCGATAGACTTTTAACTAATAACACATTCAATTTCTTCGAACCTTCTTGATTGTAGGCAATACTAAAAAATAGATAATAAAAAGATAATAAAAATTTTTTTATAGAAAACCTTTATATGAATGCTGTCAAAAAGCAGCAGCAAATTTCTCGTTAAACAAAGACATGGTGTCGGTGTCTTTGGTTTTGAAATTTTAGTCATACCAATTGTAATAAATTTTTGAAATTTGAAAATATAAAGGTGGAGTGCATGTTTGCAAACTAAGGCAAACAAAAGATCGAGACAAATTTATGCCCTAAGGAGAAGAGAAATCTCCATATTAATAGGCGTATTGACTGGGCACTGCCTCATTGGTAGGCACGCAGAAAGACTTGGTGTGCCCTACCGACGATGCTGTAGGAGTTGTAAGGATGATGAGGAGGAGGAAACGGTGGAGCACCTCATCTGCAACTGCCCGGCTTTAAGTGGCGCGAGAATGCGCTTTTTGGGAGTTCCCTTCCTGGTTAGCCTACGCCAGGTCACGGAGCTGGACATAAAGGACCTGATGGCCTTCATCAAGTCATCTAAATGGTTCGAGGAGGAGTAACGGTGTCGGTATAGGAACGTCAGTCCCGGGATTCTGCTATGTGGAGAATTCCGTTAATACCGGGATTTTCCATATGGCAGGGTCCCGGAACTGACTTTCCTAGTGTTGGTGGTATCACAACGGGCCTTTTAATACTGGCCTAGGTGTGCCTCTACGGTAGCCACTTGAACCTAACCTAAGGCAAACAATTTCTTATATTACATACGTTCACGTTCAGCCACAAACTCGAGTTTATTGACAACAACAATATGAATTTACTCAAAAAATGTCCCATAAACTTGACTTTATGGCCCAGCATGAACGTAGTCTTAGAGCCGAAATGGAAGTTCGGAAATCGACTATCGGCGGGCACAACAATTTCGTTGAGGACTATCGTCGATTGCGTGCGCAACTCATTAATTAGTTTGCGAACGTGCACTCCACTTTTATATTTTCAAATTTCAAAAATTTATTACAATTGGTATGACTAAAATTTCAAAACCAAAGACACCGACACCATGTCTTTGTTTAACGAGAAATTTGCTGCTGCTTTTTGACAGCATTCATATAAAGGTTTTCTTAAAAATTTTTTTTATTATCTTTTTATTTTTCATGATTTGATTTTGAATATTTGGGTTTTTTTCTCAAAATTATTTTTCAAAAAAACACAAGAAATTGCTAGACTCATTGTTAAATTATTTAAGGTTAAGCAGATTTTGACATTTGCCAAGGTAAAGCTTCCTTATTAGAGTTGCATTTACGAAGGATGCAAAAAAGGGTAAAAAAATCCCCCTTTAGCAAAATTGTAGTAGAAAAGGAAGGAAAGCCGTTAGCAAAATTTCAGGATTTTTTTTCCGGAAATCTGTCTTTTCAAGATTTATTTTTTAAAATTATTAGGAAAATTAAATTAATTTTCAATTTAACTGTAAAAAGTATGCCCTTTTTGTGGGTAGCAGTAACGTGTACGAAAGAAGCTTATAAAACGGCAATGTTTATAATTGGATCCTTTTTTAATAACTTTATCAATAGCCGGTATGAAAACCGATCTCTTAACTTCTGTGGTAGCGGTCTCACGAACTGGCCTCGGAGATCCATAGAAGAAAAAAGCAAAGGGAGCGACCGCGATGGCAGCTACGGGTCCGGACTCCCAGGAGACATCTCCCCTCCGCTCTGTGTACCTGGAAAAACGATTGGCCGCAAGGACCCTGAAGAAATACGAGAGAGTCCCTCAGGAAACGCTGTGGCCGAGTTCCAGGAATTGGTGCAATCTCTGATACCGGATTTCCAAACCACTTATGTGCCAAAGAGGGTAAACGGAAACCCTTTCAAACGCAAGAGATCGGACGTGGAGTTAAAATCTCACCCCGGAGTGGGAAAGCGACGCTTTGCCGAAGTAACTAAGGACAGGATCCTTATAAGCATTCCTGACCGAGGCAACGACCGTTTGGCCATCCCCAAAGACCAGTGGCGACACGTCCGGAACGAACTCACTAACGCTTTTATTGACGTTTAAGACTCCGGGTGGTACAGCGGCGGTCACGGATGCGGGTTGGCACCAGGGATTAAAATAGTCGCGTGTGACGACGCATGAACTGTGACACTGTACAAGACTGTGTGAAGTCTACAAAGGTGCAAACATCGGAGTCGTCGACTGGAATGACATTCCGGCTTTGCCAAAGCAAGGGCATGGATTCCTGCCATCCCTGCAGAGCCTGAGAGTATTCTCACGATGCTGCGGATAATGAATCCGTCCCTCCTGACGCAGGACTGAAGTGTCACTCTGGTCGGGGATGCTGTAGGGCCTGATAGACAAGTGGTCTTCACCATGAATAAGGAGGCACACGAGCCCCTTAAAAGTTACAATGGACTAGTCCATTAGAGTGTAGGTCAGATCGTTATCCACGTAAACCGTGGCCAAGCGCGCTGCCATCTCCGCTGCAACGGGGGACTCGGATATCGAAGAACTGCAAGAGGAAACGGAGGAGTCCGACGCGAAAAGCACAGCACTCTTCAAAGTGACGTGAACAGCTCGGAGATGGAAGACAGCTTGCTGGACGGGGAGCAACCAATCCTGAGCGCATTATCTCTGATGCTTCAGTCAGCAGGGCTCCTGTTACGCCAACTCATCGCTGAGAGACAACCTCAGGGATGGCAGGATGGCAGCCCTCGGACGATATGGGTACGTCAGGGAAGTCTGAACGCTATCATGTTGGTGGTGCTTCAGATAAATCTGCACAAATCTAAAGTATTCTCGGCTTTCTAAATGCGACATGGATGTCGTCCTCATCCAGGAACCCTGGGTCAGCAGCTAGTGGGTCTGCGGATTGGGGACTATTGGCTTCAAGCTCATTCGAGCTAGCGAGGAGGGCAAGGTCAGAATCTGAATTTTGGTGAAATGTGAGCTTCTTGCAAGAATGCACACAAGCTTTTTCCTTGATTTGAATTCAGCTCCAAACAGTGTTGCTGTATTTGTATGCTGTAAAGGCTGCAGAACAGGAAAAATATTTAGTTAAAATAATAAATTTTCATAAAAATCTTACCAAATATACAATTAATTTTTCAAAATAAAAATAAAACAAACTTCAAAAGCTTTCAGTGTTGCTGTAATTTTGTTCGCATCAAGAGTATTGGTTGTTACTACGATTTTCATACGATTTTGGAAAGAAGTAGCACTGTCAATCAGAGAAGGAAGCATGAAGCCGAGAAGTGTCAAAAACGTCTCGGACTGCTTAACCTTATATTATTAAACAATGGATATACCAAATGTAGCTATATAGCCTTACTAAAATGTTTATAACTTTGGTATTTCTGGGCTGATTTGCAAACAGCTTTGACCAATATGAATTGGAATTGATTGAGTTTTGACATCGTATCAAAATAAAATTAAAAATATTATAAGTTTTCGCTGTATATCAATACATACTACAAGGTGACTTGAAATTGTGCTCTATCTCTCTCATTAATCTGCTAATAGCTCCTAATCTGGCCATCTGATTGAAAACCATTATATGGCGGGTTTTTAGAATTACGCGCAAGTTCTAAAAGTTATTCAATTCGAATGAAATTTTGCACAGCTTATTTTTAGAGCGACATCTATCATATTCCGCCCGGCGAACGCAACATTTGCAAAAAAAGTTGATATAAGGAACAGCTTAATGTACATACATACATATTACATCTGCACGTACGTCGCTGTATCTTTCATTTCATTAACATTTCCTATGTATCTAACGTTACGTAACGTAAGTAATTGTGTGGTCACACATAAAGTAAATTACCTCAGAAACTGTGCAAATTTGTGCCAAAACAAGTTAGGAAGTCGAAGTTCGGGTGAACCGAACATTAAATACCCAGCGGTAATTTTCAGAACGGGATAACAATGATGATTTATATGATTTTCGAAATTTTCCATATGTCAATTTGTGAAACATATTAATATGTCAATTTGTGAAATTTTCGATATCGAAAAAGGTTGCGTGGTTATCATCCGATTTCACCCATTTTCAATAGCAACCTACCTTGGCCAAAAAGTAACCTGTATATAAAATTTCATGCAAATATCTCAATTTTTACTCAAGTTATCGTGTACACAGACGGACGGACGGGCATGTCTTATTGAACTCCTCTTTTCAACCTAAGAACTTTCATATATGGAAATCTATATCTATCTCGATTATTTTGTTCCGTTACGTACTACCGTTATTTGAAAATTAATATACCCTTGTACTAGTACTAGTACGCTGGGTATAAAAAGTAATCAATCGAAGAACCATTGTAGTACTCTTAATAGTGGAAAACATATCATGCGAAAATCCATTTCTTTGCACAAAAAGTTTACTTATTTTCATATTGGCTTTTCTTATCTTATCGAATCTAGACAATATAGAGAATGCAAACTGTGGTTGTTGACTCGCATTACGTGGTCTATTTCAGATAAATGTCATTTAAATTTTAATAAAAGGAAAGAAAGTAAACTAACAGTTTCCAATCTCATTTTGTCTTGATATTTTGCATTATTTTTCGTTAAATCATTTGGCATGCGTTGAGTATCACAGTTCGAATGTAATATGTTACAAAGTCACGTGGCCAACATTCAAACTTGTTACCAATCAGGTAGAGAAATTTGTTTTCCCCCAAATTAAAGGCTGATGGCAGATGTGCACCCTCTCTTTATATTATATATATATATTAGGGTGATTCAAATAAAAAAAAATTGGTTCTTTTTTCGGTCTTACCTGAAACTATAGGTATTGATGAGAAAATAAGCCTTGCAAAAAATTAGCACTCTAACTTCACCCTTAGGGGTGGCTATTTTTTTCGCCCTTTCCCATACCTTTTGTATGGGAAAAAATGGCATTTTTTTTTTCAAAGTGAATTTTCTTTCCATTTTTGAAACTTTTTTCAAACTATTTTTGCATACTCTTAAAGTTGAAGCTTTGAAGCTTCCAAAATGGTATGCCAAGTGCAATTATCTTAACTATTAAAATAATTACAGCCATTTAAAATATACTAGATTTTATACGTGTTACTGTGTATGTGTGTGCAATAGTAGAAAACTCAGTCATTTTCAAATGGCACATGGCATACCATTTAGGAAGCTTCAAAGCTTCATCTTTAAGAGTATGTAAAAATATTTTCAAAAAAGTTTCAAAAATTAAAAGAAAATTCACTTTGAAAAAAAATGCCATTTTTCCCCATACAAAATGTATGGGAAAGGGCGAAAAAAAATAGCCACCCAGTTAGAGCGCTAATTTTTTGCAAGGCTTATTCTCATCAATACCTAACTTTTTAGGGGGTAAGACCAAGTCGAAATTTTTTTTGAATCACCCTAATATATATATATATAAAGGCCGCACTGTTTCCCCAGTTTGTGGTATGATGTTTTTTTTAATTTGACGCATTTACTTTTTTATGCGTTATTGTGTCAACTTCATATGTTGTCGAATAAATCAAATGTTTACCAAGTATATTTTAATGCTTTGACATATGTACATATATACATATATGAATAGTGTAACGGCACTAGTATACGGACGACACTATGTACATTTTTTGAGTGTAATAGATTAATCGCTCATAAAGAGAAAAACATAAACGCCGTTCTACATGTTTTTTGCATATACTTCCAGAATTTCAGCAAAATGAAACTGATATTTTAAAAGATACGCGTCATTTTAGTGTCAAGGGTTGAAGCGTGTGGCAGTTTTGCGGCATTTTGTTAATTAAATATTGGAAGCGTGTAAAAAAAGGATTTCCCTATTCGGATATTTATTAACATAACATAGGTTAGGTTAGGTTCAAGTGGCTGCCGCAGAGGCACACTTAGGCCAGTTTTGAAAGGCCCGTTGTGATACCACCAAAACAAGGAAAGTCAGTCCCGGGACCCACCCAAATGGAAAATCCCTGAGTTGTTGGGATTTTCCACATAGCAGAATCCCGGGACTGACACTCCTAACCCGACACCGTTACTCCTCCTTGAACCACTTAGATGACTTTATGAAGCCCATCAAGTCCTTTATGTCCAGTTCCGCGATCTGGCTTAGGCTAGCCAGGAACGGAACTCCCAAAAAGCGCGTTCTCGCGCCGCTTAAAGCCGGACAGTTGCAGATGAGGTGTTCCACTGTTTCCTCCTCCTCATCATCTTTGCAACTCCTGCAGCATCGTCGGTAGGGCACACTTAGCCTTTCTGCATGCCTACCAATGAGGCAGTGACCGGTTAATACCCCTATCAATATGCAGAATTCCCTCCTAGTTAGGGCATAAATGCGTCTAGACCTTTTAAGATCCCATTTTGACCAGGTTTGTTTCGAAATCCGACACCCTGGGGATTGCAGCCATCTTTCGTTGGCTTGACGGAGTGTGTGCTCCTTCAGCATTAGTTTGCATGTGGCAAACGGCATACCTAAGCGCTCTTTATCCTGAAGAACCTGCTTGGTCGTGCCCTGCCTGGCAAGCTCGTCTGCCTTACAGTTTCCCTCAATGTCCCTATGTCCCGGGACCCATATGAGGTTTACGCGGTTCTGTTGGGCCATCTCCTGAAGAGATCGACGACAGCTGAGCGTCAGTTCAGAGTTGAACGTGTATGAGCCAAGGGATTTGATTGCCGCCTGGCTATCGCTGAAAATAGTGATATCTCCTCCGATAACACGTTTGCTTAACCAGGCCGCGGCGTCCCGGATTGCCGAGACTTCCGCCTGGAAGACGCTACAATGATCAGGTAGTCTGAAGGAGAGTTCAAGGTCCAAATCCCTTGAATAAACCCCTCCTCCAACTCTGCCGTCCAACTTCGAGCCGTCGGTGTATATGGAAGTGCCACTATTTGTTTCGGGACACCAATCCGTCCTCTCCCAGTCTTCTCTGCTGGGAATGTTTATTTTGAAGCAGCTATCCCCGACTGTAGTGGTCGCACAACGATCTGTGCTTAGAGGGAGAAAGCTGTAAGATTCCAGAATACTGGAGTGTCCAATAGTACCCGCACCCCAACTGGAGGTTTCTCTTAGGCGCAGAGCTGATGCCGCCGCTGACCGAAACCCTTCCAGATCAAGTGGCAAAATGCCCAGAATGGCCTGGAGGGCTTCGTTGGGCGTTGTCCTTAGCGCACCGCTTATACAGATCATATTGGATCTATGGACTTTCCGCAACAGATTCAGGTATGTTGTCTTGCTCAGTGCCGGCCACCATACGACGACTCCATACAGCATGATTGGGCGAATGATGGCCGTGTAGATCCAACTGCATACTCTAGGGCTGAGCCCCCATTTTTTGCCAATGGCTCTTTTGCATGTGTAAAGAGCGATGCAAGCTTTCTTCTGGCGCTGGAGAACATTCTCCTTCCAATTCAGTTTCCTGTCCAGAACTATGCCTAGAAACTTGGCCTTATCCGACAAGCCCAGGCGCGTGCCATCTAGTTCTGGTAGGCTTAGTGGCGGTATTTTGTACCGGTTGGTGAAGAGGACAAGTTCCACTTTCCCCGGGTTGATACTAAGTCCGCAGCGAGAGGACCACGTCGAAACTTCTCGCAGTGCTACTTG
The DNA here is from genome assembly GCA_964058755.1 of Campiglossa producta. Taxonomy (NCBI): domain Eukaryota; kingdom Metazoa; phylum Arthropoda; class Insecta; order Diptera; family Tephritidae; genus Campiglossa; species Campiglossa producta. The sequence continues at coordinate 67,317,054 of CAXKVI010000001.1, forward strand.
CATCAGGTCACACAGAGTTTGTGGGAACTTGCCTCTGAATGCAATAGCTACATCGTCTGCGTATGCCACTATCTTCCCGCCCCCCCAACTTGTGTCACGTAGCAACGAGTTGACTGTGAGGTTCCATAAAAGCGGGGAAAGAACACCACCCTGGGGGGTTCCCCTTGTGACATAGCGTGATAACTCAACCGTACCAAGTGAAGAAGCTATTTTCCTTCCCCTTAAAAGATGGTCAATTAAACCAGTTAGAGGTCTATCTACGCCCAGATTAGTTAGAGCGGAGTTGATAGCCTCCGGGCTTATATTGTTGAAAGCCCCCTCAATGTCTAGGAAGGCCACGAGACAGTAGTCCTTTTCACACAGCGATTTCTCAATGACCGATACTAGGCTGTGCAGAGCGGTTTCTGTTGATTTACCCTTGGTGTATGCATGCTGATAGCTAGAAATAAGGTTGCTATCAATAGTCGTTGAGAGGTAGTCGCTTAGTATCCTCTCAAAGGTTTTGAGTATAAAGGACGAGAGACTGATCGGTCTGTAGTCTTTTGGCTCGTAGTGGGATGCCTTCCCAGCCTTAGGGATAAACACTACCGTGGCGCTTCTCCAGGAGCCCGGAATGTGGTTGAGAGCCAGGCAGGCTGTGAAGAGAAATACCAGCCATTTAGCTGATGTCTCCAACGTGTTTATAAGTTGCGCGGGGATAATCCCGTCCGGCCCGGCAGCCTTATACGGTTCAAAGCTCTTAACTGCCCACCTTACCCTTTCCTCAGTGATGGGTATTTTTACTGCCAGGTTTGTTGCAGGTACTAGTGGTGCGTCATGCAGATTCCCCGGAAAATGTGTATTCAAGAGCAGCTCAAGGGTTTCCTCTTCCGTGCTGGTCCAGGATCCGTCAGTTTTTCGCAAATAGCTGACGGCTGTTTGATTTTTCGAGAGGACTCGTCTAAGTCTCGCTGTGTCGTGCAGAAATTTCTCCACGAAGTTCTCTTCGCCTGTCTCAGAGCTTTTTTGTAGGCCCTAAGTTTAGCTTTATATTCGTGCCAATGAGGCTCAGAGCCGAGGTTCTTGGCCTTGTTAAAATGTTTCCGGCATGATTTGCGGAACGAGTCCAAATCGTAGGACCACCAATGTGGCCTGTGTTTACCGCGTGGTTTTGGCACTGGACAAGCCTGTCCTAGAGCATTTGAGAGCGCCGATGTAAATGTAGTAACAAGATCCTCCAGCTCCTCTACTGATGAGGGGGCTTGTGAGGGCAGTACTGGGAGGTCTCTGCCTAATATTTCATTGTGTAACTGCCAATTTGTGTTACGTGGATTGCGCTTCATGATTGGTTGTTCTACAATAAAGTCTAAAACCATTTCTATGTAACGGTGGTCGGAGAATGAATGTTCTTCCAGAACCCGCCATTTTCTGACCCACCCATAAGCGCCTTCACTACAGATAGTGAGGTCTATGACCTCCCTACGGGTCTTAGTGATAAAAGTAGGCTCGCTACCCACGTTGCGAATTACCAGGTTGGTTGTTAAGAGGTAATCAAACAGAGACTCGCCCCTGGCATTGATATCGGAACTCCCCCATTGGACATGGTGAGCATTAGCGTCCGCTCCAATAATAAGATTACCCGTGCAGAAATTTGACACCAGGTCTTTCACCTCCGTTTGTGGTGGGGGTTCTTCGGCGTCGTAGGGCAAATAGACCGACGCAACCGTCAGGCGGGTGCTGTCGACCGTTAGACTGATAGCGGTAATATCACCATTGGTGTAGTTAGGTAGGAGAAAGGAGTTCAACTCAGACTTGACCAAAATACACGTTCGGACTTTGCTCTCCTCGCTGGCTCGAATGAACTTGAAGCCCTTAGTCCCCAATCCGCAGATTCTCGAGCTATTGACCCAGGGTTCTTGGATGAGGACCACATCCACGTCGCCTTTAGAAAGACGACTACTTAAAGCAGCCGAAGCCACTTTAGATTTGTGCAGATTAAGCTGAAGCACCACCAACATGAGAGCGCACAGACTTCCCTGCCGTCCCCATGTCGTCGAGGTTTGCCCCATCCCGGAGGTTGCCTATCAACGACGAGTTGTTCCGATTAACTGCCCGATATGGCGTTGCAGGAGTCCTGCTGCCTGTAGCGTTAGATGTTAATCGCTCAGCGTTGGCTGCTACCACCGTGACGTCGAGGACTTCCTCGTCCTGTAGGCTCTCCTCCATCTCCGAGTTGTTCACAACACTATCGGCAAGGGACGTGGCGGATAACATGCTTTCCGCATCGGAATCCTCCGCTTCCTCTTCTGGTAATTCGTTTTCCGGTTCCCCCGGAGCAGCCGAGAAGGTAGCTCGCTGAGCGTCACCACGATATACGTGGATAACGATCTGGCCTACGCTGTAGTGTACTAGGCCATTGCACCTTTTGAGGGGCTCGATTGACTCTTTATTCATGGTGAACACCACCTGTCTGTCGGGCCCCACCGCATCCCCGACCAGATTAACACTCCAGTCATGCGTTGGGAGAGACGGATTCATTAGCCGTAGCATCCCGAGAATTCTGTCGGGTTCGTCAGGGATGGCCGGAATCCACGCCCTTGCCCTTGGACGAGCTGGAATGTCCTTCCAGTCGACGACCTCTATCTTTGCGCCCTTGTAGACTTCACCCAGTTTAGCAGCTGCTGCCTTATACAGTGCTACGGATTTTGCATCCTCGCATGCGAGTAATTTGATCTGACCCTGGTGCCAGCCCGCATCCGTTACTCGCGCCGAACTACCCGGAAACTCCGGAGCAACGTTGAGAAGAATGTTGCCGAGTTCATTTCGCACGTAACGCCACCGGTGCTTGGGGATGGCCAGACGGTCATTGCCTCGGTCAAGGACGCCTATAAGGATCCTGTCCTTGGTTACCTCAGCAAAGCTTAGTTTGCCCGCTCCAGAGGTATTCTGATGCCGCTTGGGAGGGGGATTTAACTCCAGGTCCGATCTCTGGCGCTTGAAAGGGTTAACTTTTAACCTCTTTGGCATGTAAGATTTTTGGAAATCCGGTATCACAGCTTTCGCTAGCTCTACCGATTTACTGGAATTCGGCGACAGCGACTCCTGCGGTACCCCTTCATACCTCTTCAGGATCTTTGCAGCCAATCTTTTCTCGTGGTATGTGAAGCGGCGGGGAGATGTCTCCCGGGAGTGCGAACCCGTAGTTGCCATCGCGGTCGCTCCCCTTGCCGAAATCTCAGTTGCAGCTTCCTTCCCCTTCGAAACTCCGAGGCCAGGTCGTGAGACCGCTGCCACAGACGTAAAGATACGGTTTTCATATCAGAGGTTGATGGGAGTTTAGCATCCGCCGTTGTCCGCTTAGCTGCGTTGGCAACCGCACTGATGCTAGCTCCCATCAAGTCAATCTTACTCGATAGAGGGTTGGTTGACCGACTCGTAGTCTCCATAGCTCTCCTTTGCTGAGGAGTGAAATTTGGCGTTGATTGCTTTTTGGCTTTTTCGTTTTTATTTGCGTTATTTGAGTTCATCATGTTCGTACGACCCATCGCCGGATAAGGCCAGCTTAGGGTCAAGGGAAGAGTAGGGGAAAATGTGTCGTCCGCCGCGGCAGAGCCCCGTACCGCGGTAAGGCCATGCTTACTCTCTGAGGATACCCGGTATCAGAGAGGCTCCGTTCAAATACAGCCACGATTTGCCTCCCGGCTGCAAACGTCCAATGGGCACGTGGTCGCATAACACCCTGAATTGGGAGGGGGAAGATCTTTGTCGTCGCGCCAGAGAGGCTAGGCTGCTCTCGTGATGAAGTGCCGTACGGAGCTATGATCACAAGGGCAGCGTAGCCCTGTGGCTATCGACTTAAGCCCTCGTACCGCGGCAAGGTATCCACCCTTCACGAGGGTTAACATAACATACTAACTAAAAGTTGGTGTACTTGTTTAAAACAGGGATGCAAACCGGTTTTGAACCGAACCTGTTTTTGAACCGAAGAACCGACAGTAGAGGTGGGCGCGTGCATGATTTTTGCAACACGACACGACACGTTCACGAAACAGATTTTCGAAGAAACGCACTAACACGCACGAGGAAAAAATACTAAAACACGACACGCACTAAACACGGTTGTATGTAACGGCACAAAATAATCGAGATAGATATAGAGTTCCATATATGAAAGTTCTTAGGATTAAAAGAGGAGTTGATTAAGGCATGTCCGTCCGTCTGTCCGTCTGTGTATACGATAACTTGAGTAAAAATTGAGATATTTGCATGAAATTTTGTACACAGGTTACTTTCTGGCCAAGGTAGGTTGCTATTGAAAATGGGCTAAATCGGATGATAACCACGCCCCCTTTTACGATATCGAAAATTTCGAAAATCACACAAATTGACTTATCTCGGCAGCTGAAATGGCTAAAATGATATAATTTTCTAGGTGAATCCCCCTGGTCATTCTCTTATGATTTTTCCATAAATTTCTTATAGTGGGCGTGGCACCGCCCACTTTTAAAGGACGCATTTTTGAAAATTTGACTGGTCGTAACTCTTAAACTGATTTCGATAGAACGATGGAATTCGACGCAAAGCATACTAGTATCGTTGGGAGTATACCTGATGAAACTGGATAAAATCGCCCTTCAACCGCGCCCACTTTCGATATCGAAAATTTCGAAAATCCCACAAATTGACATATCTCGGCAGCTGAAATGGCTAAAATGATATAATTTTATAGGTCAAACCCCCTGGTAATTCTCTTATGATTTTTTTAAGGGAGACATTTTTGAAAATTTGAATGGTCGTAACTTTTAAACTGATTAGGATAGAACGATGGAATTTGGCACAAATCGTACTAGTATTGTTGGGAGTATACCTTATGAAACTGGAAAAAATAGCTCTCCAACCACGCCCACTTTCGATATCGAAAATCACATAAATTGAAATAATTCGGTAGCGGAAATTAAGTAAATCCTCCTAGGGCGTAATGATTGTTATCCCGTTGTAAAAATTACCGCTGGGTATTAAATGTTCGGTTCACGCGAACTTAGACCTCCTTACTTGTTTTTTTTTTATCTTTGTATATATTTGTAAATGTACTTTGTACATGGTATGTACTTATACATGTAAAGCTTATAAGGTATGTATCGACGACTGGGTGTCATGTCGCCCTATTTCAAAATATATTTTAAAAACTCCCTATTTCAAAATATATTTTAAAAACTCCCTATTTCAAAAATGGTTTACCATTCTCTTGGAATTTTTTCAGCAACGCTCTATCTAAGAATTTGATTCAAAAACAACCTATCTAGGATATTTTTGTAAAATATTTTGAAACGAAGCCGTCGATATGTATTTACACATACATTTTTATAAACTTATATGGATACATATAATAGTAAAATAAGAAAAAAAAACTAACCACTTGTTTTACAAAAAAAAACCGAGTCACCTTAAGAAAAAAAGGAGTCAAAAATCATCGATATGTCGTAGGTACTTAAAACTTGCACTTTGTGAGACTAAAATTAAATGTCTATAAAACTACATACTCGAAAAATTTCTTCTTCTTATTTTTAAATGACTCTTAACACCACGGGGCGTATGAGTAACAAAAAATGCACTTTCAATTGCATTTGAAGACATGCATGGATGAAGGGGGTATGTCGCATTTTGAGTGAAACGAGAAAATCGGCTTTAAAGTTTTGCTTAAACATTTGAGGTTTTTTCGAATCTTTATGGAAAACTGACAAAAAAATTATGCCAAGGCATAAAAAACGTTGCATAATATGCATATCTTCTCTACATCATCCTATTTTCATAATCTGTGCTCGGAGGGAAGACCTGGAAAACTTTGAAAAATGTATGAAGAAAAATACTCATAAATGGTATATATATACACGCTAACGGGGTAACTCCTAGCTCCCATAGAAACCGAATAAATATCAGAACTAACTTGTTAAATCAAGAGTACCCCCATTTGTTGACAACACAAAACCTTGAATATCTCAGTTCGAGAAAAGATAGAAGGGGCTCAAATGACAGCTGTGGTCTTCTTTCCCTTTCGTTTGCTACCAATTTTGTGCGAATATTCCAAAGTTTACGCGTAACCACATTTCGACCGATAACTCTGTTATCGATAAATATATCGAAATATACCAAAGGCTAAATGAAAGCTGTGGTCTTCCCTATTCGTTTTATACCAATATTGTGCGAATATTCCAAAATTTTCGCGCAACCATATTTCGACCAATAACTCTGTTATCCATAAATATATCGAAATGAACCGAAGTCTAAATTAAAGCTTCCCGTTTCGTTTTATAGCAATTTTGTGCGAATATTCCAAAGTTCACGTAAAACCACATTTTGACCGATAACTCTGTTATTGATTGATAAATATATCGAATGAAATGAATGAAAGCTGTGGCGTTCCCCTTTCGTTTGATACTTATATTGTGCGAATATTCCAAAGAATCAGTGTGCAAAATTTCGTAAAGATTGGGGAATTGGTTTAGACTCACAAACTTATGTTTTTATATGCATACTAGCTGAGCCCGCAGACTTCGTTCTGCACAAAACTCAGAATTCGACCATCTCAAAACCCTCGACAACGCCTTTCTTTTGATACCCATATGGCAGAAACACCTTTCATGTTCATATGTGCTCCAAATATAGGTCAATACTTCGGAACCGGGTGCGCATATGGAACTATGAACCACACCCAGTTAAATCCCTCATCAACACCTTCCATTTAATACCCATATTGCCCAAACACTTTCTAGGGTCACACCTGGTCCACATTTTGGTCGATATATCGGAAATGGATTCCTACATGGAACTTGAACTAAATTCTCCTTAAAACTCTTATTAACACATTTCATTTGATACCCATATCTCAGAAATACCTTGTAGGGTCACAGCCGATCCACATTGGGTTTCAAAACCCTAATCGCCTAGGGATATAAAATATAGTGTAAAACCTATTCTCATAATCCCAAAATATACATACAAAATTTCATAAACATCGACCAACCCGTTTAGTAGATTTAAGCATAGGAGCACCGTGACACGAGATTTTTATATATTAGAATTAGGATATTATATGATTAACAAAGATGTGGAAAACTCCGGCATTTTCCATGAAAACGCCTTAAATGTATTCCAGGACATTAAAATTTCAATTCAGTCCAGATGGAAAGTTTCAAATTTTCATACAAAATATTTGTATATTTGTATATTTGTAATTTAAGTCTTTGAATTTACAAAATTCGTACAGACTATAAGTAATATTACTAAGAAAAATAAGATCTTAAATGACTAATTCAATTTGCATGTCCGGAAGTGTGACCAACACCCGTAGAACTGAAAAACAAATTGAGTTCAGAACATGCCCTCACGATGGGGGCATTTGCGGCATAAATAGTTCTAGAAAAACCAACCCTAAAAGTTTCAATCTGTCGGAAATTCCTGCATGGGACATTGAAGTGAATTTTGCTTAGAAGTGCCAGGCAATCAACAATCCCGGAGATTATACCAATTATAAAACAACACGACAAAATGGATCTTCTACCTTCAAGTGTATGGAGTTCGATCAATAAAACACTTTTTGCACTCTTTCTATACGTTTTGAGGATCCAACTTGATAGGGTCTCCAAATGACGGCAGCATATTCCAGCCTCGATCTGGAAAAAGCACAGTAAAGTGCCTTGAGAGTGTGAGGGTTTGTGAATGCAGAACAGTTTCTACGAATAAATGCAGACATAGCATAAGCTATTACATGGTTGACATGGGTGGAGAAGCTAAATTTGCTTTTGAGTTCGGCATTATATTGTTGTTTAAGCCTCTTGGTAAGCCAGGGCGTCCTATATTTTCTTCTTTTTTTTTTTAAATAGGGACATGCTGCAAACACAAGTTATAAATTATATTTTTAAAATAATGAAAACATGAAGTAACATCATTATCACGGAAGGCATCAAACCAATCAATGCTAACCAAGACATCATTGAAAATTGAGAAATTGCAAGCAGTGTAGTTGAATTCCTTTACAGGGATATCAGAAATTTCTGCAAATTCATAAAACTCTAGTTTGAGAGAAATAGGAACGTGATGCATTTTTTTAAATAAACACTAAGTCTAAGATTCTATTTAACCTATTACGTAGACCATTGATTTGAACTAAATCAACGCTTAAAAAAGTGCCAATAGTAGCCGTGTTTTCAATACGAGACCAATTTAAGTTACATAAATTGAAATCCCCAAGGACACAAAGATTATTGTCACCCACAACATTCGAAGAAAGAGAAAGAACATTATATATACTATCTGCACTATTCGGAGGGATATACGAGGCGCAGAAATGGCAAGTGTTTCCAATGCCGCTTGGAACTTTCTACTAACAGCAATGAGAACACCCCCTCCTCTGGAGCAACCCGTTTTACCACTATCCCGGTCCTTAAGGAAAACGTCATACTGATTTGATTCAAAAATTTCACTACTAAAGAAATTACCGTTCAGCCAAGATTCCACCAAAACGAAAATATCATAGTCTAAAAAAGAGCGTAAATACTGCCGAACATTTAGTCCGAAGACCAGATATATTTTGAAAATAAATTTTTAAGAACTTAAAATTTTAATTATTATTAAAATAAGGTACAGCAGGAGCATCATGAGGCAACTCGGGTTGCACGAAAGTAACGAAAGGGTTTCACTGTGACGTTCGCCGGCCAGATTTCTAATTTTAAAACCGTGTCCGATATCTCTTCGGGCACGCCAAGCTTAAAATTTACCCATTTTAACATGTGTGGCTCCACACCCTTTTTTATTAATTTAAAGCAGATCAGGTCTTTTTTGTTAACAACAATGTGATTTTCACAAAACAATGCACGCATAGAGCGCAGCTCCGCATGCAGGCCATTCACTTGAGAACGCAGAAATTTGTTTTCATCAACAATCGCACTCAATTTTAAAACCAGTTCTTGCCTACCGCACACACAAAGATCGTTGTTATTGTTATTAGCATGACACTCTAAGGTGGAGTTGTTATCAACAACAATATCGACAAGATGATTTCCCGAATTTATGTTAGGCGCGGGGGGTGGAGAACGAAAAGAACTTCGATTTAGATTAGATTTCGTATAATACTCCAAATCAGCTGGAAGAATTTGAACACATGGAAGATGGAAAAGTTCACTGCAGCTAGCACACTGTATTGACTGCTGAGCACGGTCAACTCTATGGCCACAGCAACACGGCATTTTAGACATGTATGAAAATATGTAAGCACAAATGCCCAAATAAAAGAAAAATTATGATTTGCGAGCAGTAAAAAAAGCTCGTCCCAACAGCACGACGGTGAAGACCGTTTTTATGGTGACAGGTAACAAGGTCAATGGAAATAGTGTCAATTGACATTATTCGCATTATAAATGGTAATAGTGTCAATTTACACTATTTCTTTTTTGTAAAGAGAAGTAAAGTCAATTTGGCAATATAGTCATTGATTTTATTTCCTAATTGAAATGGAAGTAGCGTTACCATTGCTTACGAAATGTCAACTAAACATCACGTGATGTTTAATCGTCCGTTGTGTGAAGTGTTTTTGGAGGTGGAGCCGTCTGTAGAAGTCCACGCAAGTGGGGAAAGCTTCTGATCGCCATTCATTGGGAATGACCAGAGCGATTCTTCTATGTGCGGTCCAAGCAGCTCACTACGTCCGGACTGAACACCCGTTCGGTGGTGAACTAAAGTGAGAAGGCGACAACCTGGCAAGGCCACTCCAACATAATTGGTTTAAGGGCTTGCCAGGGGACTTCATCAGCAGCGTCTGTCACCATGAGGTGCGGCTGCAAGCGGGCGTCTGTCTTGAACCAAGCGGTTGCTATATAAATGTGTAATTTAAATCCAACCCCTCGAGAAACGGGTTGTGCGTATTGTTTGGGACCCACCACATAAAAACAAACTTCCAATGAGATCCAATATTCAGGCCTCGGATATAATAACTCACTCTTTAGATAACGACCACTGCAAACGAAATAGGAATATGATTAAGGAAATCAGGGCATGTTCTTGGAATGTCCGAACCCTTAGCAGGGAAGTTGACGATGCCCGCCGAGCTGGGGTCCTCAAACAGGCAAAAGCTGACACCACCGCTATACAAGAAATGCGATGGACGGGGCAAGGTTATAAGCCCATCCAAACCTGCAATGTCTACTGGAGAAGCCACACTAATGAGCGCAGATTCGGCGTCGGTTTTGTGGTGGGAAAGAGGCTTGTGAAACAGGTAGTGTCTTTCACAGCCGTGAACGAGCGTTTCGCCACAATCCGAATAAAACTACGATTTTTCACCATATCGTTTATCTGTGCGCACGACCGAGGACAAGGGCGACGTGGAAAAAGATGCATTCTACGCGAAATTAGAAGAAAGTTATGAGCGCTGCCTCCGTCATGATATCAAAGTCGTGCTTGGCGACTTTAACGCCAGGGTGGGCAAAGAGGGTGTATTTGGCCCCACTGTCGGAAAGTTCAGCCTCAATGAAGAGACTTCGCCGAATGGATACAGGATGATCGACTTCGCCGTTGCACGAAATATGGTCGTAGCCAGCACCAGGTTCAAGAATAAAAAGATTCATCAAGCAACATGGCTATCGCCAGATCGGAAAACACGCAATCAGATCGATCACTTTGTGATAGACGGACGGCATGCTTCCAGCGTTATGGACATGCGTACGATGAGGGGTCCAAACATCTACTCCGATCACTACTTGGTAGCAGCCAAGATTCGTACTCGCCTAAGTACAAAGAAAGAGGCACCACAAAGAACGCAAGGAAAGCTGGACGTCGAAAAGCTGCAGTCACAACAGACAGCCAATGATTTCGCAGAACGACTCGCGCACCTGCTCTCTGAGAGCACAATTCAATCCAGCGGAGTGCACGAGCAGTGGGAGCATATCTCCGGATCTCTTCGTACCGCAGCCGAAGAAGTAATTGGATTCCGGCAAATGCGAAAAAACAGCTGGTACGATGATAGAGAGTGCAAAGACGCAATGAAAAGAAAGGACGACGCCTATAAGGCAACGTTAAAAGCGAATGCAACGAGGAGCGTGTGTGAACACTACCGCGAGATGAAGAGGGAAGCGAGACGGCTTTTTCGGGCGAAGAAAAGGGAAGCGGAAAAGAGTGAAATGGAAGAGCTTGAAATGCTAGCCAGCAGAAGCAACGCCTGAAAATTTTATCAAAGAATTCGACGAATAACGGAAGGTTTTAACCCCGGGGCAAACTCCTGTAAAAATGACAACGCGACCTGGTGACAGATGTTCAGAGAGTACTAGGGTTATGGAGGGATCACTTCTCTGCCCTTCTAAACGGAGGAACGGAGCAACAATCCAGAGAAGAGGACGAACCCGACCCCACAATCGAAGAGGATGGTCGCGGCTAAAAAATAATACAGCGGCGGGTGCTGATGGCCTGCCCGCTGAGCTATTTAACCCTAGAACACACACCCAGAAAATACCACGAAAAGACACACCCGGGATACGTTTGCACCCGGGACCTTATTTTGCGGTTTTTTAATGCTTATTCAACTGATTTCTATGATTTTTTTTTTGAAATGAATATTTTAATATATAACAAGTATTTTGTCTTTTGTTTCGTTCGAATATTCCTACTGGTTCCAGCGATATGGGCAAATAAAGTCAGGACATGCAACAGTGGATTTTTTTTTTGTTTGTTTATGTTGTTGTCCTGATAAATGCAAAACAAAATAAATAATTTATAATAATATACTTGTAGAGTAACAACGAATACACATTTTGGTTTTTATTTCATTGAAAAATTCTACCTGGTTCAAAAGATATGTGCAAAAAGGTCGCGCAAGGTATGGGTACGTAGGTAGCAAATACACTGGTATAACTGGGTTTTGTATTTTATATGCAGCTGCAAGGCTTGTTTTCACACGAGGTGTTGTTATGAATGCTGCCTGTAGATATTTTCATTATTGTTTTGGTGCTCAAAAGTGTAAGAAGTGAAAATATAAGTGAAAATAAATATACCTGAAACTATAAATAACTGGATACGAAATGGCTTCAAGAAGAAACGAATATTTATCAAGTGCAGCATATAGAAGGTAAAAAATTTAAAATAAGCAACAATGTAAACATATACTAATTTTTTTTATTATGCAGGCTAACTGAGGAATCATATATACAATCTTTATTTGATGCAGGCTAACTGAGGAATCATATATACAATCTTTATTTGATGAAATTTGTGACGATGACGCAGACGAAGATGAAGAAGAAATTCAAATCAATGACATTGAAATTGATGATGACGATGCTGAAGTTTCGCAAAGTGCCGCAGAAGTATTACCTTATCATTCGGACTATGAGGATGATGAAGAAGACGATGAAGAAGAAGAAGTAGAAGAAAATAATGAATTACCGGCTAGTGACGAAAAATTTGTTGCATGTGATGGTACTGAGTGGATGAAAGAACCAAATGTAAGACGTCAGGTACTAAGACAAAATATTATAAGAGAACGTATCAATAGAGCAAACATTCAAATGTTTCATGAACGTTCAAATGGCTGATATAATTATGCCCCACACAAATAAGTTAGCAAAAGAAACGTATGATGCTTACAACAATGCGCATCCAAACACCTAAGTCATGGACGCCTGTGTCAATAACAGAGCTGTATGCAATTTTTGGCATACTTATTATGACTGGTGCGAACCATAGCAATGGAGAACATGTTCGAAATTTATGGAGCGTCAAAAACTATCCTTTATATCGCGCCACAATGGGAGTCAACCGTTTCTGTTCGATATTGCGGTTCCTAAGATTTGACGATAAAAACACTCGTGCAACACGCTTACTAACTGATAAAGCAGTACCGATCAGTGAGTTGTGGACGATGATGAACCATAATCTTGCTGCACATTACAAGCCCAGCTCATGCTTGACGATTGATGAACAATTATTTCCTTACCGTGGACGCACACGGTTTACGCAGTACATACCGTCAAAACCTGCTAAATATGGTATCAAGGTTTGGTGGATTTGCGATGCCACAAATGCATATCCACTGCATGGACAAATATATACTGGCCAAGCAGAAACTGGTAGGGAAACGAACCAAGGCGAACGAGTGGTGAAGGATTTGTCTGCCAAATACCAAGGAAGTGGCCGAAACATTACAATGGACAATTTGTTTACGACCTTGCCAGTTGCAGAACTGCTTCTCACCTGGAAACTCACGATCGTTGGAACTTTGCGCAAAAACAAATCATATATTCCTCAAGAAATGAAGCCGAACAAAAACAGGACAATTGGTTCAACGACATTTGGCTTCAAAAATAATGTGACAATGTGCTCTCATGTTCCCAAAAAAAATAAAGCAGTAATTTTGCTTTCGACCATGCATAATGATGCTGAAATAGCTGACAGTGGGAATCCTGAAATAATTGAATATTATAATCGTACCAAAGGTGGTGTTGATCGAATGGACCAAATGTTTGCGGAATATCCAACACAAAGACAAACAAAACGATGGCCACTAGCGATGTTCTTCAACATGTTGGACATTACAGCTCTTGCAGCCTACATTGTCTACGATTTGAATAACCCTATGTTGCCTTGGAGATCAAACAAGGGTAAGCTGATCCTGCGCAGCTTGGCTGAAGCATTGTGTATGCCCATTATTGAAGCCAGAGCCATAAATCGTCAAGTGACGCGCAATTTTTCGACTAAAATTGCTATTGAAGCATATTTCAACCGACCGGTGGAATCAATGGTGTCAACAGCAGCATCAACATCTGCCGCAGCGCGCACGCTAAAACCTGTGTGCGGATCTTGCTATTTTTGGTACGCACAAGAGGAAAAACGCCGTAGAAAAACCAGAAAGCTGTGCGCCAAATGTAAAAAGCCAATGTGTCTTGAACATTCGGTCACATCAACAAATTGCTCTATTTGCCATGATTTTCCTTAGATATAAGATTTTATAATTTTTATAATAAAAGTCAATAATCTAATGTGTGAATGAATATTTTTAATTTTTCAAATAAAAAAATAATATAAAAAATGTTTTTTTTTGATTATTATGAGGATTTTTACTATTGGGGTACAAACGTATCCCGGGTGTGTATTTACGTATATAATGTGTTTGGAAGGCTGTAGCTCCTGAATCAAAGGTCCGATCTGGTTCAAATTTTAAATTTGAACTCAAAAATAAATAATCTTCCTAGATCCGTGGATACATTTGTACCCGGGTGCGTGTTCTAGGGTTAAATGCGGCGGCGAGGAGCTGGTAAGGTGCATGCACCAGCTCTTGTGCAGAATATGGTCGGATGAATGCATGCCTGAAGATTGGAACCTAAGTGTTCTCTGCCCAATCCATAAGAAGGGTGATCCCGCAAACTGCGACAACTATCGTGGAATCAGCCTTTTGAGTATCGCATATAAGGTCCTATCAAGCGTATTGTGCGAAAGACTGAAGCCTGACGTAAACGGACTGATTGGACCTTATCAGTGTCGCTTCAGACCTGGTAAATCTACCACCGACCAGATTTTTATAATACGCCAAATCTTGGAAAAAACCTGTGAGAAAAGGATCGACACACACCATCTCTTTGTTGATTTTAAAGCAGGGCTGAAAATTAACGTTAAATTTATCAAAAAACAAAAAAAACTTTTAATTTCGTTTCGTTTATCAATAAAGTTAACGTTATTTGTTCAACGAAAAAATTTAATGTTATTTTTGAAAACAATAAAAAATTATCAGAACAAATTTCTTTTCGTTATTTATCAAAAAAAATAAAAAAACAATTGAATATTTGAATGAATTCAATATTATTTCGGGTCGCAAAAGAGAGGGCGAATTAGTGCGATAATGCTGTGCTGCTGATATAAGCATAAGGCACGTTCCCGCAGCGTTCACAATGCAATTCCTCTTCAAAAGAACTCCGGTGGAGTTCGGATCATGCTATTTCAAAAATTCTTTAACTTTCTGGCAACCTAGGGACATGAAACTTAGCACATACATAGTTGATAGGGCTCTTGATTCTAATCGATTACTCGACTAGTCGATTAGTCGAGTAGTCGATTATCAACTTTTGTGCTGTTTGAAAATCGAATAGCAGATATTCGATTTCAGCTAATCGACTAGCTGTCACTAATCGAATACTAACGATTAAATCCGGTTCCCAGTTTTTACCCGGGTTTTACCCGGGTAATAAGGCGGGAAATTTCTACTGTAATTCGCATGCATGTCTAAGTGGTATCTGCCATTTTCGCCAATTTATTTGCTTCATTTCTTTGAAATTTAAAAAAAAATGTAACAGGAGCACAGAATATTTGTGTAGGTACCCAGCCAGCAAGGTACCGTACATTTTACGAACATTGCGATTTACGAGCTATTCTCGAATAAAAAAACAATAACAAAAGAAGCTTTTCTGTCACGTCAAACAAAAAAATTAAAATAAAAAATTTCAAACAAAAAATTTTGAACGAAAATTTTCAAACTGATATTTTAAAAGTAAGTATGCTTGTAAAATATCTAATTAAAAACACAAATAACATAAAATATATCTTTTAAATTATTACTAGCGTGCTGGAAGGTGGATTTGCGGAAAAAGAAAAAGGGACAGAGAAAGTAGCTGCTATTCTGGGATCTCGGGATGCCCTCTGGGTTGTATGACCCACTATTTATAAGTTGTGATGCCTAACATGTAAACCAATATCAGTATGTACTTACACGCTGGCAAAAAGGTACACAATTTTATTATTTAATAAAAAAACTTTATACCTAAAATTTAGGTTTGTTTATTTGTATTATTTTTCGCATTGAAATCAGTCGGTAAGGCAGTCTAGAAAGTCGGTTTTTCTATCGAAAATTAATTGTTTACGAGTACATTTACGATAAAAAAACGGACGTAAAAAGATTCATATACGAGTGCTTTTTCGATACTTTTACGACAATCGTAGGCAAAAAACATTTCAGAGCGAAACCGGATTCGTAGGCGAATCGTAAACGGATATCATAAACGATATTTTATCAGAGTTTTCTTCGAGAAAACGTCAGTTTACGAGCTCGTTTACGATGATTTTGCTGGCTGGGTAGATATACAAAAATGAAAATTTGAAAAATGTATGTATGTTTGTATGAATGTAGATAAAAAAGTTTGAAAAATTTGTTTCATACTGCAAAACGTTCTATGTCAATATTATTCTTTTAGGTTTAAGTGCGCAATGTACGCATCTTTCTCTTATTCTACGTCGCCGTTTGCAAAAAGATAGTTGAAAGATTGATTCGTTGGGCAAAAAAAAAGTAAAAGTATATTCAAATACACCTAATTTTCGAAAGAACTCAAAAATTACAAACATTACATAGAGCGTTTTGATGTATTACCAAAAATATACGGGAACATTAGAGTGCAAAAAAAAGTTCCACACTCTCTATCGGAATGATTAAGCTTGAGAATTTATTTTTTTTTTGTAGCAAAATTGCTTCTGCACGCCAATGAAAGATTTCCTATGAAAATAAAAAAACAAATTTGACATGTGAGAAATTATAAGCACCTGCAACTCTGGTGTCTTAGTTTCTGTTTGAAAACTTTAGATTTGTAACAAACTTTTCAAATTGTTATTTGTTTCATGCGCTGCTAAGCGCTCTCCAATGATGCTGTTATGTCAGGCCGAGTTAAAATACAGGAGATGATAGAAACACGAGCTTTTAATCCAATTTAGGATTGTATAATTTCCCCTTTAAAAGCTGAGGTGGTTTTTTAATATAAAAATCACTGGAAATTATTTGGAACGCATAATAATTAAAAAAACATGCTCGTAAAATTTCTGGAATTAGCGCTTTTCGAAATTGATGATTCAATAAATATTTTATAAATTTTAAGGAAACATTTAAGCACACGCTAATAAGTTGTTTTTAATATTTGACAAGTATCAGGAGCACAGAATTTCAGTAAGCAATTATACAAAAAAAAAATTCAACTGCTCCCACTTTTAAATTGCATTTCGAAAATATCTTTGTGTATAAGAAAAGAACTGAAAGCTAGTAGATTGCGTGTTTTTGACATGAGCAACTCCGAGCACCAGTCTCTCTCTGTTTCTACATCACACCCCCCTCCCGTTTAAATTCTCACGTGAGTCAGGATCAACATCTTCTCGCACCTGTCTCTACGTGTACGGCAAAGATTATACACGCTCGCGTCATCGGTCAAATGAAATAACTGCTTAGGCCAATGCCACGTACATTTATGTTCTGGGCTCGCTAACAGGAACCTCTGGACGGATGCGTTCATCGCACCATGCTGTAACACACCTCAACCTACGACGCCAGCCAACCCGGTTACACCGGGTTCACAGCTAACTAGGCTGAGGTACAGCCTTGGTCTTAGCCTACCAACACCTGGGCGAACACATCCGTCTCTCACGCCTATGGTTAACTCGACATCGACCCCACCGGCGCACTTCGAAATCTTACAGCACAACTGTAACGGATTAACTGGTAAGATCGCAGAGATAACTAATTTGCCGCAGTCCAAGAAACCAAGCTCAGTCCTAGGTCGGACCTCATTACCTATGGCGGATATAACATCCACCGGAAAGACCGTCATAGAATAACAGGAGGTCTGGGAGGTGGTCTAGCGTTCATAACGCACAACTCTGTACAGTATCATCTATTTGATACCGACATCGAAGGAACGGATGATATCTTAGAAAGCCAAGGTATTACCATCCGTACAGGAGATGTCGATCTGCAAATCATTAATATCTACATACCCCCTGTCTCAAGTTGCCCCACCGGTTATCACCCCGACATTAGCTTGCTATTACGAGGAGATAACCGCGTGATCCTGGGCGACTTCAATGCGCACCACGACATGTGGCACTCAAACTTGCCAGCAGACAGTAGGGGGCATGTACTTGCTGAACAAATAGATGATACGGCTTTCTGTACATTGAACGGAGACGCCCCAACGAGAGTATCGGGTAACTGCTATAGTTCGCCAGATATTTCTATCGTAAGTGCAGGACTATTGAACAACACCAATTGGCGACCCATACTCACGTTGGCGTCTGACCATCTCCCAATAGTCATTACCATCGAACGACCGACGGACTTTATAACACCTGAGCATGGTACATACATCAACTTTACCAAGGCGGACTGGGACAGTTTTCAGACATATACGGACGAATCCTTGGCTGCTCTATCCATTTCTACGGACGTACGCAAAGGCGAACGAGACTTCCGAAACATCATTGACTTGGCCTCTAGACGCTTCATTCCTGCGGGTCGAATATCCCGAATAAGACCAAATTTCCCCGCGGAGGCAGCGGCCATGGCTAGAGAAAGAGATGAAGTGCGAAGTCTCAATCCCGCAGACCCCCGTATAAGGGATCTCAACGCGGAAATTCGTAGGTTGGTCGATAAACACAAACTGGCCAAATGGAAACAACACCTAGAGCAATGCAACCTCTCTGACGGTGTTGGCAAATTATGGACTACGGTCAAAGCTCTATCTAATCCAACACAACACAAGGATAAAGTAGATATTACTTTCGGTGACAGGGTGAAGAAGGACCCTAGGGGATGTGCGAACTCCTTCTGTAGACAATTTGTACTACATTCCCCACCCGATAGAGCTAAACGTAGAACCATGCGACAGGCGCGTAAATACAAAACCCAAAACACGCCCATTGTCATCACTGCCTCAGAGGTCAAGGAAGCCATCAGACAGGCTAAGCCCTCAAAATCCATCGGCCCCGACGGCATTGCCATGAAGATGCTGAAACATCTAGGCCAGGAGGGACACAAATACTTAGCGGCTCTATTCAATCTTTCACTGAACACTTTCGTCATTCCTGAAATATGGAAAAAGGCGAGAGTGGTTCCATTATTAAAACCTAGAAAGCCGGCAAACATAGGCGATTCATATCGCCCTATATCACTCTTGTCGCCGGTAGTGAAGACGCTAGAGTCCATTTTGCTCCCATATTACACCGCAAATCTGCACCTGGCTAATCATCAACATGGCTTCCGTAAGCTGCACAGCACCACCACCGCACTCAATGCCATTACAACGCAAATAAATAGCGGTCTAAATCAAAACCAACCAAATCACAGGACTGTGTTAGTGGCACTTGACTTGTCGAAAGCTTTTGACACAGTCAACCATGCCACTCTCATACAAGATCTATTAGAAACACAAATACCTGATGGGTTAAAGAGATGGACCGCTAATTACTTGAATGGGCGGCAGGCGTCGGTCAACTTTAGAAACGCAACATCAAAACCAAGACGAATTAGACAGGGGGTGCCACAGGGTGGTGTCCTATCCCCGACACTGTTTAATTTTTATCTATCGAAGATGCCCCCACCACCAGAGGGTGTCTCCGTCGTTTCTTATGCTGACGACTGTACAATAATGGCGACGGGGAAGGGCTCCTATACTGATGAACTCTGTAATAAAATCAACGGTTACCTCTGCGACCTTTCCAGGTTTTTCACAGAGCGAGATCTGACGATATCTCCGACTAAATCAACGGCGACGCTTTTTACGACGTGGACGCACCAGGTGAGAAATGAATTAGACATTTTCGTTGACGGCACTAAGCTACCAACTGTCAGCCACCCAAAGTTATTAGGGATGACATTGGATAATACTTTCTCATTTGCTGGTCATGTGTCTGCAATGGTCTCAAAGGTACGTGGTCGCAACAAGATCCTCAAGTCACATGCCGGCAGTACTTGGGGAAAAGACAAAGAAACGTTGCTGACTACATATAAGGCCATTGGCCGGCCAGTCTTTGACTATGCTGCACCCATATGGTTGCCTAATGTACATAACACCAACTGGACGAAGTTACAAGTCTGCCAAAATACTGCCATCAGAACTGCTACGGGATGTCTCCTCATGTCTTCCGAGTCTCACCTCCATCAGGAGGCAAAACTGCTCAATGTAAAAGAGCATGCGGAAATGCTGAGCAAGCAATTCCTTCTGAACTGCCACAAGCCAGCACATCCAAACCGTCATCTTTTGGACATAGATCCGCCCCCGAGAGACATAAGGAAACATCTCCGTAAACATTATGATGAGATCCGGCATCATATTACCTTGCCGTTTGATCTGCAGAATCATAAGCGGGCTCTAACCGACATCCACACCGAGTCGGTAGATACTTTTGTCTGATCTCTACCTGTGAACCCCGTTCTGAACAGTCCTCCACCGGATATTGCTGAAGAAGAACGCACCTTACCAAGGGAGACAAGAGTTACCCTGGCACAGCTTAGGTCTGGATATAGTGTAAGGTTAAACTCCTACTTGTCCAGACTTAATGACACAATCTCAAACACATGCCCTGCATGTGGTAGGACCCCCCATGATACTCTACATCTCTTCAATTGTTCATTTGAACCTACTCTTCTAACCCCTCTGTCCCTCTGGACAAACCCTGTTGAAACTGCACGTTTCCTTGGACTCCCCTTAGAAGAGCTTGATGAAGATCTTCGGAATGATCATACACCCTAGACAGGGCAATGCATTGTTAACAACAACAACAACAAGGAAGTGCAAAACCACGTAAAGAATATCTTTTATGATGCTTGGTTTTGCAGAGTCACCGACGATGTGAAGCGGAATCCTCACATAACCCATTTCCATTTCATGTAACGAATAATTGGCGAACATGGGGCAGAGTTTCCGTAATGGCTTGTTACTCCTTCCTTTTTCAACTATGTATCTAACCACTGGTAAAACTGGCGTATTCAATGATGATGCAAAAAAAAGAAAGTTAAAACTTCTATGGAACTTTTAACTTAAACATAAATTTACCGGCTTAAAGCGCAAGTGGCGTAATTCCACCTTTTATTGAACTGTTATATTAAAGGTTTTGTGTTTCAACTTATAGGCTTGCTTTCACAATATACCCTTGATTTCACAAACTAGTTCTGCTATTTATTCTGTTGCTATGGGAGCTAGGAGTTGCCCCGTTAAAACACGTTTTCCCTCAAATAGTGTCATTGCCAACTAAAAGAAACCCAAAACTGGACTAACGCCACTTATGCTATCAATTATACCAAATACTCCACGATCCTATAAATGTACTCGTAGAGCGCTGTAGCGGTTAAGTGCTCGGCCTACTACACCAAGTCGTGTCATATCAATGCCCGGCAAAAACCAACAACAAAAATTATTTAGAAAAGAAATTTTCTAAACGGGGTCGCCCCTCTGCAGTAGTTTGGCAAACTCTCCGTATGTGTTTCTGCCATGAGAAACTTCTCAGCAAAAACTCATTTGCTTTGCAAGTACCGTTGCTTTGCAAGTTCAATCTTGTAGGAAAAAAAATCAAAAGCAGCTCACTACCTGTTGGTATATCGGCGTCATTAGTTAGATCGCTTTCGACCTTAAAATATTTTTTGAATAATTACAGAACAGTACTGCGTTTCTGTAACTCATTTCAATCGATCGTCTCGACTGAAATTCTCGATTTGACGTCATATTTACGACACACAAATTTTTTTGTTCCTGTAAAAAAATTTAATTTTGTCGATTTATATATTTTCTCACTTGCTTTTGAGGTAGTGACAATTTTTTTTTCAATTTCGATCGAGTCGAGCAAGGCGAATTCATTTACATGGTGCCCGCAAGTGAACAGCTGATTGCTTGTTCTTCTTGTTTTCGCATACAGCAATTGTCATTAAAAGGAAATCGGAAACACGTTTATTTACGTTATTATTTACACAAAACATAATAAAACTCACGAAATGTGCGCGATGACCACGGTTTAAGTAAATCTTACTAATATTATAAATGTGAATGTAGCGATGTTTGGATATTTGGATGTTTGGATGTTTGGATGTCCAGACGTTTACTTCTGTTCCTCAATAACGTGAGAATGGCAAGACGGATTTTGTTAAAATTTGGTAGGCAGACAGCTAATAGTCTGGAAGGAGGTATAGGCTATTTTTTTTTAATTTTGGGGGGTCCGGCCGTGCTAGGGACCGATACTTTTCGATTTTTTGGTTTGCCATATAACTCTGAGTACATTTGACCTAAACTTATGATATTTCGAATACAGGTGTAGAAACTTCGAACAATATGGGTATCAAACGAAACTGGAAGGTGCCAGGTCTCATTTGGACTTCGATATATTTCGATAAATTTATCGATAACTGAGTTATCAGTCGAAATGAGATTGCCGAGAAACCTTAAATTTTCCTTACAATATGAGTATCAAACGAAAGGGGATGACCCCAGGTTTCATTTGGACTTCGATATATTTCGATAAATTTATCGATAACAATATGGGTTTTCATTTGGATTTCAATATATTTCGATAAATTTATTGATAACAGAGTTATCGGTGAAAAATCCTTAAAATTGCCCTACAATATGGGTATCAAACGATAGGGGATGGCCCCAGTTTTCTTTTGTACTTCAATATATTTCGATAAATTTATCGATAATGAGTTATCGGGGAAAACGAGATGGCTCAAAAGCCTTAAAATTGACCAACAATATGGGTATCAAACGAAAAGGGATGGCCCCAGGTTTCATTTGGACTTCGATATATGTATTTCGATAGATTTATCGATAACTGAGTTATCGGCCAAAACGTGATCGCCCAAAAACATCAAATTATTTAATCAATCTACCTTTCCCCATTGATGGGAATTTTGAAAATTTTAAAAACCCTTGGCAAATGCTTCAGTATTCAATAATATTATATATATATCAAAGTTTGAAGTTTAGATGAACTATTCGATAAATGTTTTCTGAGACATTTATATCCATACTTAAAGCCAAAGCAATATTTAACTTTAGAAACCTTACTTTCAATCGATTTCAAGGATATGTATGTATATTAAATAAAATTTTTGAAACCCGTTTTTCAATACATACTATTTTTTCAAATCTCTAGGAACATACACAAATAATTGATCTTCCAACAGTTTTTTTTTGACCAATCTACCTAACTTGATGATTTCGACGACCGAATTTTTACTTCAAATGTTGAAAGGGTACTTCGCAGGGGCGGACAAGGCCGCGGGTATATACTAGTGGTATATATTTAATAGCATTTATTGCCGAAACACGCAATAAATTTACTTTTCTAACAGCAATTGTTTGTAATTGAAAAGAAAACACGTGATTGTTGATATTTTGTATCCTCTTTCACTTTGACATTTTATGTACGGCGAACTGAAGCGAATATTGCCCAATTCGCCGTGCTACCACCATTTATGAATTCGCCTTGGAGTCGAGTGTGACGACATTAACGAAAAAAAAAATTTTGTTACTTTTTGATATTTTTTGATTTGATATTCAGGGAAAAAAAATGTTTACTGATAATTATTGAAACGAAATATGTACATATTTTTTTGATATTTTTTTTTTTTTTGATAATTAACAAAACGAAATTATTTCGTTTATATCCATATCAAAGGGAAAACATATTTCCGCATAATTTTATGTGTTAATAAGACGATCTTAGGGTTCCTAACAAGAAGATTTGACTTATTAACAGATTTCCGCATAATTGTATGTGTTAATAAGACGATCTTAGGGTTCCTAACAAGAAGATTTGACTTATTAATGTTTTCAAAGGGAAAACATATTTCCGCATAATTTTATGTGTTAATAAGACGATCTTAGGGTTCCTAACAAGAAGATTTGACTTATTAATATTTTCAAAGGGAAATCTTGCATCATCATCAGCAGACATCATGTAGAACAATTATACGCTGAGAAGCAGAAGTACCCGATGGCTCGATGGTAAGCACCTGTGTTCAGCATTCAATATGTGGTTAGTTCGATTCGCGGTGGAGGCAATATGGCAAGTGTGGAAGGCAATGTAAGGAAGAGTGCGGTGAGATGGCTTAAAGGAAATATAAAAAGGCAACATAAGAAGGTAAAGGCAATACAAGAGAAATCTAAAACTGAATCGTAACTGATAATCTGAAGTTCTCGAAGACAATATAAGAACTCTGAAATATAATTTTTATTTTTTCTCAATAATAGGTGATTTCATTTTGAAAACATTAATAAGTCGAATCTTCTTGTTAGGAACCCTAAGAAATCAGTTCGTTTTCTGCAAGATTTCCCTTTGAAAATATTAATAAGTCATATCTTCTTGCTAGGAACCCTAAGAAATCAGTTCGTTTTCTGCAAGATTTCCCTTTGAAAACATTAATAAGTCAAATCTTATTAACACATACAATTATGCGGAAATCTGTTAATAAGTCAAATCTTCTTGTTAGGAACCCTAAGATCGTCTTATTAACACATACAATTATGCGGAAATATGTTTTCCCTTTGAAAACATTAATAAGTCAAATCTTCTTGTTAGGAACCCTAAGATCGTCTTATTAACACATACAATTACGCGGAAATATGTTTTCCCTTTGAAAACATTAATAAGTCGAATCTTCTTGTTAGGAACCCTAAGAAATCAGTACGTTTTTTGCAAGATTACTCTTTGTAAAGATTAATAAGATTTTCTCTTCAAAAATAAAAAGAACTTCTTCTTGAAGAAAATGTATAGAGATATCATATGACTTTTGTTCTATTTTATTAGGCAGTGTTGGCTCTGTGCAATTATACCAGGTTAGCTTTTCGATGACAGCTTCTGTCAGGTGCGGCCATCTTGCTCCCTGAAAAATTGTCATTCACATTCTGGGTAGCCTTTTAGCAAAATCATGTAAAAAAAGTAGTTAGAAAATTAGTTTAAAATAGTAGTAGTTAGAAAAATAGTAGAGGTTGGCTTTTGGAAAATTGATGAATTTATCAATAATAACTGACTTTAAAGATTATTCTTCTGTGATTATAGTATGTTATTTTCATTCTTAATCATCAGCCAAGTGTGCATGAAAGAGTTGGAGGTAAATTTATTGGAACTGGTTAAATTTGGTTAGTAAAATGGTAATACTATACATTTGGCACACTTTTTCCGATAGTATTTATGACCTGAAAACCTTTCAAGGAACTTTTAGTAAAAATTTAGGTTAAGACTGCTTTACGTTCGATTGTATTCAACCATCAAATACAAGTTGTCGATCGGTCGAATTACTATTAACACGGTGGAGCGAAAAAAAATCGACCAGGAAATCGGCACTTATTTTGAGGCTAGAATACTAGAAAACGGCTAGTCGGAGAAAATTTTAGGCTACGCAGCTTTTTAAGGGATTTCGATTTCTTACTCTTAATATGAGTCTGTGAAATCTAAACTAGCGATGATAGACCTCTAGAATTTAATGTTAAGATCTGTAATTTTTACAGTAATATTTTTTCCCCTTTCTGAAAAATAAAATCAATATAATTTTTGAAAAAAAACGAACTTTATTTAGCCCCGTCGAATGTGTTAGTTTACTTTGCAATTTTTTATTTGCATTACAATTTATATCCTTCTTTTTTCGATTTTTCTACTACCATTTCCTTGACGAAAGAAAAAAAACATTCCTACTTTTTTATTCGCAAACGCAAGGAGTTCCCTATATGCCGCTATGTCGCTATGTCTGATTTTGGTTTCCAGCAAAACTTATACGGCTGTGCAAAATGACGCTGAATAACGCCACCAGCTCGGTCAGAATTGGGAAGGACCTCTCCGAGCCGTTCGAAACTAAACGAGGTTTCAGGCAGGGCGACCCCCTATCGTGCGATTTCGTTAATTTGATGCTGGAGAAAATAATACCTACAAGCTGCAAAACTTAACCGCGCTGGAACAATATATTACAAGAGCGTAAAACTGTTGGCGTATGCCGACGACATCGACATCATTGGCCTCAACAACCTCACCGTAACTTCTGCGTACTCCAAATTAAAAAAGGAAGCGGAAAAAATTGGTTTGGTGGTGAACGAAGGTAAAACGAAGTACCTGCTGGCATCAAGCAAAGAGTCAGCGCATTCGCGCCTTAGCAACCAAGCCACTGTTGGCAGCCATAATTTCGAGATAGTAAGGGGCTTTGTATACCTGGGAAGCAGCATTACTACCAACAACAATGTAAGCCTGGAAATTCATAGAAGGATAACACTTGCAAACAAATGCTACTTTGGGCTGAGTAGGCAATTTAGAAGTAAAGTCCTCTCTCTACGAACAAAAACAACCCTCTATAAGTTAATTATCGTACCCGTCCTGCTATATGGTGCAGAAGCATGGACACTGACAACATCTGATGAGGCGGCTCTGGGAGTATTCGAGAGAAAAATTCTTCGAAAGATTTATGGACCCATAAAAGTTGGCGACGGCGAGTACCGAAGAAGATATAATGATGAGCTGTATGAGCTTTGCACAGACGTGGACATAGTTCAGCGAATTAAAACCAATCGGCTCCGCTGGCTAGGACATGTGGTGCGAATGAACGAAGACGCTCCGGCCCAGAAGGGAGTGTGTCTTGTAAACGATACGTTCAGCGAACTGTCAATAAACAATCGATGATCAGCAATTTGACGTAAACTCCAAACTGTTTGTGGATCGCAACTATTGTTTTGATGTGTTTTTGTTTTGTTTCAGTCTTCTCGACAGCCTACAATTTCGAATTTCTTCATTCCTGTAAAGAAGAAGAAGGTTGAAGAAGATTCTCCCCAACAATCAATTGTATACGAAGAAAATGAATCTCTAGATCTAAAAAAAAAAAAAAAAAACTAATGGCGGCGAAATACCAACAGGTTATCATAACCTCTAACGAGATTTTTAGCCGAGCTTCTCTTTCCAACTTGTGGTGTGTTGCTTTTCAGTTTTCCTACAAGTTGGCGGGACCTACAGTTTTTTGCCGACTCCGAACGGCACTTGCAAAGCAAATGAATTTTTTGCTGGGAAGCTTCTCATGGCAGAAATACACCCGGAGAGTTTGCCAAACTACTGCCGAGGGGCGACCCCGTTTAGAAAAATTCTTTTTCTAAATAATTTTTGATGTTACTTTTGCCGGGCATCGAACCGCCACGACTTGGTGTAGAAGGCCGAACACTTAACCGCTACACCACGGCGGCCGCCAAGATCTAACGCCAAATGATTTTTCGACAGTCCAACAAAAAAGTCCAAGTGCATCAAAAATCGACTCATTTCCCGCTGGCCCATCTTTCGCGGAAAAAGGAACGATCAGCCAAATATCTGTGGTGGTGCCAGAACTCTCAAATGACGTAGGTCATTATATCGGACAGAACATTAGCGACCACATAAAACAAGAACTTCTGGAAAACCCTTGGGTACCAGCAGAAGATTATATATTTCTATTTTCCAGTAGAATAGTTTCTGGGAAAGAGATCAAGAATTATGTATCACGGAAACATTTAGCTGATCACAAAGAATGGCTGGTTTTTTCCAACGTGAGAAAAGGTTCACACTTAACAACGAAGGTGGATATCGGAAAAGTACACCATTAGGTGTTCTAGTCACTCAACCTTTAA
Organism: Campiglossa producta; assembly: GCA_964058755.1. Taxonomy (NCBI): domain Eukaryota; kingdom Metazoa; phylum Arthropoda; class Insecta; order Diptera; family Tephritidae; genus Campiglossa; species Campiglossa producta. Next base: position 67,344,440 of record CAXKVI010000001.1, read on the forward strand.
TAAATTTCAAGAATATCGCTGGGAAAAAAGGAGATTTGGAAGTACATTCCCAAAATATGTACCACAAAAATGCAGTCGCCGCAGGAAAAGACTTTTTGAAGAATTTTCACAATCCACAATGTGACGTTCGTAATCGTATTAGTGATAATTTGCTGTCTCAATGTCAAGAAAACAGAAAACGACTCATGCCTATTGTTAAAACAACTATTTTTTGTGGGAGGCAAAACATTCCACTGCGTGGGCACAGGGATGATGGACCGCTTTTAGCAGTATCAGATCCTTTACAAAATGAAGGAAACTTCAGGGCCTTACTAAGATTTAACACTTGAAAATCATCTGAAAACTACATCGTCAGCAGCAACATATATCAGTAAAACTGTTCAAGATCAACTCATTGACTGCTGCATGGTCGAGGTACAAAAGAAAATTGTTGAACGGGTTAATGATGCTCTTTTTTACTCGATTGAATTTGATGAGACGCCAGATTTATCAGGAAAATCACAGGTATTTTTTTGGTTTCTGGTTACCGTATATTATAGATTGATAACCATAGGCTTTTTTTATTGCAAAAACTAAGATAAGCCTCATAGTTCGCTACTTAGACTCTTCCTCTGGGGAACCTTTACTGAGGGAAGACTTTGTTGATTTTATTGACACGTTTGGAGAACTATCAAAAGAAATTGTTGAAGAAGATGAAGATGCTGCAGGTGACGTAGAACTATCATTGACTGGGGTCGCACTCGGAAACATCGTTTTACAAACTATAAAGAAGTTGAACCTAACATTAGAAAACTGTGTTTCGATAGGGGCTGATGCTTGCGCTGTCAATATTTCAGAAAAATGTGGAGCAGTTAACGAAATAAGAAAAGAAGCAAAAAACGCTATCGCGGCACTATGTTTCCCCCACAAACTGAACAATAGTCTCATGAAGTCATCTAATGTTCTATCAATTAAAAAAGTTTGCAGCATCATATAGGAGGTAACAAAATTTTTTCGAAACTCTTATCCAAAACGTGCTACTGCATTAGAAAAATCACTTGGTCACAAACTTGTCAATTTATGTGAAACCAGATGGGTCGAACGACACGATTCAGTACTACACTTTACAGTAGAGTTGCCAAAGATTGTTGACGCTTTGATTAAAGTAAGCAATTGGAACAGTAGAGAAACAGCGGGAAAAGCAACAGTTCTTCTTTCTGCTATTTGCTCTTTTGAATTTATCATTGGTCTTTTCTGTTTGTGTGACATTTTGCCTTTGACACGCCCACTCAGTGAAACGCTTCAAAAAGAAGATATGGATTTGGCAAAGGCTTCGCACAAAATAGAATTACTATTCGAAGTGTTGACTAATCAAAGGCAAAATGTGAATGAAAAATTCAAACAAATTTATGCAGATGCAAAAGGTATGGCGGAGAAGTTGAATATAGAAATAAAAAAACCAAGAATTTGTGGTACACAAACTAGACGAGAAAATTACGATACAGATAATTGTGAAGATTATTTCAGAATTTCAATGTTCATACCTCTATTGGATTACATAATAGAAGATTTAAAGTCACGTTTCACTGAGGAAGTTTTGAATGGCTTCCAATTGAGCTCTCTGCTTCTGAAGAATATGCAAAACTTGAAATCAAATGAAATTACAAATCTCACTAAGTGTTTGATCGAACGATTCGGCAACCTTTTAAAAGGCTCTACAGAACTTCAATATCTTCGACTCAAGGGAGAAATTAATCACTGGCAAACCAATTGGAAGCTCAAAACTGCCAATCACTCTTCGGATAAGACGGCTATACCAACTAGCGCGTTAGAAACATTGAAATGTTGTGACATAGACATTTATCCAAAGATCAATTCTTTGCTTCGTATTTTTTGTACAATGTGTGTAACAAATGCAAGCGCCGAACGGTCTTTCTCTACCTTACGCCGTCTGAAAACATGGCTTTGGACAACCATGCTCCAAAAAAGATTGGTAGGATTAGCACTACTGCACATTCACCAAGACATTGAAGTCAGACCCGAATATATTATTGAAAGATATGCAAAACTTAGAACACATCTAATTGTTTTATAAAATTTGTTCTACAGCGTTGATATTCTATATTTGAACTCCAATAAATATTTCTTGAAATAGTTGATGTTGCAGTTCATTTCATAAATGTTAAGGCTTATTTATACGGGTCGATTTTCTAGTCGTTTTTCTGGTCGACTTTTCATTCTACCTTCAAGTACAAGGTATGAATCGATCGAATTGCTATTTACACGGTGGAACGGCAAAAAATCGACCAGGAAATCGACCCGTCTAAATAAGCCTTTATCATAAATAAATTCTGAAAGTAAGGTGAGAGCAAAAAATTTTTGAACCTGATTTCCCCCATTTATGTATTTATCAAGGCAGTCATTTTTATAACGAACGAAAAGTAACATTAAATTTGTTACTCAAAGTTACTATTCAGGAACTTGAAACATAAGTTGTTTGTACTACTGGTAAATATGGCCAAATATACATACTTATATATTTGATTAATAACGACGTACAAAAAAATAAAAATAAAAATGAATGCCATTTGACTTAGAGAAATGTTACTTTTTCTGAAGTTTGGAGTGTGATCTTAAAGAAATTATTGCATTAATAGTGTCATCTCTTAACCTGGCCTCTGCCTCAACACTGGTGGGTTGAACAGTTGACAAAAAGTCAAATGCTTTCTGAATATAATAGCCTTTGTTTCCCCCATTCCAAAAAATATCAATTTCTTTCCCTTAACCTTTTTTTAATTCATATTCGTTTCTATTGGTGGAAATTTGGGAGCTACTAGTCAAAACTTGATGCAACTTTTTTTTAAGACTAACGGGCTTGTCAACTTCATTCACTTCGTCGTTGATATTAGTATAGTTTTCGTTATGAAGCATGTTTTCTGTATTACGAAGGATGCTCTCGAGCTCCCCCCAAATGACTGATAAGCTAATTTCTTTGAAAAAATGCATACTTTAAATCATATATATTACACGGATTAATTAAAAAGGCGTAAAAAGGCGGTGTTACAAATGTTGTAGTAATAGTTATTTTTCCCTCAAAGGGGGATGTTTTTGGTAGAAGTTTAGAATCATTCAGAATCATGTTTTACTTAAAGTACATATATACAAGATAACTTAAATGTATTTAAAAATTTATTTTCGGTGAACCCAGGATTTAGGTCTAGTAATCCTGGGATTTTCGGGACTTAAAAAACTACGGGATCCCGGGATTGGAATCCTTATTCTGGTGTGGTGACATACACGCAAGTGCATTTTTACCCGATTTAGCGTTTTCTTCGCACTTGCTCAGGGAAGAACGCGTCTACTAAATGAAAAGAATTGAGAAGAAATGAGAAAAACATATTGCTTAGCCCTCGAAAAAAAAGTTTTCGAGTTTCATCCTTTCTCTTATTTTTTTACAAAAATATATTCACGACTTGATCCCGTACATATATTTTTACTAAAATTGAACAACTCTCTGAAATAAGCTCAGGGAGAAAATAAGTAATTCAATTTATAATTAAATATCGCTTGATTTATATCAGATTATTAAATAAAAATTTACAATCCATCTATCTATTATATATAAATGCGCAAACATAACTGGTTCATCCCTTTTTTGCAATAACCACAATTCTAAGGTATATAAAATTTGGTATGTATCGATATGTTTTGCCGAGCAGGGTGGCCGAAAACAAACCAAAAATTAAAAAAAAAAAATGAATTATAATATGATTTGAAAATCACACCACTACAAGTGCTATACACGCATTCGCTTTATAGGGCCGCTGATATGGGTGTATGTATGTAGGTATGACCACTTGCATTGTGGTGTTTGCATTCATTGCAGTAGGGTGAGTTGTTTTGTTGGCAGCAATAAGATAACATGAGCCAGCGCGTCATCTTTATTGAGCTTAGGTACAAACAGTGTTTACAAAAACAAAATCTGTGCGTGGGGATTCATAGAAGCAAATGCTTTTGAAAAAAAGCACAAATAAGCTAGATCATGCACAAGGCCCTTCGAGGCTAGACTTAGTGAAATAAAATAAAATGGAAAATTGATAAAATTAAAAAAATAGTAAAATCAGAAATAGAAAAGTGATTTAAAGTAAAAAAATAAAATTTGTTGGAAATGAAAGGAAAGGGAATAATATAAAATAAATAAAAATGAAACAAAATGAAATAAATAAAAGTATTAAATTAAGAAAATAATAGGAAAGGAAAGGAATGAATATAAGGAAAATAAAGGTAAGTTAAGGTAACGAACGGAAAATATGACAGAAAAATCAAAGGGAAAGGAAAGGAATTGAAAAGAAAAAAGGAAGGGAAGAAAGAAAATGTAATGTATGTAAAGCAGTGGAAAAGAGAAGCAAAAGGAGAAAAACAAAGAAAGGAAAGAAGGAAAAAAGAAGGGAAAGAAAAGGTAGCGAGGAAGAAGGTATGGAAAATAAATGAAAATAAAAAGAAAGAAAAATAAAGGAAAGAAAGGTAATGAAAAGCTAAAAAAAATAAGTTAAGGAAATGAATGAAAGAAAAAGAAAAGCAAAGGAGTTGCGGAAAGGAACAAAAGAAAATAAGGAAACGGTAGGAAAGGTAGGTAGGTTCAAGTGGCTGCCGCAGAGGCACACTTAGGCCAGTTTTGAAGGCCCGTTGTGATACCACCAACACAAGGAAAGTCAGCCCCGGGACCCAGCCATATGGAAAATCCCTGAGTTGTTGGGATTTTCCACATAGCAGAATCCCGGGACTGACACTCCTAAAACCGACACCGTTACTCCTCCTCGAACCACTTAGATGACTTTATGAAGCCCATCAAGTCCTTTATGTCCAGTTCCGCGATCTGGCTTAGACTATCTAGGAACGGAACTCCCAAAAAGCGCGTTCTCACGCCGCTTAAAGCCGGACAGTTGCAGATGAGGTGCTCCACCGTTTCCTCCTCCTCATCATCTTTGCAACTCCTGCAGCATCGTCGGTAGGGCACACTTAGCCTTTCTGCATGCCTACCAATGAGGCAGTGACCGGTTAATACCCCTATCAATATGCAGATTTCCCTCCTAGTTAGGGCATAAATGCGTCTAGACCTTTTAAGATCCCATTTTGGCCAGGTTTGTTTCGATATCCGACACCCTGGGGATTGCAGCCATCTTTCGTTGGCTTGACGGAGTGTGTGCTCCTTCAGCATTAGTTTGCATGTGGCAAACGGCATACCTAAGCGCTCTTTATCCCGAAGAACCTGCTTGGTCGTGCCCTGCCTGGCAAGCTCGTCTGCCTTACAGTTTCCCTCAATGTCCCTATGTCCCGGGACCCATATGAGGTTTACGCGGTTCTGTTGGGCCATCTCCTGAAGAGATCGACGACAGCTGAGCGTCAGTTCAGAGTTGAACGTGTATGAGCCAAGGGATTTGATTGCCGCCTGGCTATCGCTGAAAATAGTGATATCTCCTCCGATAACACGTTTGCTTAACCAGGCCGCGGCGTCCCGGATTGCCGAGACTTCCGCCTGGAAGACGCTACAATGATCAGGTAGTCTGAAGGAGAGTTCAAGGTCCAAATCCCTTGAATAAACCCCTCCTCCAACTCTGCCGTCCAACTTCGAGCCGTCGGTGTATATGGAAGTGCCACCATTTGTTTCGGGACACCAATCCGTCCTCTCCCAGTCTTCTCTGCTGGGAATGTTTATTTTGAAGCAGCTATCCCCGACTGTAGTGGTCGCACAACGATCTGTGCTTAGAGGGAGAAAGCTGTAAGATTCCAGAATACTGGAGTGTCCAATAGTACCCGCACCCCAACTGGAGGTTTCTCTTAGGCGCAGAGCTGATGCCGCCGCTGACCGAAACCCTTCCAGATCAAGTGGCAAAATGCCCAGAATGGCCTGGAGGGCTTCGTTGGGCGTTGTCCTTAGCGCACCGCTTATACAGATCATATTGGATCTATGGACTTTCCGCAACAGATTCAGGTATGTTGTCTTGCTCAGTGCCGGCCACCATACGACGACTCCATACAGCATGATTGGGCGAATGATGGCCGTGTAGATCCAACTGCATACTCTAGGGCTGAGCCCCCATTTTTTGCCAATGGCTCTTTTGCATGTGTAAAGAGCGATGCAAGCTTTCTTCTGGCGCTGAAGAACATTCTCCTTCCAATTCAGTTTCCTGTCCAGAACTATGCCTAGAAACTTGGCCTTATCCGACAAGCCCAGGCGCGTGCCATCTAGTTCTGGTAGGCTTAGTGGCGGTATTTTGTACCGGTTGGTGAAGAGGACAAGTTCCACTTTCCCCGGGTTGATACTAAGTCCGCAGCGAGAGGACCACCTCGAAACCTCTCGCAGTGCTACTTGCATCAGGTCACACAGAGTTTGTGGGAACTTGCCTCTGAATGCAATAGCTAAATCGTCTGCGTATGCCACTATCTTCCCGCCCACCCAGCTTGTGTCACGTAGCAACGAGTTGACTGTGAGGTTCCATAAAAGCGGGGAAAGAACACCACCCTGGGGCGTTCCCCTTGTGACATAGCGTGATAACTCGACCGTACCAAGTGAAGAAGCTATTTTCCTTCCTCTTAGAAGTTGGTCAATTAAACCAGTTAGAGGTCTATCTACGCCCAGATTAGTTAGAGCGGAGTTGATCGCCTCCGGGCTTATATTGTTGAAAGCCCCCTCAATGTCTAAGAAGGCCACGAGACAGTAGTCCTTTTCACACAGCGATTTCTCAATGACAGATACTAGGCTGTGCAGAGCAGTTTCTGTTGATTTACTCTTGGTGTATGCATGCTGATAGCTAGAGATAAGGTTGCTATCAATAGTCGTTGAAAGGTAGTCGCTTAGAATCCTCTCAAAGGTTTTGAGTACAAAGGACGAGAGACTGATCGGTCTGTAATCTTTTGGCTCGTAGTGGGATGCCTTCCCAGCCTTAGGGATAAACACTACCGTGGCGCTTCTCCAGGAGCCCGGAATGTGGTTGAGAGCCAGGCAGGCTGTGAAGAGAAATACCAGCCATTTAGCTGATGTCTCCAACGTGTTTATAAGTTGCGCGGGGATAATCCCGTCCGGCCCGGCAGCCTTATACGGTTCAAAGCTCTTAACTGCCCATCTTACCCTTTCCTCAGTGATGGGTATATTTACTGCCAGGTTTGTTGCAGATGCTAGTGGTGCGTCATGCAGATTCCCCGGAAAATGTGTATTCAAGAGCAGCTCCAGGGTTTCCTCTTCCGTGCTGGTCCAGGATCCGTCAGGTTTTCGCAGATAGCTGATGGCTGTTTGACTTTTCGAGAGAACTCGTCTAAGTCTCGCTGTATCGTCGACCTTTTCGACGCCAGTGCAGAAATTTCTCCACGAGGTCCTCTTCGCCTGTCTCAGAGCTTTTTTTATAGGCCCTTAGTTTAGCTTTATATTCGTGCCAGTGAGGCGCAGAGCCGAGGGTCTTGGCCTTGTTAAATTGTTTCCGGCATGATTTGCGGAGCGAGTCCAAATCGTAGGACCACCAATGTGGCCTGTGTTTACCGCGTGGTTTTGGCACTGGACAAGCCTGTCCTAGAGCATTTGAGAGCGCCGATGTAAATGTAGTAACAAGATCCTCCAGCTCCTCTACTGATGAGGGGGCCTGTGAGGGCAGTACTGGCAGGTCTCTGTCTAATATTTCATTGTGTAACTGCCAATTAGTGTTACGTGGATTGCGCTTCATAATAGGTTGTTCTACAATAAAGTCTAGAACCATTTCTATGTAACGGTGGTCGGAGAATGAATGTTCTTCCAGAACCCGCCATTTTCTGACCCACTCATAAGCGCCTTCACTACAGATAGTGAGGTCTATGACCTCCCTGCGGGTCTTAGTGATAAAAGTAGGCTCATTACCCACGTTGCAAATTACCAGGTTAGTTGTTAAGAGGTAATCAAACAGAGACTCGCCCCTGGCATTGATATCGGAGCTCCCCCATTGGACATGGTGAGCATTAGCGTCCGCTCCAATAATAAGATTACCTGTGCAGAAATTTGACACCAGGTCTTTCACCTCCGTTTGTGGTGGGAGTTCTTCGGCGTCGTAGGGCATATAGACCGACGCCACCGTCAGGCGGGTGCTGTCGACCGTTAGACTGATAGCGGTAATATCACCATTGGTGTAGTTAGGTAGGAGAAAGGAGTTCAACTCAGACTTGACCAAAATACACGTTCTGACTTTGCTCTCCTCGCTGGCTCGAATGAGCTTGAAGCCCTTAGTCCCCAATCCGCAGATTCTCGAGCTACTGACCCAGGGTTCTTGGATGAGGACCACATCCACGTCGCCTTTAGAAAGACGACTACTTAAAGCAGCCGAAGCCACTTTAGATTTGTGCAAATTAATCTGAAGCACCACCAACATGAGAGCGCACAGACTTCCCTGCCGTCCCCATATCGTCGAGGTTTGCTCCATCCCGGAGGTTGCCTATCAACGACGAGTTGTTCCGATTAACTGCCCGATGTGGCGTTGCAGGAGTCCTGCTGCCTGTAGCGTTAGATGTTAGTCGCTCAGCGTTGGCTGCTACCACCGTGACGTCGAGGACTTCCTCGTCCTGTAGGCTGTCCTCCATCTCCGAGTTGTTCACAGCACTATCGCCAAGGGACGTGGCGGATAACATGCTTTCCGCATCGGAATCCTCCGCTTCCTCTTCTGGTAATAAGTTTTCCGGTTCCCCCGGAGCAGCCGAGAAGGCAGCGCGCTGAGCATCACCACGATATACGTGGATAACGATCTGGCCTACGCTGTAGTGTACTAGGCCATTGCACCTTTTGAGGGGCTCGATTGACTCTTTATTCATGGTGAACACCACCTGTCTGTCGGGCCCTACCGCATCCCCGACCAGATTGACACTCCAGTCATGCGTTGGGAGGGACGGATTCATTAGCCGTAGCATCCCGAGTATTCTCTCGGGTTCGTCAGGGATGGCCGGAATCCACGCCCTTGCCCTTGGACGAGCTGGAATGTCCTTCCAGTCGACGACCTCTATCTTTGCGCCCTGGTAGACTTCACCCAGTTTAGCAGCTGCTGCCTTGTACAGTGCTACGGTTTTTGCATCCTCGCATGCGAGTAATTTAATTTGACCCTGGTGCCAACCCGCATCCGTTACTCGTGCCGAACTACCCGGAAACTCCGGAGCAACGTTGAGAAGAATGTTGCCGAGTTCATTTCGCACGTAACGCCACCGGTCCTTGGGGATGGCCAGACGGTCATTGCCTCGGTCAAGGACGCCTATAAGGATCCTGTCCTTGGTTACCTCAGCAAAGCTTAGTTTGCCCGCTCCAGAGGTATTCTGATGCCGCTTGGGAGGGGGAATAAACTCCAGATCCGATCTCTGGCGCTTGAAAGGGTTAACTTTTAACCTCTTTGGCATGTAAGAATTTTGGAAATCCGGTATCACAGCTTTCGCTAGCTCTACAGATTTACTGGAATTCGGCGACAGTGATTCCTGCGGTACCCCTTCATACCTCTTCAGGATCTTTGCAGCCAATCTTTTCTCGTGGTATTTGAAGCGGCGGGGAGATGTCTCCCTGGAGTGCGGACCCGTAGTTGCCATCGCGGTCGCTCTCCTTGCCGACATCTCAGTTGCAGCTTCCTTCTCCTTCGAAACTCCGAGGCCAGGTCGTGAGACCGCTGCCACAGACGTAAAGATACTGGTTTTCATATCAGCAGTTGATGGGAGTTTAGCATCCGCCGTTGTCCGCTTAGCTGCGTTGGCAACCGCACTGGTGCTAGCTCCCATCAAGTCAATCTTATTCGATAGAGGGTTGGTTGACCGACTCGTAGTTGCCATCGCTGTCGATCCCCCCCTTGATTGTGGAACGGAGGTTGTCCTCCGGCGTTGTTGTTGCTTCCTCGCCTGCTCCTCCATAGCTCTCCTTTGCTGAGGAGTGAAATTTGGCGTTGTTTGTTTTTTAGATTTTTCGTTTTTATTCAGGTTATTCGAGTTCATCTTGTTCGTACGACCCATCGCCGGACAAGGCCAGCTTAGGGTCAAGGGAAGAGTAGGGGAAAATGTGTCGTCCGCCGCGGCAGAGCCCCGTACCGCGGTAAGGCCATGCTTACTCTCCGAGGCGACCCGGTGTCAGAGAGGCTCCGTTCAAATACAGCCACGATTTGCCTCCCGGCTGCAAACGTCCAATGGGCACGGTTTCGCATAACACCCTGGATTGGGAGGGGGAAGATCTTTGTCGTCGCGCCAGAGAGGCTAGGCTGCTCTCGTGATGAAGTGCCGTACGGAGCTATGATCACAAGGGCAGCGTAGCCCTGTGGCTATCGACTTAAGCCCTCGTACCGCGGCAAGGTATCCACCCTTCACGAGGGAAAAAAACGGTAGGAAAAGAAAGGTAAGAAAAGGAAAGGTAAGGAAACGAAATGACAGGAAGGGAAATTTAAGAAAAAAAGTGAAATAAAATAAAGGTAAGAAAAAAAGAAAAAAAAAGAAATGAAATGAAAAAAAAAATGAATAAAATGAAAGGAAACTAAAGCAACGGAAACGAAAGGAAAGAAAAAGAAAATAAAAGGAAAAAAGGAATGCAATGGAAATAAAAGAAACGAAAAGAAAGAAAAATAAAAGAAAAGAACAGAGAAGAACAGAAAAGAAAGAAAGAAAGAAGGGAAATAAAATGAAATGAAAGAAGAGAAAAGGAAAGAAAAGGAAAAGAACGGAGAAGATAAGGAGAGGAAATAAAAGGGAAGAGAAGGATAAAAAAGCAAAAGAAATAAATTGAGATGAAAGTAGAGGAAAGGAAAGGAAATAAAAGCAAATGAATGCTAAGGAAAGGAAAGGAAAGAAATACGTATGAAGACGACCTAAGAAGAATAAATAATTATCAACATTGAAACTATATTACTGAATGGTGTAAAGAGGTAAGAAAAGGCAAAATGAATAGGAGTGTAAAGAAACCAAAAATATACAAAATATGGAAAAGAAAGGAAAATTTAAGAAATAGCAAAAAGGTAGGAAAATAAAATAAGGTTTTGTGGTTGAATTTCAACCACTGGGCGAACTCTAGTTAAAAAAATCGTACCATTGAGTATTTTAAATTGAAATCATATTATAAAATGCGACGCTTTTTGTAATGTTGAAAATCACATCATCAAACTCAAACATCGCCTGATTCAGTTGACATGCTATAAGCAATGTTGACGCTTTTTCCATTTCAATTAGGAAATAACGTCAATAAATATATTGACAAAGAGAAGTTAAGTCAACTGATTTTCGAAATTTTCGATATCGAAAAAAAGGGGCTTGGTTATCATCCGATTTCGCCCATTTTCAATAGCAACCTACCTTGGCCAAAAAGTAACCTGTATATAAAATTTCATGCAAATATCTTAATTTGTACTCAATTTATCGTGTACACAGACGGACGGAAGAACGGACGGACGGACAGACGGACGGACATGCCTTAATCAACTCCTCTTTTCAACCTAAGAACTTTCATATATGGAACTCTATACCTATCTCGATTATTTTGTGCCGATACGTACTACCGTTATGTGGATAAAATTAATATACCCTTGTACTAGTACTAGTACGCTGGGTATAAAAAAGATTCCGCCGAAAAACGTTTGTTTGCCAAAAAAAACATATCAAGAAATCTGTAACGTCTGCAACGGTACGTGTGTATTAAGAAAATTGCGCTTCAAATCATATATCTAAAAGAGATTCCGCCGAAAAACGTTTGTTTGCCAAAAAAAAAAGATATCAAGAAATCTGTAACGTCCGCAAGGTGCAGTGCAATAGAGCCCGCGGAAATAGCGCCCGCGGGCATTATTTCCTTAAAAAAAAGATATAACGCCCACGGGCTTTATTTCCTCATCGAAAAAGAAATAACGTCCGCCGAAAGAAGGCAATAGCGTCCGCGGGCGCTATTTCTTTTTCGATAAGGAAATAAAGCCCACGGGCGTTTCTTCCATTTAAAAGGAAGTAACCCCCATGTTTGTCGCAGCCAAGATACGCACACGCCTCTGTGCAACGAAGAAAGTGCGCACAGTAACGGAAGGAAAGTTTGACGTCGAGAAGCTGCGCATGACACAGACAGCTGATAATTTCACAACTCGACTCTCACACCTGCTAGCAGAGGGCAATCCTCGACCTAACGATGTAACCGAGCAATGGAAGCATATCTCTCACTCATTGCGTACTGCCGCTGAGGCCACTATAGGGTTACAGCGAGCCCGCAAGAACAACTGGTACGATGAGGAATGCAAAACTGCCTCGAAAAAAAAGGACGCTGCCTACAAGGAGACGTTGCGAACGGGCGCAACCCGCAGTGTATGGCAACAATATCGTGAGGCAAAGAAGGAAGAGAGACGCCTTTTCAGAAAAAAGAAAAGTGAGGCCGAAAGGCGTGAGTGTGAGGAGCTTGAGATGCTGGCTGACAGGAATGATGCCCGAAAATTCTATGAAAAGATCCGGCGGATGACGGAAGGTTTTAAGACCGGGGCAAGCTCCTGTAAGGACAATAATGGCGACCTGGTAACCGACGTACAAAGTGTACTTAAATTATGGAGGGAGCACTTCTCCTCACTGCTAAATTGCGAGGGAGACGTCGAACCCGATACCCCAATCCCTGACGATGGAAAAGTCGTCCCACCACCTGACTATGATGAAGTGAGGATAGCTATATCCCGGCTCAAAAACAACAAAGCGCCTGGAAAAGACGGACTACCCGCCGAGCTCTTCAAACGCGGAGGCGAAGAGCTGGTAAAAAGCATGCATCAGCTCTTATGCAGAATATGGTCAGACGAATGCATGCCTCCGGATTGGAATTTAAGTGTGCTTTGCCCAATCCACAAGAAAGGCGATCCCGCTAACCGCACCAAATACCGCGGAATTAGTCTTCTTAATATCGCATATAAGGTTCTCTCTAGCGTGTTGTGTGAAAGGCTGAAGCCCATCGTAGACAAACTGATTGGGCCTTATCAGTGTGGCTTTAGACCTGGTAAGTCTACCATCGACAAGATTTTCACGATACGCCAAATCCTGGAGAAGACCCATGATAAGAGAATCGACACTCACCATTTCTTTGTCGATTTTAAAGCCGCTTTTGACAGCGTAAAAAGGAGTTGCCTGTATGCCGCCATGTCTGAATTTGACTTCCCTGCAAAGCTTATACGGCTTTGTGAAATGACGTTGAGTAATATCAACAGCTCCGTCAGAATCGGGAAGGACCTCTCTGAGCCATTTGAAACCAAACGAGGCTTCAGACAGGGCGACTCCCTTTCGTGCGATTTCTTCAATCTGATGCTGGAGAAGATAATTCGAGCAGCAGAGCTAAACCGCAATGGTACAATCTTTTGCAAGAGCGTGCAATTGCTGGCGTATGCCGATGATATTGATATCATTGGCCTTAACAACCGCGCCGTAAGCGCTGCCTTCTCTGGACTGGATAAGGAAGCGAAAAAAGTGGGTCTTCCCGTGAACGAGGACAAGACGAAGTATTTGCTGTCATCAAAGAAAGAATCGGCGCACCTGCGCCTTGGCAGCCATGCCACTGTTGATAGTTACAAATTTGAAACTGTGAGGGACTTCGTCTATTTGGGAACCAGTATCAACACCGAAATCCAGCGGAGAATCACTCTTGACAACAAGTGCTACTTTGGACTGAGTAGGCAATTGAGAAGTAAAGTCCTCTCTCGAAGAACAAAGATCACGCTTTATAAGTCTCTCATCATACCTGTCCTGATGTATGGCTCAGATTCATGGACAATGTCAAGAGAAGATGAGATGGCCCTTGGAGTATTTGAGAGAAAAGTTCTCCGGAAGATTTATGGTCCTTCCCGTGATGCCAACGGCGAGTATAGAAGGAAATTTAACGATGAGCTGTACGAGCTCTACGCAGATCTGACCATAGTCCAGCGAATTAAAGCCCAAAGACTCCGCTGGCTGGGCCATGTTATGCGAATGGACAAAGAAGCTCCAGCACAGAAGGTTTTCCTATCGTCGCCTGAATTCGGCAGCAGAGGAAGGGGGAGGCCTCGACTGAGATGGAAACAACAGGTGGAGGATGACTTGAACTCCTTTGGGGTTTCCAATTGGCGTCCGTTATCGCTAAAAAGGAATGACTGGCGTGCTTTGATACGAAACGGCCAAAATCGCTTAGGCGGTTAAGCGCCAATAAATGGTGATGATGAACCCCCATGTTTAGGGGCTTTTAGTTTTGTGTGGATTATACGATTTATCTAACAAGAAGTGATTGTTTCAATTGCATTTAAAATTTCTTCCTTTTTGCTATTTCTTAAATTTGCCTTTGTTTTCCATATTTTGTATATTTTTGGTTTCTATACATTCCTATTCATTTTGCCTTTTCCTCCCTCTTTACATCATTCAGTAATATAGTTTCAGTGTTGATAATTATTTATTCTTCTTAGGTCGTCTTCATACGAATTTCTTTCCTTTCCTTTCCTTAGCATTAATTTGCTTTTATTTCCTTTCCTTTCCTCTCCTTTCATCTCAATTTATTCTCTTTGCTTTTCTTTCCTTCTCTTCCATTTTATTTCCTTTCCTTATCTTCTCCTTTCTTTTCCTTTTCTTTCCTTTTCTCTTCTTTCCTTTTCTTTTCTTTTCTCTTCTTTCATTTCATTTTATTTCCCTTCTTTCTTTCTTTCTTTTTTGTTCTTCTCTGTTCTTTTTCTTTCTTTTCGTTTCTTTTATATTCTTACCTGATCCTTCTTTCCATTTCCATTACATTCCTTTTTTCCTTTTATTTTCTTTTTCTTTCCTTTTCTTTCGTTTCCGTTGCTTTCGTTTCCTTTCATTTTATTAATTTTTTTTTTTTCATTTCATTTCTTTTCTTTTATTTTCTTCTTACCTTTATTTTCTTTCACTTTTTTTCTTAAATTTCCCTTCCTGTCATTTGGTTTCCTTACCTTTCCTTTCCTACCGTTTCCTTATTTTCTTTTGTTCCTTTCCGCAACTCCTTTGCTTTTCTCTTTCTGTCATTCATTTCCTTAACTTATTTTTTTAGCTTTTTATTACCTTTCTTTCCTTTATTTTTCTTTCTTTTTATTTTCATTTATTTTCCATACCTTCTTCCTCGCTACCTTTTCTTTCCCTTCTTTTTTTCTTTCTCCTTTTGCTTTTCTTTTCCACTGCTTTACCTACATTACATTTCTTTCTTCCCTTCCTTTTTTCTTTTCCATTCCTTTCCTTTCCCTTTGATTTTTCTGTCATATTTTCCGTTCCTTACCTTAACTTACCTTAATTTTCCTTTTATCCTATTATCCCTTTCCTTTCCTATTATTTTCTTAATTTAATATTTTATTTATTTCATTTTGTTTCATTTTTATTTATTTTATATTATTCCCTTTCCTTTCATTTCCAACAAATTTTATTTTTTTACTTTCAATCACTTTTCTATTTCTGATTTTCCTTTTTTTTAATTTTATCAATTTTCCATTTTATTTTATTTCACTAAGTCTAGCCACGAAGGGCCTTGTGCATGATCTAGCTTATTTGTGCTTTTTTTTTTTTTAATTTGCTTCTCTGAATTCCCACGCACAGATTTTGTTTTTGTAAACACTGTTTGTACCTAAGCTCAATAAAGTTGACGCGCTGGCTCATGTTATCTTATTGCTGCCAACAAAACAACTCACCCTACTGCAATGAATGCAAACACAACAATGCAAGTGGTCATACCTACATACATACACCCATAACAGCGGCTCTATAAAGCGAATGCGTGTATATCACATCGCCGTGCCATACGAAAACTAACACCAAAAATTTTGTGTCTGAAGAAAACTAACACTTTTATTTTGTGTCTGACGAAAACTAACACTTTCAATTTGTGTCTGACGAAAACTAACACTTTTATTTTGTGTCTGACGAAAAGTAACACTTTCAGGTTTTCTCTGAAGAAAATGTACTAGCCAAAAGTGTTAGTTTTCGTCAGACACAAATTAAAAGTGTTATTTTTCGTCAGACACAAATTAAAAGTGTTATTTTTCGTCAGACACAAAATAAAAGTGTTAGTCTTCTTACAGAATTTGAAAAGTGTTAGTTTTCGTAAAAAATTTTAAAAGTGTTAGTTTTCGTATGGCACGTCGACATGTAGTGGTGTGATTTTCAAATCATATTATAATTAATTTTTTTTAATTTTTGGTTTGTTGTCGAACACCCTGCTCGGCGAGACATATCGATACATACCAAATTTTATATACCTTAGAATTGTGGTTATTGCAAAAAACGGAGAAACCTGTTATGTTTGCGCATTTATATATAATAGATTTTATTTTATTTTATTTTATTTTATTTTATTTTATCTTATTTTATTTTATTTTATTTTATTTTATTTTATCTTATTTTATTTTAATTTATTTTATTTTATCTTATTTTATTTTGTTTTATTTTATTTTATTTCATTTTATCTTATTTTATTTTATTTTATTTTATCTTATTTTATTTTATTTTATTTTATCTTATTTTATTTTGTTTGTTTTATTTTATTTTATTTTATTTTATTTTATGTTATTTTATTTTTTTTTATTTTATGTTACTTTATTTTATTTTATTTTATTTTATTTTATTTTATTTTATTTTATTTTATTTTATTTTATGTTACTTTGTTTTATTTTATTTTTTTATCTTATTTTATTTTATTTTATCTTTTATTATTTTATTTTATTTTATTTTATTTTTATTTATTTTATTTTATTTTATTTTATTTTATTTTATTTTATTTTATTTTTTTTATTTTTGCTACTCTGACTACCTACCCACAGATTTTGTTTTTGTAAACACTTTGTGTAAGCGCCATGAAGTTGACGGGCTCGTCCTTATAATAGTAAACAAAACAACTCTCGTTTTCAGCAACAGCAATCAATGCAATTTTTCATGACTACACACACAATTGCAATGAATGCAAACACAACAATGCAAGTGGTCATACCTACGTACATTCACACATAACAGCGGCTCTATAAGGTGAATGCGTGTTTAGCATTTCATAATAAAATTAATTTTTTTTAATTTTTGGTTTGTTGTCGGACACCCTGCTCGGCGAGACATATCGATACATACCAAATTTTATATACCTTAGAATTGTGGTTATTGCAAAAAAGGGAGGAACCTGTTATGTTTGCGCATTTATATATAATAGATAATTAATTTTTTTTAATTTTTGGTTTGTTGTCGGACACCCTGCTCGGCGAGACATATCGATACATACCAAATTTTATATACCTTAGAATTGTGGTTATTGCAAAAAAGGGAGGAACCTGTTATGTCTGCGCATTTATATATAATAGATAGTACAAATTAATTTTTTAAAACATCTAGTTCCAAAAAAAAAAACACTAATCGATTACATAAGCTTCACTTAATGTAATGGAAAAAGCAGAATAATAAAATTTTATATCCTTCTCTTACACCAACTATTTCAAATACACATTAAAATTTCTCACTTTGAAAAAAATTATTTTTTGGAAAATTTGCCATGTTTGCGTATGGATAAATCCCAACTGAAAAACGATACAAAGCTGAAAATTGGGCCAGAAGTGTAGAATTTTATAGGGAACAATGCCGGGTTTTTATTTTTTTGAAAAACTTATTATTTTAAAACTGAATTTTGAGCACGCTCGGCCCCAGTGTGCAACGGTTTGTCGATTTTATACCAAATATGAGGTAAAGTCAGTAAAATCTAAACTAGCGATGATAGACCTCTAGGATTTAATATTAAGATCTGTAATTTTTAAGTATTTTTTCACCTTTCTGAAAAATAAAACATAATTTTTGAAAAAAATGAAATTTTGTTTGGCCCAGTCTAATAGATAGCGTTGCGGACGTTACGTTCGAACGGGTTTATTGAATTTCGAGGAAGAAGTATTGTGAAAACTGGAATCGATTTTTTTATACGTGTGGGTAGTGGTTCACTATCCTTATAAAATAAGCATCCCATTTATGGTTAGTTTAAATGAATTTGCATTTATAAGATCCTTTAAAAAGAGGTTTCAGTTAAATCCCTCCTAATCAAATTAACGCTAGTAAGAATGCTTTTTTTGTGCCGATGGTTTGAGTATTTCGGCGTCATCAGCAGTAGAGCCAGTTACTTTAAGGTTTTTCCCATAGCTCATGACCTTCAGGATTTCATTAAAAAACCAATGTTTAAGCATAAATGAGACATATATGTATTTTAAAGACTCGATTCTCATGCTTCAAGGCTTCATATTTGAGAGTATGTAAACATATTTTGAAAAAACTTTGAAAAAATAAAAGAAAATCCACTTTGAAAAAAATGACATTTTTCCCCCATACAAAATGTATGGGAAAAGGCGAAAAAAGTAGCCACCCTAAGGGTTAAGCTAGAGCGCAAATTTTTTGCAAGGCTTATTTTCTCATCAATACCTAACTTTTTAGGTGGAAAGACCAAGTCGACATATTTTTTGAATCACCCTGATGTATATGTATTTTACATGTATCAGAAAAACATCTCCTTAATTTCTTACCATGCAAACCATTTTCATATAGCTTTTAGTCTAAAGCTGTTAACTAATTTTAAAACATGTTACGTCCGCAACAAATATAGGTACATATTAGTGCCCTACATGAATGGCCGAAAACATACTTACGAAAGCAATCACAAAATTTTCCACATGTACACATATATTGAAATAGTGTGAGGAGCCGTTGTGTATGAAACAGAGCGAGCTGACACACAAAATACACAACAGCTTATGAGCATACAAACAAGCAACGATTTTAACCCTTTAGAGCAGGGCCCGGCAGACTTTGAATTGAGTGTACATTAGTGAAAGAGCGGTCATCGCACCAAAAGAATATTACCTATATAGAATATATATAGAAGATATTATCTTCTCACCTAAAAAACCGTGCAGCCAACTTTTACCCCAGTATTTGCAGGGAATTGAAAGATCTGCAAAACAGTAAAATGCGTTTTGTTCATTTACCAAACCACTAACATTTTGTAGTGCCTACACTTCTGGCCCAATTTTTAGCTTTCTATCGTTTTTCAGTTGGGATTTATCCATACGCACACATGGCAAATTTTCCAAAATATAATTTTTTTCAAAGTGAGAAATTTTAATGTGTATTTGAAATATTTGGTGTAAGAGAAGGATATAAAATTTTATTATTCTGCTTTTTCCATTACATTAAGTGAAGCTTATGTAATCGATTAGTGTTTTTTTTTCTTGGAACTAGATGTTTTAAAAAATTAATTTGTAGTATAAAACTAAACGTGCCTCTTTTTTTTAATACACAGTAAAAAATGAAAGACTACTTTTTTTAAATTTAATACCAAATAGTATTATTTTAAGACCCTGAAAAAGTTTGGAAATTAAATTTGGACTAATGGTTTTAAAATAATACCAAAATAATACTAAATCACTCTCTCTCTCTCAATTTTGGCAATTAAATTAGTCCAAGTGGTCTTAAAATAATACCAAAATAATACTCTTTCTCCCAATTAAACGGAAAATGGTATTAATTTAATACTTTTCGGCGTTGTTATATATAAACACCAAATTGGTATTCAATTTAGACTTTTCTTTTTAATGTGTATTTTTTTCAATATGGATTTTTTTTTTAATTTGCGCAAAAACGTTGCAAATGTAAACATTCAGCAGTAAAATAAGTAATATGATCCTTTGTGACGAAGAATCCGAGTTCAGAACCAAAAATTTTTTAAGACCCTGAAAAAGTTTGGAAATTAAATTTGGACTAATGGTTTTAAAATAATACCAAAATAATACTAAATCACTCTCTCTCTCTCAATTTTGGCAATTAAATTAGTCCAAGTGGTCTTAAAATAATACCAAAATAATACTCTTTCTCCCAATTAAACGGAAAATGGTATTAATTTAATACTTTTCGGCGTTGTTATATATAAACACCAAATTGGTATTCAATTTAGACTTTTCTTTTTAATGTGTATTTTTTTCAATATGGATTTTTTTTTTAATTTGCGCAAAAACGTTGCAAATGTAAACATTCAGCAGTAAAATAAGTAATATGATCCTTTGTGACGAAGAATCCGAGTTCAGAACCAAAAATAAAGTGCGCATTTAAAAAAAAAGTGAGTTTAGAAACTGCATTCCTATTTTAGTTAAAAAAACACCTATATCTGGTTGAATTTGATTCTGTTCTATCCCAAATTTAGTGTATCTATTATTTTCCGGTTAATTACAAATTGTGGTTAAGGTTACTTGCCAAGCCAGGTTTCTTTTTAGACTTGTAAGCTGTATTATAATATGAGTTCTTTGAAGCACAAGTTGTGTTACTCCAATTTTTTTTTTTTTATGTTAGGCATGAAAATGTGTGGGGAAATACGTGTTCTGCCTAAAACGCTAACGGTGAAACTCCTTATTCCCATATAAACATAGATACTTGTGTCAACAGAAAACTTTTAATATCTCGAAACAAGAAAATTGGAGAAAACCATTTTTGTATACATACATATTACAGTGGTTAAAAATTTTTTTTTTTGGAAAATCTAAAACGCTACCCCGAAATATAATTCCTTGTGACAAAAAAAGAAGCTGCTATTTTTTTTTTTTTTTAAGGTGGTTTAGAGGTCGCGCTACTCGTTTTTATAAAAAAAATGATATAGTTGCAATTTTAATTTCACTTTAACATGTTTAAGTGCAGTAAAAATTTGGGTTTTTGTGTGTTGTTATTCTGTTTTCATTGGCGAATATTCCTGCAATTCAATAGCCTTCTTGGATGAGTAGAAAGGGTAAGCGATACTAATTCATATAAATCGATATCATAAATCCATCAGTAACGAGTTTCACACAGTCGAATTAGTTTTCAAAAATGCACCGCCTTATTGGATCCATATATCCATATTTCCTTTTTTTAACTCAGACACCCTCTAGTTATAGCTATTTACTACGTTTTATCACTGTTAACTTAGTTCTTAGTAAAGATTTCAGAATAAAGAGAAAAAATTTCACTAACGAGTTAAAATGTAGTTTTTTATTAGTTATGGCGATTCTGATGCAGGTTTAAAAAAGTTTTCAATGTGTTGCAGTATGGCCGTGAATGGGGTAAAGTGCTACACATCTACAAATCTTGTAGAGGCATAACGATTCTTATTCAAATAAGTTGATTTCAGAATTCAAAGAAAAAACATATGCTATCAATGGGTTAATACATAGCCGCTATTGAGTTAATATAATACACATTGGCTATTTTTGTACAGACATACAAATTGTGATTTAAATAATTTGGTTATAGATCTTAAAAAAACAATTGGTCACCAAAGGGTTAATTCATGACCGTTAATGGGTTAAGATTCCAAAAAATGACTCGTTTTAGTGTAGATACTACAAATATGATGTAAATATTTTGATTTAGGAATTAAGTGAAAAAAATTTGGGTCAAAAATTGGTTAATGCGTGGTCGTTAAATTTTAAAATTCTTGGGATTTACTATTTTAGTATCGATATAACGATTCTGATTCAACAAAATTAAATTCGAAACTAAAATAAAAAACATAGGTCACCAACGGGTTAACCCATGGCCGCCAATGGGTTAAGATGCTATAGATTAACTGCTTTAGTGCAGATAAAGCGATTCTGATGTAAAAAGGTTGATTTCAGAATTTTGAGCGTCCCCATATACATAAGTGGCCCCAGTGTGCGTTGTTGTAAAACATCATTTAACTGAACATATTTTTGTAGGAAATTTAATTATCAAAAAGCCGAATTCGAGATCAGAATTCTTCAACGGTTCCGAATTTCCGTCCTAACCTCTCCAAACCGTCCTAACCTCTCCAACTGCGACCTGCTAGCCTAATTCTGATCACAGATTTGAGTTTAGCCCGTCAAAATACATGCAAATTAATGTATTGAGTTCACAGATCCGTCAAGTTTTTTTTTTTTTGTGGCTGCGCCATTAGAAGTTGTAAAACTACACCTTCGCAGCGAAAGCATATCGCTGGCTTCGTGAGCAAATGTCCTAAGTCCATTTTTTTGTTTGAAAAATGAGATTTCAATGCAGAACGGTAGTACAGTTTGTACAATTAATCTGTTGCGTTCAGAAGCCAGGAAGATTAAACAAGGGGTACCTCAGGGTGGTGTCCTTTCCCCGTTATTGTTTAACTTCTAAATTTCGAAGCTTCCTCCTCCACTAGAGGAAGTTACGATTGTTTCGTACGCAGACGACTGCGCGATATCGGCAACAGGCACTTCCGTCGATGAGCTGTGGACAGCGCAAATGGGCATGGAGTTAAAAATCTACGTAGGCGAATACAAATTACTTTCGACACCATGCACACTTTCGCTGCCCATTCAACTGCAATTGTCTCTAAAATACAAAGCCGCAACAAAATCCTCGAGTCACTAGCCGGCAGTACTTGGGGTAAAGACAAAGAAACGTTGTTGGTAACTTACAAGGCAATTGGCCGGCCGATCCTGAACTATGCGTCGCCTATATGGTCGCCGAGGCTTGCAAGCGTTCATTGGAGTCAGCTGCAGGCCTGCCAAAACACCGCACTCAGAACAGCTACGGGGTGTGTCCTTATGTCTCCTATACCTACGGTGACCATCCGTTCTGTTTTTGGCAGAACAGTTCTGTTTTTAAGGAGCTTGTTCTGCGTATTTTTTTTCTAAGGAAAATAACAGAAATGTTCTGTTTTTAAGCAAATGTTCTGTCTTTGTTCTGCTTTTTTGTGCCGGCAACCTTTTTAACAAATGTAATGAGTAGCTCTGTAAAGTTAGTTTGCTCAATAATTTCAAAACTTTATGAAAAATTTAAAATCTTTCAAAATATTTTAAAAATTTAGTTTATGTTTAACGCGGTCAATTGCTTCAGCGAAATCAAAAATTGAGTACGTTAAAATGCAAAAACGTACCAAATTTGGAAGTTCCGTACCCGGAAAAAAATTCGTACCAAGCGGCAACCGTGGTTATGGTAGGTTTTAAAATAACAAGGAAATGTCTCTCACCATCAAGAAATACTATTCACAAAAAGGAATAATATACTTAAAAAAAGTACTTTCAATTGATGCATTTTGGTTGAAATTATTTCAGATTGCAATTTCAATGTTTCTAAGACGTTGGCAACATTTTTTACTGCAAAGAGATGATTATGCCATGAAAAACACTTTTTTATTCCAAATATTGAGAGTTTAACCCCAAATAGTTTATAGCCGGGTAGCGAAATTTTCACGTGAAGGCAATACCAAGCCTCAAGTAAAAAGAGTTCTGTTTTTTCAAAAAAAATGTATGGTCACCGTACCTATACCTCATTTACATAAGAGGTGGAAATGCTCCCAGTTAAGGAGCATAATGAAATTCTAAACAAGCAGTACCAGTTGAATTGTTGCAAACTGCAGCATCCTAATAGACAACTGTTTGAGCTAACACCGCCTCCAAGGACCGTAAGGACAAGGGGTGTAAAAGTAGGTCGCCCCCCAGTTGGTGCACCCTGGGTAACGCTAAATGACCTGCATAGCCTACACGGCTAGTTTCTTGTATTGCCGGTTCTACGTTTTATTATATCGACCCGGTCAAGAGCAATACACTCGGGGTGACCCTGTCTGACATTTAGGCAGGGCTACACCTCGCTACAACAACAACAACAACCGTAAGGACACATCTACGTAAACATTTTGATGAGATCCGGCACCTTGTAACAACACCGTTTGATCCAGAGGTGCATAACCGGGTATTGCAGCATATCCATGACACATCTGTTGACCACCAGGGCGAAATCTGTCCGGTGAATGACGTTTTGCATACCTCAACACCTAGCATTTCTGTAAAGAGGTGTCATCTTCCTCGAGAGACAAGGGTCACTCTGGCTCCATTACGATCTGGATATTGTACTAGATTAAACTCCTACTTATCCCGACTGCACCCGACGTGCCGAATAAATGTCCGGAATGCGGCTGGTCCCCCATAACACCACCCACCAATTCACTTGCACTGCAGAGTTCACTCTCCTAACACCCATCTCCTTTTGGTCCAACCCTGTAGAAACAGCTAGTTTCCTAGGACTCCCGTTAGAAGTCATTGATGACAGTTTAGGATAAGGATAAGTACACGTTAGACAAGGCTACACTCCGTTACAACAACAACGACATAGTACAGTTATAAATCGTTACTTTAATTCACAAAGGCCCTAATTGACACATTTTTCGAAAATGACTTTTTCACATATTTAAGTATGACATAGTACAAAAAACAGTCACTACAAATTTTAAGGAGTTGCTAGCAGTAATAACAGAGATATTCCAAATTTACAAAGCTATATTTACATGCGTTCAATGTAAAAAATTTTTGTTTTTTGCTTCTCCTGTAAACTTTTTTTATGTCAGTTATAGGTATATGAAACTACGTATTTTTACTTACATTTTTTTATATTTTTGGCCAGTATTTTTTGTCTACGAAGGAGTGAGACAAAGACTACACGCATGCGCACAATGGAGTCTGTTTGACATGTTTTTGTTAACATGAAAATTGCTTTATTTTTCTGCATTGTTTTTTTCACAAGAAACACCTGAAAATGAAGCAAAAAATTGTTTGAATGTCCATTGAACTTATTTATTTCACTGCAAATTGCTTTTTACAAGAATTCGCGCACAAAACTTGCAGTATAAAAATGTAAACATGCGCATGTGCACAAAGAAGAACCTTTGTGTTCGACATGCTTTTGTTTACATAATAATTTTAAAACCCCTACACGGTAGAATTGTGGAAAAAGCGTGGTCCGCTTTGTTCCATAATCTTCGTTTTTTATTTAATTTATTTTTACCTTTTTAGTGGTATATTCTTTAAAAGCGTGTGTTTTCGCTTTTCAACCTATATTTATATTTTACTTTTTAGTTAAATGAGTTATGAAGTAATCGATAAATATATCGAAGTATACCGCAGTCAAAACGAAACCTCTGGGCCTCCACTTGCGTTTGATACCCATATTGTAGGCAATTTTCAATATTATTGTACAATCTCATTTTGACCGATAACTCAGTTATCGATAAATATATCGAAATATTCCAAAGTCCAATAGAAACCTGTGGACCTTCCCTTTCGTTTGATACACATATTGAAGGCATATTTCAAGGTTTTTCGGACAGTCTGAAGTCCAAATGACAGACTGAAGTGGAGCTATATACAAGCAAGCAAACATACATATGAATGTACATATGTACAAGTAAAGCTAATGAAAGCGTAGTAGAAAAACTAGCATTATGTGGGAAAAGCGTCTTGCGCTCGATATAGGTACGAAAATTATGGGACAAAGCGGGCCACGCTTTTTCCACAATACTACTGTGTAGGGGTTTTAAAATTATTTTCAACTTTTTAGTTCAATACACTCTAAAAGCGTGAGTTTTAGTTTTTTTAAACTATATTTATTTTTTACTTTTTAGTCAAATGTCCTATGAAATTATCGATAAATTTATCGAAATATATCGAATTCCAAATGAAACCTGGGGCCTTGCCCTTTCGTTTGATAACCATACTGTAGGGAAATTTTAAGGTTTTCGGGCAACCACATTTTGACCGATAACTCAGTTATCGATAAATTTATCGAAATATGTCGATGTCCAAAGAGACCTGGGGCCTTCACCTTTTGTTTGATACCCATATTGTAGGGAAATTTTAAGGTTTTCGGGCAACCACATATTGACCGATAACTCAGTTATCGATAAATTTATCGAAATATGTCGATGTCCAAAGAGACCTGGGGCCTTCATCTTTCGTTTGATACCCATATTGTAGGGAAATTTTAAGGTTTTCGGGCAACCACATTTTGACCGTTAACTCAGTTATCGATAAAATTATCGAAATATGTCAATGTCCAAAAGAGACCTGGGGCCTTCAGCTTTCGTTTGATACCCATATTGTAGGGAATTTTTTAGGCTTTTGGGCAATCATATTTTGACCGATAACTCAGTTATCGATAAATTTATCGAAATATGTCGATGTCCAAAAGAGACCTGGGGCCTTCACCTTTCGTTTGATACCCATATTGTAGGAAATTTTTTAGGTTTTTGGGCAATCATATTTTGACCGATAACTCAGTTATCGATAAATTTATCGAAATATGTCGATGTCCAAATGAAACCTGGGGCCTTCACCTTTCGTTTGCTACCCATATAGTAGGGAAGTTTTTAGGTTTTTGGGCAATCATATTTTGACCGATAACTCAGTTATCGATAAATTTATCGAAATATATCGAAGTCCAAATGAAACCTGGAGCCTTCCCCTTCCGTTTGATGCCCATATTGTAGCGAAATTTTAAAATTTTCGGGCAACCACATTTTGACCGATAACTCAGTTATCGATAAATTTATCGAAATATATCGAAGTCCAAATGAAACCTGGGGCCTTCACCTTTCGTTTTATACCCATATAGTAGAGAAGTTTTTAGGTTTTTGGGCAATCATATTTTGACCGATAACTCAGTTATCGATAAATTTATCGATATATATCGAAGTCCAAATGAAACCTGGGGCCTTCACCTTTCGTTTGATACCCATATTGTATGGAAATTTTTAGGTTTTTGGGCAATCATATTTGGACCGATAACTCATTTATCGATAAATTTATCGAAATATGTCGATGTCCAAATGAAACCTGGGGCCTTCACCTTTCGTTTGATACCCATATTGTAGGGAAATTTTAAGGTTTTCGGGCAACCACATTTTGACCGATAACTCAGTTATCGATAAATTTATCGAAATATGTCGATGTCCAAGTGAAACCTGGGGCCTTCCCCTTTCGTTTGATACCCATATTGTAGGGATTTTTTTAGGTTTTCGGGCAACCACATTTTGACCAATAACTCAGTTATCGATAAATTTATCGAAATATGTCGATGTCCAAATGAAACCTGGGGTCTTCCCCTTTCGTTTGATAACCATATTGTATGGAAATTTTAAGGTTTTCGGGCAACCACATTTTGACCGATAACTCAGTTATCGATAAATTTATCGAATTATGTCGGTGTACAAGTGAAGCCTGGGGCCTTCACCTTTCGTTTGATACCCATATTGTAGGAAAATTTTAGGTTTTCGGGCAACCACATTTTGACCGATAACTCAGTTATCGATAAATTTATCGAAATATATCGAAGTCCAAATGAAACCTGGGGTCTTCACCTTTCGTTTGATACCCATATAGTAGGGAAGTTTTTAGGTTTTTGGGCAATCATATTTGGACCGATAACTCAGTTATCGATAAATTTATCGAAATATATCGAAGTCCAAATGAAACCTGGGGCCTTCACCTTTCGTTTGAAACCCATATTGTATGGAATTTTTTAGGTTTTTGGGCAATCATATTTTGACCGATAACTCATTTATCGATAAATTTATCGAAATATATCGAAGTCCAAATGAAACCTGGGGCCTTCACCTTTCGTTTGATACCCATATTGAAGGGAAATTTTAAGTTTTTCGGGCAACCACATTTTGACCGATAACTCAGTTACCGATAAATTTATCGAAATATGTCGATGTCCAAATGAAACCTGGAGCCTTCCCCTTTCGTTTGATACCCATATTGTAGGGAAATTTTAAGGTTTTCGGGCAACCACATTTTGACCGATAACTCAGTTATCGATAAATTTATCGAAATATGTCGATGTCCAAAAGAGACCTGGGGCGTTCCCCTTTCGTTTGATACCCATATAGTAGGGAATTTTTAAGGTTTTTGGGCAATCATATTGTGGCGAATGTTCTCAACAATCGCTCATCTCCCAACTCTACCGTATTTCCATCACTAGCGTCACTACCACAACTACAGCTGTTTAGATACATGGCGTGAGAGCGACAGAGGGAGAGGCAGCTCGCGTGTTTGCGAATGTGGCACAAAGAGGAGATGACGATAGATAAACGCTTCGAGAACACTGTTGCACGAATAAACCAGAAAGGTGTAGACATTTCTAGGTTGTGAAGTTGCTGTTTGCTAGGGTATATAAACCGCGCAAAGACAACGCAAATCAGTCAGTTTATTTTCAAGTGTTGTACAGTGAAGTACTGAACAGTGAGTTAACCCGCGATATTGTACTACGGTTTTTAGTAGTAAATAAAGCGTACTATTTATTAAGCAGAATCGGAGTGTTTTATTTAACGTACAGTGATCGAACTCAGGGAAAATAATCAAGGAATCATCGAATTCGTCACAATTGGTGTCAGAAGCGGTATTGTTAAATAAATTCAAGGACATTGAAAAGGATAACAAGGACATTGAAAAGGATAACAAGGACATTGGAAAGGATAACAAGGACATTGAAAAGGATAACAAGGACATTTTAAGGATAACAAGGACATGGCAAAGTTGAATGAGTTGAAGATCCAGCAACTCAAAAACGAGTTGGAACGACGTGGATTGTCAACAACGGGCAATATAGCAGAGCTACAATCACGGTTGCGAGAGGCTATGGAAGCGGAAGGAATCAATGTTGACGATCATGTTTTTCAACTTTCGGCAGAGGGAGCGACGAAAATAGAAGAGCAAAAGGACTCTCAGGATTCAGTGGCAAATGTGGACACAAACTCTTTATTGGCTGCCTTGGCTCAGATGTCATACAACATAACAACAAGCATGTCATCTCAGTTGGAACAACAAGAGACACGCATGGCATCTCAGTTGGAACAACAAGAGACACGCATGGCATCTGCGTTGGAAGAACAGAGGACATACATGACATCTCAGATCTCAGCACAACTTGAGGAGCAGGAGGCCCGGCTATCTTCAAAAATAGCATTACAGCTGGAGGAGCAGGAAGAACGTATGTCCTCACAGCTAAAAATACAGGACGAGAAAATAATGCAGCTTGAGGAGAAAGTCGAGGCCGAGGTGGATGCGTTAAGAAGTCGTATCCAGGAGTTGCAGCTGAATCGCACAGTGGTTTCAACAAGCGCACCCAAGGTAAAAACCCCATCCTTTGACGGTTCTGTTCCTTTCCAGGTATTTAAGCTACAATTTGAGAAGACAGCAGCTGTGAACAACTGGGGCGCTGAGGACAAAGTCGCTGCTTTATTTGTGGCATTGAAAGGACCTGCAGCCGAAATCTTACAGACTATTCCGGACGCTGAAAGAAACAACTATGAAGCGTTGATGGGAGCCGTTGAAAGACGTTACGGTAGCGAGCATAGGAGGCAGATATTTCAAATGGAGCTACAGAATCGCTTCCAGAAGACTAATGAGACATTGCAGGAATTTGCATGGGACATTGAGAGGTTAGCTCATTTGGCGAACGCAGACGCACCCGTGGAATACATCGAGATCCAAAGATTCATAAATGGAATAATGGATGTAGAGACGAAGCGAGCCGCATATGCAAACCCCAAAAGGACATTCGCAGAGACGGCATCACACGCTTTATTGCAAGAGACAGCCTCGATTTTATGTAAACCAGATAAGAAGGTTCACAATGTGGAAGTAGAACGACCAGAGTGGGTGGACGCAATCCTAGAAGCATTGAACGGAAAGCAACGGAAAAATGAAGCAGCCATTAAATGCTTCAAGTGCGGAAAATCTGGCCATATGGTGCGTCATTGCAACATCGGCTCCAGAGATTTCGGCAATGCTTGTGGACGCAAGGGGCGTAGGCTGGCTCCCGCAATTGGATGCCCCATAATCTCTGTCTCACAGATCGGAAGGAAGTCGAGTAATGTTACTGTTGCATGAGTCGTGGACGGAAAGGAGCGTTTACTGACTGTTGATACGGGCGCATCTCATTCCATCATTCGATCTGATTTAGTCAACAAAGGAGTGAGCCATTACATGGAGCAAAGTTGCGTACGGCGACTGGTGAGGACACCCAAGTCTAAGGAGAAGTAACATGTGAAATCGCAATTGGAAATGTCACCGTACTGCACAATTTTATAGTGGCAGATATTGTTGATGAGATCATAATTGGTGTGGATTTCTTAAGCAACCAAGGCATCAAGATCGACATGCAAAACAGGACCATGAGCTATAAGAACATGGATGTGCCACTCAAATTTGGTTACGAGAACAAGTACATCAGTAAGCGGGTACTCGTGGAGGATAGACAACAAATTCCACCGAAGTCGGAGGCAGTCGTTTGGGCAAGGATTGATGGAGATTATGGGACAAACAAATTGTGGGTTGTCGAGGCAGCAAACAATTTAAAGACGGATATACTAGTAGGAAAAACACTGGCTATGACAAAACAAGATGGACGTATACCGGTAAGAGTACTAAATGAGTTTCGATCGCCGATCAAGCTTTCCAAAGGAGCTATATTGGGACAATGTCAGGAGGTGGAGGTGATTATAAACTGTGAACAGCTCCAGGGAAATGTCTCTAGCAGCAACATTAATCTGTCAGATAATATCACGGCGTGGACGCAAGAGCTCGAAGAAGACCACCAGATTAAGGCAAACCAACTTCTACTGAAGTACTCTACCATATTTGACAAGGATGGCTCCAAACCAGGTCGGACCAATGTAGTGAAGCATCACATTGATACCGGTGACGCGAGACCAATCCGCCAAGCTCCTCGAAGTGTTCCATTGGCCAAACGACAAGTGGTAAGAGAAATTATACAAGAAATGAGTGACAGCGGCGTGATCGAACCATCAGCTAGTCCATGGAGCTCACCGGTAGTGCTAGTGAAGAAAAATGATGGAGAAATGCGGTTCTGTGTGGACTACCGGAAGTTGAACGACGTAACGAAAAAGGACAGCTATCCATTACCCAGAATTGACGATACTCTGGACTCACTATCTGGTACGAAATGGTTCTCAACACTGGACTTGAAAAGCGGCTATTGGCAAGTAGAGGTGAAAGATGAGGATAAGAAAAAGACAGCCTTCAGCATTGGAGAGGGGCTGTGGCAATTTACGGTAATGCCCTTTGGACTATGTAACGCTCCAGCTACTTTTGAGAGACTTATGGATCAAGTATTGAAAGGACTGCATTGGAAAACATGTTTGGTGTACCTGGATGACATCATCGTGCTGGGAAAAAGCTTTGAGGAACACTTTAAGAACTTGGAGGAAGTTTTCCAAAGGATAGCTGGCGCCGGTCTGAAATTAAGTCCCAAAAAGTGTGCATTGTTCAAGAAGGAAGTAAGTTACTTAGGTCACAAGGTTACTACGGAGGGAATTTGCACTGCTAAAGAGAAGATCGAAGCAGTAAAGGATTGGCCAAGACCGAAAAATTTACATGAGCTACGAAGTTTCCTCGGACTGTGCACGTATTATCGTCGATTTGTACCGAATTTCGCCAGCGTAGCCAGTAGCCTTCATGAGTTGACCAGGAAGAATATGTCATTTGATTGGAAGAAGGAACATGAAGTGGCTTTCCAAACCTTGAAGGAACGGCTGTGCACTGCCCCAATGTTAGCGTATCCAATCCCAGGCTCAACATTTATTTTGGATACAGACGCGAGCGGTTACGCGATTGGAGGGGTTTTGTCACAGATTGTCGATGGGCAGGAGAAGGTAGTGGCGTACTATAGCCGCACAATTGGGAAGCCCGAAAGGAACTATTGTGTAACACGGAGAGAACTACTGGCATTGGTGGAGTGCATCAAGCATTTCCACAAGTATCTCTATGGACAGCGATTTCACGTCAGGACAGACCATGCAGCCTTGAAATGGCTCTTGCAGTTCCGTAATCCAGAAGGTCAATTGGCACGGTGGATAGAGCGACTACAAAGTTATGACTTTTCCATAGAGCATCGCAAAGGCAGCAACCACGGCAATGCTGATGCAATGTCCCGGCGACCATGTAACCTAGAATGCAAGCATTGTTCGAAAGCTGAGGCCAAGGAAGATGTTATAGATGTGCGGCTGATGACAATAACATCTACCGACGAATGGAACATGGATCAACTAAGGAAGCATCAGCTAGAGGACCCAGATCTGGTACGTGTGATGCAAGGAATCGAGCAAAACGAACGACCAACAAGAGAGGAGATGTCAGCAGAGAGTCCTGTTGCCAAGTCATATTGGGCACAGTGGAACAGTCTGAAATTGGTATCCGGTTGCTTACATAGAGTATGGGAAAGCGAAGATGGTCAATGCGCTCGGAAGCTGGTAGTTGTCCCAAGGAAGAAAATCTCTGATGTTTTGAATGAGCTACATAATGGCCCAAGTGGAGGTCATCTCGGAGTCACGAAAACGTTGGAGAAGGTCAAGCAGAGATTCTATTGGGTTGGTTGCCGGCAGCCGATCGCGGAGTGGATTGCCAACTGTGAGGTGTGCATCAAAGCAAAGGGTCCGAAGTCGAGAAGTCATGGACAGATGAAGCAGTACAACACAGGTGCACCGTTTGAGAGGATTGCCATGGATGTAGCTGGTCCATTTCCTACTAGCAAACTCGGGAACAAGTACGTATTAGTTGTTATGGACTATTTCAGCAAATGGCCAGAAGTTTACCCGATTCCAAATCAAGAGGCAGAAACCATTGCAGAGGTGTTCACTAACAATTGGATAGCGAGGTTTGGTGTACCGATGGAGTTACATTCTGACCAAGGCAGGAATTTCGAATCAGTCGTATTCCAAGAAATGTGCAAGATATTGGGTATTCGGAAAACTCGAACAACTGCATTGCATCCTCAGTCAGATGGCAGGGTGGAACGTTTCAATCGATCCTTGGAAGAGCACATGAGGAAAGTAGTGGATAAGTTCCAGAAAGATTGGGATACGCACATCTCCTTGTTCTGATGGCATATCGCTCGGCAATACATGAAACAACGGGTCAGACTCCGGCAAAAGTAATTTTTGGGAATGATCTGCGGTTGCCAGCTGACTTGAAGTTTGGGATAAATGCTGATGAAGGAATAAATGCCAGAAAATCCACTAGCATGTTGGAAGAAGAAATGAGAGAAATACACGATCTTGTAAGACAACGGACGAAGATCATGAGTGATAAGATGAAATCCAGATACGACAAAGCCATCAACTCGGAAGGTTTTAAAGAAGGAGATTTAGTGCTGTTGTACAACCCACAACGAAAGAAAAGTTTGTCCCCAAAACTGCAATGTAACTGGGAAGGCCCGTATAAAGTAATAAAGCGGATAAATGATGTTGTCTACCGCATACAAACTGTTGGAAGACCACGAAACAAAATGAAGGTGGTTCATCTGGAGAGGCTAGCTACGTTTGGATCGGGAAATGTGTCTGATCGGGACGATCAGACTTAGGTGGAGGGCATTGTGGCGAATGTTCTCAAGAATCGCTCATCTCCCAACTCTAGCGTATTTCCATCACTAGCGTGACTACCACAACTACAGCTGTTTAGATACATGGCGTGAGAGCGACAGAGGGAGAGGCAGCTCGCGTGTTTGCGAATGTGGCACAAAGAGGAGATGACGATAGATAAACGCTTCGAGAACACTGTTGCACGATTAAACCAGAAAGGTGTAGACATTTCTAGGTTGTGAAGCTGCTGTTTGCTAGGGTATATAAACAGCGCAAAGACAACGCAAATCAGTCAGTTTATTTTCAAGTGTTGTACAGTGAAGTACTGAACAGTGAGTTAACCCGCGATATTGTACTACGGTTTTTAGTAGTAAATAAAGCGTACTATTTATTAAGCAGAATCGGAGTGTTTTATTTAACGTACAGTGATCGAACTCAGGGAAAATAATCAAGGAATCATCGAATTCGTCACAATATTTTGACCGATAACTCAGTTATCGATAAATTTATCGAAATATGTCGATGTCCAAAAGAGACCTGGGGCGTTCCCCTTTCGTTTGATACCCATACTTTAGGGACATTTTACGGTTTTTGGGCCACTGGGGCTTAAACCGAACGAGAGTTACATACATACAAGCAAGCAAGCAAACAAACAAACATACAAGTGAACCTAATAAAAGCGTGGTAAAAAAGTATTCCATTTTTCTGCACTGTTTTTTCACAAAAAACCCCGAAAATAAAGCAGAAAACTATTGAATGTCCATTGGATATATTTATTTCACAAAAATATTAAACAAAAAATTTTCACATAAAATAGAGGAGAAACGTCCAAGTGCCAAAAAAAAAATAAATATAAAATCTTTGATTTGTTTTTTTTACCGTCTGGCTTCTATTTCCATTATTTTTCGTTATTTTTTTAACATAGCTTGCCCGCTTGTACCAATATGTTAATTGTATAAGACCCTTTCTTTCGCACAACAAATACAAAAAATAGAAGAGAATACTAGTCAAAATACGTAGTGCCATATAGCTATTAGAGCCTTTGTGAATTAAGGTAACGAAATACAAGCAAAAAAAAGAAAATAAATATAGTTTAAAAAAACTAAAACTCACGCTTTTAGAGAGTATTGAACTAAAAAGTTGAAAATAATTTTAAAAACCCTACACAGTAGTATTGTGGAAAAAGCGTGGTCCGCTTTGTTCAATAATCTTCGTTTTTTATTTAAATTATTTTTACCTTTTTAGTGCAATATTCTTTAAAAGCGCGTGTTTTCGCTTTTTAAACTATATTTATTTTTTACTTTTTAGTTAAATTTTGACCGATACCTCAGTTATCGATAAATTTATCGAAATATATCGATGTCCAAACGAGACCTGGGGCCTTCCCCTTTCGTTTGACGCCTTTATTGTATGGAAATTTTAAAGTTTTCGGGCAACCACATTTTGACCGATAACTCAGTTATCGATCAATTTATCGAAATATGTCAATGTCCAAATGAAACCTGGGGCCTTCACCTTTCGTTTGATACCCATATTATAGGGAATTTTTTAGGTTTTTGGGCAATCATATTTTGACCGATAACTCAGTTATCGCTAAATATATCGAAATATGTAGATGTCCAAATGAGACGTGGGTCTTCACCTTTCGTTTGATACCCATATTGTAGGGAAATTTTAAGGTTTTCGGGCAACCAAATTTTCACCGATAACTCAGTTATCGATAAATTTATCGAAATATATCGATGTCCAAATGAAACCTGCGGCCTTCCCCTTTCGTTTGATACCCATATTTTAGGGACATTTTACGGTTTTTGAGCCACTGGGGCTTAGACCGAACGAGAGTCACATACATACATACAAGCAAGCAAACAAACGAACACACAAGCAAACTTACAACTGAACCTAATAAAAGCGTGGTAAAAACGTTAGGACGTCCAGTTGAAAATAAGTTTTTATTAGTTTCAATCAATTTTTGCCCGAATCTATGACTTCTAATATATTTTAAGCATGACTTCGACCGAATCGGTATCAGGGTTTGCGTTTTTAGGTATTTGATTTTTATCTATATGACCATTTCCGCAGCAGAGAGGCAAAAAATCCAGATATTTTATTGAAAACATGAACTCTACATGAAATTTAGTCATATTGGCTTAGTTAAGAGCATTACCACAGGAAAACAGCTTTAAAATAGTGAATGTATTTAAAAATAAATAAGTGAAATTTATACCTCTTTTGGGAATATGAAAATGGCATTGAATTTGACTTATACGAGGTGTGTTCAAAAAGTATCGCGAATTTTGAATTTTCGCTGGTTACGTATATTCGAATTTCGAATTTTTTGTGGCGTTATGTTGGTACTCATGTCTCTCACTTACGCCGACAAGCTCGGCCTTTTTGAATGTTCAGTTAATTGTTGACAGCTGCTTTGCTTGCACGTGTTTTGGATCGTCTTCGATTTTTACCTATTCAAAAAAATGGATCAAAGAACCTGTATCAAATTTTGTGTGAAAAACGAAATTAAGTGCGCGGATGCATTCCGAATGTTGACTGTGGCATACGGAGAAGCTACCTTGGACCGAAGCAACGTTTATCGGTGGTACAAAATGTAGTTTATAAGGGTGATTCAAATAAAAAAAAATTGGTTCTTTTTTCGGTCTTACCCCCTGAAACTATAGGTATTGATGAGAAAATAAGCCTTGTAAAAAATTAGCGCTCTAACTCAACCCTTAGGGTTGGCTTTTTTTCGCCCTTTCCCATACATTTTGTATGGGGAAAAATGGCATTTTTTTTTCAAAGTGAATTTTCTTTTCATTTTTTGAAAATTTTTTTAAAATATTTTTACATGCTCTTAAAGATGAAGCTTTGAAGCTTCCAAAATGGTATGCCATGTGCGATTATCTTAAATATTAAAATAATTACAGCTATTTAAAATTTACTAGATTTTATACGTATTACTGTGTATGTGTGTGCAATAGTACAAAACTCAGTCATTTTCAAATGGCTGTAATTATCTTAATAGTTAAGATAATTGCACACGGCATACCAGTTTGGAAGCTTCAAAGCTTCATCTTTAAGAGCATGTAAAAATATTTTCAAAAAATTTTCAAAAAATTAAAAGAAAATTCACTTTGAAAAAGAAATGCCATTTTTCCCCATACAAAATGTATGGGAAAGGGCGAAAAAAATAGCCACCCCTAAGGGTTAAGTTAGAGCGCTAATTTTTTGCAAGGCTTATTTTCTCATCAATACCTAACTTTTTAGGGGGTAAAAACAAGTCGACATTTTTTTTGAATCACCCTAATATACATAGTTAAAAAAGAGTGTCAAAATTTAAAGCAAGACTACCTTTAAAACAAATTTAATTTAAATGCAATTTTTCATAATAAAAATACAAGTATAAAGAAGTAACGATTGTATATAATAAAAAGATGCAATAAGCAGCACCCCAGGCCGAATAAATGATATTTTAACCGATACCTCACATTAGAATCGACTTTCCAAACATTCACTTTGGTATGATTCAGAAGTAAAGCGAGTGACGAATTTCTTGTAACGCGAGTGACGGAGGTTTTTTTTTCTAATATATTTTAAAATAATTAAGGTAGGCTTTGCATGTCACACTTACATCAATTCTTAACAAAGTCCCATTAACAGAAATTAGTTCAAGGAAGCCATTTCACAGAGTTTAAGATTCGAAAAATGCTCCAAAATCTCTGGGCTAAAAATTGTCACGCTAATGACGGACAGTTTTTCTTAATTTTTTCTTTTAATTACTAATTTAATTGAACATTTTTTTGGCATTTTCAATAAAGCTCCTCTAGTTAGACGTGACGAAGTCACAATATTATTAGGAAATGTTAAATGTAAGGCGTAAAGTGACTTTAACTAGTCAAATATTGTTTCTGATGTAAAGCGAGTGACGATGGAAACGGTCATAGGTTAGGTTAGGTTCAAGTGGCTGCCGCAGAGGCACACCTAGGCCAGTATTAAAAGGCCCGTTGTGATACCACCAACACTAGGAGAGTCAGTTCCGGGACCCTGCCATATGGAAAATCCCGGTATTAACGGAATTCTCCACATAGCAGAATCCCGGGACTGACTTTCCTATACCGACACCGTTACTCCTCCTCGAACCATTTAGATGACTTGATGAAGGCCATCAGGTCCTTTATGTCCAGCTCCGTGACCTGGCGTAGGCTGACCAGGAAGGGAACTCCCAAAAAGCGCATTCTCGCGCCACTTAAAGCCGAGCAGTTGCAGATGAGGTGCTCCACCGTTTCCTCCTCCTCATCATCCTTACAACTCCTACAGCATCGTCGGTAGGGCACACCAAGTCTTTCTGCGTGCCTACCAATGAGGCAGTGCCCAGTTAATACGCCTATTAATATGGAGATTTCTCTTCTCCTTAGGGCATAAATTTGTCTTGATCTTTTATGATCCCATTTCGGCCAGGTTTCTTTGGATATCCGGCATCCTGGAGATTGCAGCCATCTTTCGTTGGCTTGGCGGAGTGTGTACTCCTTCAGCATAAGCTTGCATGTGGCAAACGGCATACCTAAGCGCTCTTTATCGCGAAAAACCTGCTTGGTCGTGCCCTGCCTCGCAAGTTCGTCTGCCCTACAATTTCCCTCAATGTCCCTATGCCCCGGGACCCATGTGAGGTTAACGCGATTCTGTTGGGCCATCTCTTGTAGAGATCGACGACAGCTGAGCGTCAGTTCAGAGTTGAACGAGTAAGAGCCAAGGGATTTGATGGCCGCCTGGCTGTCGCTGAATATAAAAATGTCCTTTCTGATAGTGTGTTGGCCTATCCAAGCCGCGGCGTCCATGATTGCTGAAACTTCAGCCTGGAAGACACTGCAGTGATCAGGTAGTCTGAAGGAGAGCTCAAGGTTCAGATCCTTTGAATAAACCCCTCCCCCAACTCTGCCGTCTAACTTCGAGCCATCAGTATAAATTGAAGTGCCGCCATGAGTGACGGGACTCCGATCCATGCTCTCCCATTCTTCCCTGCTGGGAACGTTGATTTTAAAACCGCTATCTCCGACTGTTGTGGTCGCACAGCGATCTGTGCTCAGCGGAAGAAAGCTATAGGATACCAAAATACAGGCGTGTCCAGTAGTGCTTGCGCCCCAGCCGGACGTTTCCCTTAGACGCAGAGCCGATGCTGCTGCTACTCGGTGTCCTTCCAAAATGCCAAGAATGGCCTGGAGTGCTTCATTGGGCGTTGTTCTTAACGCACCGCTTATACAGATCATGCAAGATCTGTGTACTTTACCTAGCAGATTAAGGTTTGTTGCCTTGCTCAGCGCAGGCCGCCATACCACAACTCCATAGAGCATGATTGGTCGAATGATTGCAGTGTAGATCTATTTGCATATTTTGGGGCTGAGCCCCCATTTCTTTCCAATGGCTCCTTTGCACGTGTAGAGTGCAATACACGCTTTCTTCTGGCGCTGAAGAACATTCTCCTTCCAGGTTAGTTTCCTATCCAGAACAGTGCCCAAGGACTTGGCTTTGTCAGCCAAGTTCAGGTGCACGTTATTCAGTTTTGGTAGTATTAGCGGTGGTATCTTATAGCGGTTGGTGAAAAGGACCAGTTCTACTTTTCCCGAGTTGATGCTCAGTCCGCAGCGCGAGCACCATGAGGAAACCTCTCTCAGTGCTACTTGCATCAAGTCGCACAGGGTTTGTGGGAATTTGCCCCTGTATACTATACACGGCTAAAAAAATGAACCTAAATTTTAAACCCGTATAAAGTTTAATCAATTTCTCAAACTTTTTTGTACAATATTTCAAACCGTCCAAATACCTACAAAGATTTTCAATTTCTTTTGGTTTCGATTTAAAATCTAAATGAAAAAGCTGTCTAAACTTTTTATTTTTGGTTTGTTTTAATGTAATTGAATTTTGCCCACAAAAACTTCATGTGCGTCATAGCTCAGCGGTAGAGCAGGCGGCTGTGACTCCTGAGCGTTTTCGTTCGAGTTCTGTCAGCTGCCACATTTTTTTTAGTTTTATTTTATTCTTAAAACTTTTCGGTCTAAAATTTAAAGTTTTGGGTTTGAAAATTCAAATTTATTTTTGAAAGCTTATTCAAGATTGAATTTTGCCAACAACATTTATGTGTGCGATGTAGCTCAGTGGTAGAGCAGACGGGCATGATGCGGGGAGTCTTGGTTCGAATTCCCGCCAACGGACAAAAAATTTATTTTATCTTTAAAAAATTGTTAAAACATTTCTTGTTTATAATTGAAACCCGATTCATTTAACCAATTTTCATGAAAACTGGTCTAGATTGAATTTGAATCCAAATTTGGTTTGGTCATATATGTAGTCCAAAAAAGTTTAAAATTTAGGTTCCAATTTTTAGCCGTGTAGCTAAATCATTTGCATATGCCACTACCTGAGAGACTGAGCGGCCTATAGTCCTTGGGCTCGCCTTCCCGGCCTTAGGAATAAACACTACCGTGGCTCTTCTCCAGGAGCACGGAATGTAGCTAAGAGCCAGGCAGGCTGTATAGAGAAATACCAGCCATTTGGCTGATGTCTCCAGCGTGTTTATGAGTTGTGCGGGAATAATCCCGTCTGGCCCGGCAGCCTTGAACGGTTCGAAGCTTTTAACCGCCCACCTAACCTTTTCCTTCGTGATGGGTATGTGTACAGCCAGGTTTGTTGTAGGTGCTAGGGGTTCCTCCAGCAAGTTCCCTGGGAAGTGCGTATTCAAGAGCAGCTCTAGGGTTTCCCTCTCCGTGCTGGTCCAGGATCCGTCAGGTTTGCACAAATAGCTTGTGGCTGTTTGAGTTTTTGAGAGCACTCGTCTAAGACTCGCTGTATCGTCGACATTTTCGACCCCAGTGCAGAAATTTCTCCACGATACTCTCTTCGCCTGCCTCAGAGCTTTTTTGTAGGCCCTGAGTTTAACTTTATATTCGAGCCATTGAGTCTCCGTGCCAAGGCTCTTGGCCTTATTAAATTGTGTCCTACATGATTTGCGGAGCGAGTCCAGGTCGTAGGACCACCAATGCGGCCTATGTTTACCGCGTGGTTTTGGCGCTGGGCAAGCCTGCTCTAGGGCATTTGAGAGCGCCGTTGTAAACGTCTTTACCAGATCCTCCAACTCCCCTACTGATGAGGGGACTTGTGGGGGCAGCGCTGGCAAATCCCTAGAAGTATTTCATTGTGTAGCTGCCAGTTAGTGTTACGTGGGTTGCGTTTCATAACCGGCTGCTCAACAGAAAAGTCTAGAACTAATTCTATGTACCGGTGGTCGGAGAATGAGTGTTCATCGAGAACGCGCCATTTTCTGACCCATTCATAAGCGCCGTCGCTGCAAATAGTGAGATCTATGACCTCCCTACGGGTTTTAGTAATAAACGTTGGCTCGTTACCCACGTTGCAAACTACCAGGTTAGTTGTTAACAAATAAGCAAACAACGACTCTCCTCTAGCATTGATATCGGAGCTTCCCCACTGGACGTGATGAGCATTGGCGTCAGTTCCGATAATAAGATGACCCATGGAAAAATTTGCCACCAGGTCTTTTACCTCCCTCTGTGGCGGAGGTTCTTCGGCATCGTAGCGCATATAGACCGATGCCATCGTCAGACTGGTACTGTCGACTGTTAAACTGGCAGCTGTAACGTCACCATTGGTATAGTTGGGCAAGAGAAAGGCATTCAGCTCAGACTTAACCAAAATACAGGCTCTAACCCTGCCCCCCTCGCTAGCTTCGATTAGCTTAAAACCCTTAGTCCCCAAACCGCAAATCCTTGAGCTGTTGACCCAGGGTTCTTGGATGAGGACCACATCTATGTCGCCTTTAGAGAGATGACTGATTAAAGCAGCCGAGGCTGCTTTAGATTTGTGCAGGTTTATCTGAATCACCACCAACATGAGAGCGCTCAGACTTCCCTGCCACCGCCGTATCGTCGAGTTCCACCTCGTCTGGAGGCTTATCTTTCAACGACGATTTGTTCAGACCACGATTTGGCGTAGCCGAGATCCTTCTAACTGTGGCAGTATTGACATTGGTGCGCTCAGGACTAGCTGCTATCACTGTGACGTTGAGGTCTTCCCCGTCCAGCAGGCTGTCTCCCATCTCCGAGCTATTCACTGCTCCTTCGCCATTTGACGTGGCAGATACCATACTTTCCGAGTCGGACATCTCCGACTCCTCTACCGGCACTGCGATGTCCGAGCCCTCCGGTGCAGCCGAAATAGCAGCGCGCTGTGCATCGCCGCGGTATACGTGGATCACGATCTGACCCATGCCGTAGTGCACTCGTCCATTGCACCGTTTAAGGGGCTCGAGTGCTTCCTTAGTCAAGGTGAAGACCACTTGCCTGTCAGGCCCTACCGCATCCTCTACCAGATTGACACCCCAGTCCTGCGTCGGGAGAGACGGGTTCATGATCCTCAGCATCCTGAGAATTCTCTCAGGTTCAGCAGGGATAGCAGGTATCCACGCTCTTGCCCTTGGCCGAGCCGGGATGTCCTTCCAGTCGACAACCTCGATTCTTGCCCCTTGGTAGATCTCACCCAGTCTTGCAGCTGCTGCCTTGTACAGTGCAACAGTTTTTGCATCCTCGCAAGCGAATACCTTGATTCGGCCCTGGTGCCATCCCGCATCAGAACCCATCGGCGTGGCACCCGGAGACTCATCCATAATGTCGAGAAGGGCATTGCCGATAGCGTTCCGGACGTACCGCCACTGGTCCCTAGGGATGGCCCAGCTTTCGTTACCTCGGTCAATGACGCCTATGAGGATCCTATCCTTAGTTACTTCAGCAAAGCTGAGTTTACCCACTACGGGGGCGTGTTGCTGCCGCTTCGGGTGAGGTTTTAAATCCACGTCCGATCTCTGGCGTTTGAAGGGATTTCCATTAACCTTCCTTGGCGCGTAATCGCTTTGGAAGTTCGGTAAGATAGCTTCAGCCATCTCCACCGTCTTTCTAGCATTCGGCGATAGCGACTCTCGTGAAGTACCCTCGTATTTCTTCAGGATCCTCGCGGCCGCTCTTTTGTCCAAGTACTCAGAGCGACTGGGAGATGTCTTTTGCTGTAAATTTCGACCCGTAGTTGCGATCGCGGTCGTTCCCTTATTTGGATCTCTGGAGCCAGGTCGTGAGACCACTGCCACAGACGTTAAAGACTTGGTTTCGGTACCGGCACTTACTAGGACTTTAGCATCAGCCGTTGTTGGCTTCACTGTGTTTGTACCGGTACTTACTTTGGGGATTGCCCCCTTGTTATCCAGAGCTAATCGACCCGTAGTTGCCATCGCTGTCGATCTCTCGGCTGATAAAGAAATGGAGTTTGTCCTCCGACGTTGCGTTCTCGCCTGCTCCAGCATTTTCCTCCTCTGCTGTGCAGTATACATTGTTGTATCTTTAATTTTAGGGTTTTTGTTATTATTTATCATCTTGTTCGTACGACCCCTCGCCGGGCAAGGCCAGTTTAGGGTCAAGGGAAGAGTAAGGGGAATGTGTCGTCCGCCGCGGCAGAGCCCCATACCGCGGTAAGGCCATAGTTACTCTCCGAGGCGGCCCGGTATCAGAGAGGCTCCGTTCGATTACAGCCACGATTTGCCTCCCGGCTGCAAACATCCAATGGGCACGAGGTCGCATAACACCCTGGATTGGGAGGGGGAAGATCTTAGTCGTCGCGCCAGAGAGGCT
This sequence comes from Campiglossa producta, assembly GCA_964058755.1. NCBI lineage: Eukaryota > Metazoa > Arthropoda > Insecta > Diptera > Tephritidae > Campiglossa > Campiglossa producta. The sequence continues at coordinate 67,387,226 of CAXKVI010000001.1, forward strand.
TGGCTTCTCTCGTGATGTAGTACCGGTGGCGCTATGATCACAAGGGCAGCGTAGCCCTGTAGCTATCGACTTAAGCCCTCGTACCGCGGCAAACGGTCATATGTATATAAAAAAGTATAGGGGATTTTTAGTAACGAATTGGCTGAAAAACTACTGCACCGATTTTCACCAAATTTTGACCGTTTCTTCTTTGAATAAGTCCTCCCAACATAGGATACACTTTTTCCGCTAGATGGCGCTGGAGTCGATATATATCATTGTGTATCAGTACTGATACACAAAGCTATATATACGAATTCCGTATTTATTCGCCCAATTTTTGGTATATAATAAACAACCCTGTTGCAAAAAAAAATAAAACCATAGGTGGCGGTGGAGCCAAGATTTCGTTATTGAAACTTTCGCAAACAAAGTCGCGGAAACTTAATTATTTAGTACCTGGGTGACTGAGTTTTCTAGGTATTCCTCGAACTTGTCACCAAATCTTACCGACAGTAATAGCTTTCCAGAATAGATTTTGAAAATACCAAGTAGGTGGCCACTAGGGATGTCAATTTTTCGGGTTTTGGCCATCCCGGGATTTTCGGGATATTATTTTACAAATCCCGGGATCCCGGGATTAGTCCCGGGATCAGAGTACTCGTTATTTCTAACAGGTTTGCTTGAAAAAGACTGGAGAAATAGTTTGTGAAACTGTCAACTTTTAAATAAATAACGAATTATTGAATTATCACTTATATTTTTTATTTACTTTTTATGTAAATGTAATGTAATAGAAAGTTATAAATTATAAATAACTTATTAAGGCCCGGTTTTTCAATGCAGGTTTAAATCTCAGACAAAGTTGACTAGAGTTTATCCCATACAAACTGGCCGCTTAAACTAAGTTTAAACTCGCACTGAAGTTTAAACTTGCACTGCAAAATTAGGCCTAAGTATTCTTTTTTTTGGTAGTTGAATTCCTACATGCTCAAAAATTCATTGTACTTTTTTAATTTTATATACCTCAACGCAGCTATAAGTGCAACCATGACTTAGAAATCTTGCAGTTCAGAAAAATATTTTTAGCTAATTTCTTATAGAATAATGTATCAGAACCTAATACATAAATTGGAAATTAGGTTTCAAAAATCTATGCGAAATTCGAGAAAATTCGGCAAATTTTTATCAAAATTCTTAGGTTTCTTATCAGGGGTTTTTAGAATATTTTGAAGTACGCGATTTTGTTGGCCGTTTGGTTCTTGTATAAGGTGTTAATCTTAAGCTTTTAAAAAATGTCTCTGATTTTTGAAATTTTTTTTTAACGTTTTCTTACATACACCTTTATAATTTTAATTTGTTTTAAGGAAAAATTACTTAAGCTCGTCAGAAAAAAAAAATTGCCAAATTCACTTTTTACAATCTTACGACTAACATCCCATTACGCTATGTAAAATCAAATGGGCAACAAAATTGCATAGAAACGTAAATTTGTCGAAATTGCATAAACTGGGTGCCTTTACAGCTACTTCGGGAGTGTATTACCTTCAAAGTATATTGTTAATTTATTAATTAAAAAATACAAAAAAAAATTTGAAACATTCACCACGCCTCTTATTGGATTTTGTTCTCACATCCCGAAAATTTCATTTCACGATTTTCAAGCGCTTAAAAAGGGTCGGGATCCCGTTATCCTGGGATCCCATCCCTAGTGGCCACCCGGTAAAACACCGCAAGTGGCAAAACAAAGGTGGAAATGAAGCATACTATCAATGTACCAAAATTGCATCCGCGAATACGTAGCCGAAATAGTGGTTGATATACGAAAGAATAATCAAATAGCAGTTAGAAAGCAACCCTGGATGGCAGTACTGCTTAAAATATACATATTTGGAATACGGCCAAAAATACCTTTTACCATATTGTCATATTTTGCTCAATATAAAAAATTTAGATAGGTAACCCTGTAAACGACCCAAATTGGCAAAACCCATGTACGTAATCTTAGAGTGATTCATGCTATCTATATACGAAATCTTATCTAATTCGGTCAAGCAGTTCCCGAGATATAAGGAAAAGTAAATAAAATGGGGCTAGGTGGCAACCTCTAGGTGACAACCCTTCTTGAACATGTCATACTTGAAACTCGGCCGAAAATACCTTTCATTTGGTACCCGTATTGTCATATCTTGCTCAATATTTGAAAAAAATTAGATAGGTGGCAACTCTGTAAACCGCCCCAAATGGCATTACCTATGCATTTAGTCTTAAAATGAAACATACCATCTATATGCGAAATTTCCATGTAAATATAAGAAAATTATAGAAAGAAAATGTTCTAAGTCCAAAATGTGCTCATAACTTTGCATTTGAGAACTGAACAAACAAAACGCCTTTTTTAATTTTTCACTTTTTCAGTATTTGGTGCAATCTGGTGGTTCAGAAAACATTACACATGATGTATTCAATAGATATTACTAAAACGTCATATTTCCTATAAAAAAGATCCATCAAAATCAAAATTTTGTGCAAATCAGAAATAATTTCTTCTCATTTTTTTGTGCGTGGGAATTTTTGCACCAAAACAACTGGGCGAGGTTTATATCGAGCCGTAGATGTTGATAGGCCGAAAAAAAATTGAAAGGTCAATATTTTATTTTTCAAAAATAGTTTATGTTGTTGATTTTTTTTGGTTTTTTCAAAAAAGGGTATATTTCCAAATTATAAAGTTAAAAAACTACAACTACACAAACAAAAAATTCAAAAAAATGATGACCCCAGTTTGGCGTAGCTGTCTTTTTTTAGTAACGCTAAAATAAAACTATAAACTGTTATTTGATGTATGTACATATTCTCAACGTTTTTTTCGGTTTCTGAAAAATTTTTGAAAGTGGAAATAAGGCGTTTTGTTTGTTCAGACCTCATTTACTTTGTTTGGAAATATTTTGATAGCTGATATTTAAAGGCTTGGTTTCCTCGAAAGCGGTGACGCTATATAGCACTCGTAAAAGTAATTGGGTGTAAACTAAGAAGTCGGTGAAGTTCACCGTAATGTAATATAGCGGCAAGCATTCATGCATAGCGGCCGGCATGACGGTGGCAATTTTTCGTCAACGTTTTTTCCCACCGTCGTTGTCATAACGGTGAGAAATCTATAAAATATTTCATTTGATTTACGAAACGCAGTTTATTTATTGTTTATGTTTTAAAAAATTCATAAAATCGTAAAATAAAACAAAAAAACATCAATCAACAAGCAAAATCAACGGTTTAATATCAACAGAGTCCACCGCTTCAGTTCTTAGAGTTTACATAAAAGCGGTGTTGCTGGTGACGTTGATTGAAGCGGTGAGCATGTAGCGGTAGCTAGATAGCGGCACCGCTATTCGAGGAAACCAGCCCTTAAGCAAGTTGAACTGAAGGAAAAAACTGCGTTTTTAGATTTTAAAAATATTAGAACATGGATATTTGCATTTTTTACAATTTTTGAAAGAAAAAATGAGAAATCGAAAAAACATGCTAATTTTTGAGGCTAGAATACTAGAAAACATTTTTATCTATGCAGCTTTTGTAGGGAACTCGATTTCCTACAAAAATATGTTTGGGTAAATGGTGTTTTATAACAATGTTTTGTCGTTTTTATCATTGTTAAATTATACAAGGTTAAGCAAATTTTGACATCTGCCAAAGCATAGCTCCCCTATTAGAGGTGCATTTACGAAGGATGCAAAAAATGGTAAAAAAATCCCCTTTTGGAAAAATGTAGTAGAAAAAAGAAGGAACGACGTTCGCAAAATTTAAGGGTTTTTTTCCAGAAATCTGTCTCTTCAACATTGAAGCATCATCGCGAATAACGTTCTAAGTTACAAAATCAGAATTTGTCAGGAGAGCAAAAAAACACTAAAGTCATATTTTTTTTTATTCTCTCATCTGTCTCCTTAACTTTTTCTTTTATATCTTTCATATTATAAGTTTTACACCTTCTCACTATGGTGGAAACCAGCTATGATACAGACTTGTAATTTTGAACACACATATTTTACACCCCTATAAATGATTTGATCACTGTTACGACTTTTTTCTGAAGAATTTTTTTGGGTCTGAAAAATCTTATGGGCTGAGGGGTTCGGTTCCTCCTAATAACCTTATTTGGTAGGATTATCAACTTTAGCGGTATGATTGAAGTGAAGAGCGGTTGATAAAAAGGCCACGCAACACTTTCCAGAAATGTTTGCTTAACTAATGACTGACCAGTTTAACCATCAAACCCATCAGCATTAGCAAACATTAATATAATGGGATTAGTTGTAAACGTTAGGTGGTAACCCGATCTGTAAGTATTTTTTTTGGAACACGAAGTAAAATGCCCACAAGTACACGGCTAATAAAATGAACCTAAATTTTAAACCCGTATAAAGTTTAATCAATTTTTCAAACTTTTTTGTACAATATTTCAAACCGTCCAAATACCTATAAAGATTTTCAATTTCTTTTGGTTTCGATTTAAAATCTATATGAAAAAGCAGTCTAAATTTTTTATTTTTGGTTTTTTTGAATGTAATTGAATTTTGCCCACAAAAACTTCATGTGCGTCATAGCTCAGCGATAGAGCAGTCGGCTGTGACTCCTGAGCGTTTTCGTTCGAATCCTGCCAGCTGCCACATTTTTTTACTTCTATTTTATTCTTAAAACTTTTCGGTCTAAAACTTAAATTTTTGGGTTTGAAAATTCAAATTTATTTTTGAAAGCTTATTCAAGATTGAATTTTGCCAACAACATTTACGTGTGCGATGTAGCTCAGTGGTAGAGCAGACGGGAATGATGCGGGGAGTCTTGGTTCGAGTTCCCCCCAACGGACAAACAATTTATTTTATCTTTAAAAAATTGTGAAAACATTTCTGGTTTATAATTGAAACCCGTTTCATTTAGCCAATTTTCATGAAAACTGGTCTAGATTGAATTTGAAATCAAATTTGGTTTGGTCATATATGTAGTCCAAAAAAGTTTAAAATTTAGGTTCAAATTTTTAACCGTGTATATCTCACTCAAGTTTTAAATATTTCAAATGTACGGCAACCCTGCAAAAACTTCCTAGTGGCAACGCTTAAGTAGGAGAGCTTGAAAGGTAGCATATTCAAAAGTTGATCCAAATGAGTCAAGTTGTTTTCATAATGTTAACCCATATGCAAAAAAAAAATAACTATAGTAGGATTAGTTGGCAACCCTAGGTGGTAACCTGAAAATATTTCTTTACGAATACGACATAAAATACCTTTTGTGTGATGTACATATTGGCATATTTCTCCTAATTTGTATGAATTTCGAATAGACGGCAACACTTTGTGAGGAATTCAGGTAAACAGAGCTCTTATTTGTATATATTTATTATTTAAACTCTTCCTTGTTTAGTTTACTGTTAAATTTGTGCGTAATCCATTCGAAAACGACATTAAAAATGTCTAAATCTTTGATTTTAATATGCTATAAAAATGATTGATAAGTCAGCGATTAGCAAACTCTTGCAAAAGTTATATGCACAAAATTAAAGGGCAAACAACACACTTTTCTCTTCAATAATTTTTATATCGGACCCACTGGGACCACGTAACTTCTACTTTACGAAACCAGAACAATATTTTGAAAACCACATAATTTTGACTAGCCAATTACCAGTGCGAAATTTTTAGACATGTGTATTTTTGTATCGTTTTTGTACTAATACAAATTGTTATACACGCCCGATAAGTTTCCAAAACAGAAAACAAATCTATCTTTAACACTTTTCCTTTGGCGCAATTTCAACTTTTACTGGGTTTTATGTAAAAATAAGCACAAAATTTACTTACAAAAAACGGTTGGCTTCAGGTGGCTATATCTTATAAGAGAGTTGAAAGAGAACAAAAAAAAACGTATATTCGCAATGTATGGTATATTTACCATTCAGAGAAATTGCAATATTCCCAAAATTTGGAACTACAAAAATCGACTTTTGGCCGCAGAACATAGTCATTTAAACCATAGTGCTTTTTTATGATTTTCCACTGCCGTTACGAAACACTTTCGACGCTTCTATACAAAATAATGTATGTCACTTTTAATTACCCTACTATTTTTAAATGCATTTTTACAGTTTTGGTGTGTCAAATTTTAGAAAATTTGTTATCTGGACAATATAAAATGTTATATGCAATAAAACCGGTTTTCAAAAAATTACACTTAAAACGTTATTCTCGATGATGCTTCATTTATTTCTTAAAATTATGAGAAACATTAAATTAATTTTAAATTTAACTACGAAAATTATGCCCTTTTGTGGGTAACAGTAAACAAGTACGGAATAAGCATAGAAAACGGCAATGTTTATTATTGTCTTCTTTTTAATAACTTCCATCAATCGCCGATATCAAAACCAATCTCTCAACGTCTGTGGCAGCGGTCTCACGTCCTGGCCTCGGAGATCCAAAGGAAGCTGCAATTGAGCTTTCAGCAAAGGGAGCGACCGCGATGGCAACTACGGATCCGGACTCCCAGGAGACATCTCCCCTCCGATCTGCGTACTTGGAAAAACGATTGGACGCAAGGATCCTGAAGAAATATGAGGGAGTTCCGCAGAAAACGCTGTCGCCGAATTGCAGGATGTCGGTGAGGTTAGCGCAATCTCTAACACCGGATTTCCAAAGCACTTATCTGCCAAAGAGGGTAAACGAAAACCCTCTCAAACACCAGAGGCAGCCTCCGGAACGGGTCAGACCTCGACGATATGGGGCCGGCAGGGAAGTCTGAGCTTTCTCATGTTGGTGGTGCTTCAGATAAATCTGCACTAATCTAAAGTAGCCTCGGCTTCTTTAAGTAGTCGTCTTTCTAAAAGCGACGTGGATGTGGTCCTCATCCAAGAACTCTGGGTCAACAGCTCCAGGATATGCGGATTGGGGTCTAAGGGCTTCAAGCTCGATCGAGCCAGCAAGGAGGGCAAGACAGAACCTGTATTTTGGTTAAGTGTGAGCTGAACTCCTTTCTTGTACAAAAAAAAGTTTTTGCTTTATTTAAATTCAGTTTCAAACGATGTATATATCGCAAAGGGGTTACGTATCTGTATGCTGACAAAAGACTGCAGAACAAGAACAATTGCTATTATTTAAATAAAAAAATACATTTTCATAAAAAACTTACAAAATTGACAGTTAATTTTTCAGAATAAGAATGAAACAAACTTCAAAAGCTTTGAGTGTTGCTGCATTTTTGTTTGTATCAAGAATATTGGTTTTTACTACCATTATCATACGATTTTGAAAAGAAGTAGCACTGTCAATCATATTGTATAGATAGGTAAGTATGAAGCCGATAAGTGTCAAAAACGTCTCGGACTGCTTAACCTTATATTATTAAATAATGGTTTTTATACCAAACACTAGCTTGTACCCATGGGTTTCACCCCACATTTCGAAACAAAATGAGCATTTTAAAGTTTTTAACTGAGTTTAGGTATTTATTAAAGCAATTGAATATACGACATTTTTTGTCATATTACTTAGACCTCTTTTCCTTATCCCCAGCTTTTTTCAAGGTGGTAGGGATCAATCTCATCAACTCCTCACCAAATTTCATATAAGAATCGGCCTATATAACCCCTCACCAAATGTCAGTGGTGTAACCTAAATACTTCAAGAGATACGGACTATGAAAAATTCCATTTGTATGGGAGGTGCCACGACCCAAAAATCGACTGTCCTGAAACTTAGATGTTTTGATGTCAACTTACAGTAGGGTCCGACCGAAACTGGAATTTTAGGCCGAAGACGTAGCCGAATATTCGGCATAATCCTATATTCGACCGAAAACCGAAGCCGAAGCCGAATACCAAAATAAGAAAAGAGATTTTTTTATTTCATAACAATTCATTATTTTTGCTTCTTGAATAAACGATACAACTTACAAAAATACATACATACATAGTTGTAAACAAAAATAAAAAAAATTCGGTCTTTATGTTAATAGCATTTTAACAATGTAAAAAAGTTCAATACTTAAAGTTAAAAAGACTTATGAAATTTTATTTGTGGATTGAATCCAATGTATATATTTATACGTTAATTTTGTAATTATAGGTATTAGAAAGAATTGAATGCAAAATTTTATACAGCGGAATGGTAATTCGCTGACTAGTTTCCATGCGACCAAGCATTTAGACGTAGTGTTTTATCCGGTCTGGCTGGCATCGAACCTACCAGACTGCATTGGCATTGCGTTCTCTTAACGCTTTGAGCCATGTGCCCTGCATGCAATCTTGCATTTATATTCTTACTAATATTTGCCATGTGTTTTTCCTTACTTTATAGACTTCTTGTACACCCATGATCCAAGGTGATAACAGGAAGCAAGTAAATTTGTATATGGCGAGCTTTTTGAAGCTATTTCCTTCCTTTCATGTGAACCCCAGGGTGTATATTTCCAGTTTTTTGGTTCTTGTACATGGGGAGCGGAAATGTTTGTATGTATATGAAATTTTATTTGTGGATTGAATCCAATGTATATATTTATACGTTAATTTTGTAATTATAGGTATTAGAAAGAATTGAATGCAAAATTTTATACAGCGGAATGGTAATTCGCTGACTAGTTTCCATGCGACCAAGCATTTAGACGTAGTGTTTTATCCGGTCTGGCTGGCATCGAACCTACCAGACTGCATTGGCATTGCGTTCTCTTAGCGCTTTGAGCCATGTGCCCTGCATGCAATCTTGCATTTATATTCTTACTAATATTTGCCATGTGTTTTTCCTTACTTTATAGACTTCTTGTACACCCATAATCCAAGGTGATAACAGGAAGCAAGTAAATTTGTATATGGCGAGCTTTTTGAAGCTATTTCCTTCCTTTCATGTGAACCACAGGGTGTATATTTCCGGTTTTTTGGTTCTTGTACATGGGGAGCGGAAATGTTTGTATGTATATGAAATTTTATTTGTGGATTGAATCCAATGTATATATTTATATGTTAATTTTGTAATTATAGGTATTAGAAAGAATTGAATGCAAAATTTTATACAGCGGAATGGTAATTCGCTGACTAGTTTCCATGCGACCAAGCATTTAGACGTAGTGTTTTATCCGGTCTAGCTGGCATCGAACCTACCAGACTGCATTGGCATTGCGTTCTCTTAACGCTTTGAGCCATGTGCCCTGCATGCAATCTTGCATTTATATTCTTACTAATATTTGCCATGTGTTTTTCCTTACTTTATAGACTTCTTGTACACCCATGATCCAAGGTGATAACAGGAAGCAAGTAAATTTGTATATGGCGAGCTTTTTGAAGCTATTTCCTTCCTTTCATGTGAACCACAGGGTGTATATTTCCGGTTTTTTGGTTCTTGTACATGGGGAGCGGAAATGTTTGTATGTATATGAAATTTTATTTGTGGATTGAATCCAAGGTATATATTTATACATTAATTTTGTAATTATAGGTATTAGAAAGAATTGAATGCAAAATTTTATACAGCGGAATGGTAATTCGCTGACTAGTTTCCATGCGACCAAGCATTTAGACGTAGTGTTTTATCCGGTCTGGCTGGCATCGAACCTACCAGACTGCATTGGCATTGCGTTCTCTTAACGCTTTGAGCCATGTGCCCTGCATGCAATCTTGCATTTATATTCTTACTAATATTTGCCATGTGTTTTTCCTTACTTTCCGACGATATATAGATAGATAGATAAAATATATAGCTATGCTAAAGTCCGTCAACCCTAAACTAGCGATGAAAGACCTCTAGAATTTAATATTAAGATCTGTAATTTTTACAGTATTTTTTTATCCTTTCTGAAACATAAAATCAATGTAATTAAAAAAAAAAAAAAAAAAATTTTTTTTATTTGCCCAGTCTGATATACACATATACATATATTAGGGTGATTCAAATTAAAAAAAAAAATTGTTTTTTTTCGCCTTTCCCCTTTTAAACTTTAGGTATTGATGAGAAAATAAGCCTTGCAAAAAATTAGCGCTCTAACTTAACCCTTAGGGGTGGGTGTTTTTTTCGCCCTTTCCCATATTTTTACATACTCTTCAAGTTGAAGCTTTGAAGCTTCCAAAAGGGTAAGCCGTGTGTGATTATCTTAACTACTAAAATAATTATATGTGTTACTGTGTATGTGTGTGCAATAGTAAAAAACTCAGTAATTTTTAAATGGCTGTAATTATTTTAATAGTTGAGATAATCGCACATGGCCTACCATTTTGGAAGCTACAAGGCTTCAACTTTAAGAGTAAAAATATTTTGTAAAATATTTTGAAAAAAGTCTCAAAAATTAAAAAAAAAATTCACTTTCAAAGGAAAAATGCCATTTTCCCCCATACTAAATGTATGGGAAAGGGCGATAAAAATAGCCTCCCCTAAAGGTTAAGTTAGACCGCTAATTTTTTGCAAGGCTTATTTTCTCATGTTGACTTTAGTTCACTTTTGCAAAGACAATTAGTTTTAATGACGATCTCTAAATATTTTGACCTTAATTCAACTTTGGGTCACGCATTAACGTCACAGACCATAATTCGCCTTTCACGTGCGAAATAACATCAGTGACGTTGATGCCATATTCGCCTATAATATTAATATATTCAAAGCATATTTCCTTAGTAGAGCAAAACCGTTTTGTTGTTGTATGGACACACTGCTCCTGAACGAAGAATAGGTTGGCCTAAAATGACGCCAAAATCTGTAAATTCCACATCGTCTGCGACGATGTCCTGATGACGAATAACTTTGGTTTGAAATCCTAGCTGATTCTTTTTGGAAAATATGCCCTCTTTTTGCATTTTTTTAGTATATAACACATTGCACCTAAAGGGTTAATTGGAAAGAAACAGCTCAGCCAAAAACTAAAAGTTCCAATTCGTTGATAATGTCATCCAGTTGAAAATACCGTTTGAGTTGAGATCCTGGCGACCATCCTTTTGAGAATATGCACATGTTTTGCATTTTTATTCATATATTACTACTTAGGGTATATCGTCGGTGATTATGCAAAACAACGTAAGCGACATCTGAGAGACAGCGTAAGCGATATTTGTGACAAACACTTTTAAAGCCCATGGCATTAAGACTTACTTTTTTTTTATCATCAAAACTACTTTTGCGTTGGAATGTAATAAGAAGAATCGATCTTGATCGGAGTTTTCTTAAAATTCAATAATTTGTAGCTGTACTACCTTCAAACTAAAATATCACATACGCCGTTTTCATAATGTCGCATGCGTCATTTTGCAGAATCACCGACGATATGTATCTATATTTCTAAATATTCTTTTTTCTGTATGTATACTAGGGATTCCAATTTCCGGGATTTCTAGCCTCTCGGGATTTGAAAGTTCAATCCCGGGATTCCGGGATTGTCCCGAATTTTTTTTTTACTAAAAATGGCACCCCATATCTATGTAATACAGTAGACTAAATTATAGTAATTCATTTAAGTATGTATGTATGTATTTATTAAGGCAGTCATTTTTATACCGAACGAAAAGTAACATTAAATTTGTAACTCAAAGTTACTATTCAGGCACTTGAAACATAAGTTGTTTGTACTACTGGTACACATAGCCAAATATACGTACATATTTGATTAATAACGACTTACATAATATGTAAGAACAAAAAAAAACAATTACATTAAATTTGTAAATAAAATATATGTATTCAGAAATTTGGTTCAATTTTTTTGTACCACAGGTACAAATAGCATATTTGATACATTGATAACGACTTATGTATATAAATGACTAAAAATTCTTAAGCGATAGTGGCGAAAACTACGTACATAGTTATGTTTTTTTTAATTAAATTTTTTCCATTTGGTCTCCGGCAATTCAGGTATGCATAGTAATAATGAAAATTTCATAGATAAAAATAAAAAGGAATGCCATTGGACTTAGAGAAAAATTACTTTTTCTGAAGTTTGAAGTGTGATCTTAAAGAAATTATTGCATTAATAATTTGTTGCATATATAAATAATATAATTGTAAATATAATTAATTTGTTGCATATATAAATACAAGATAGCTTAAATGTATTTATAAATTTATTTTCGGTGAACCCGGGATTTAGGTCTAGTAATCCCGGGATTTTCGGGACTTAAAAAACAGCGGGATCCCGGGATTGGAATCCCTAATGTATACCTAATAGGGATTTCTAGCCTCTCGGGATTTTAGGGACAATTCAGGTACATAAGCATAGGAATTATAAAAATTTCATTGTAGATAAAAATAAAAAGGAATGCCATTTGACTTCGAGAAAAATAACTTTTTCTGACGTTTGCAGTGTGATCTTAAAGAAATTATTGCATTAATACTATTTTCGGTGAACCCGGGATTTAGGTCTAGTAATCCCGGGATTTTCGGGGATTGGAATCCCTAATACATAAGTTCGTATATATATCATTTTATATACAAAAACCCGGTAGGAAAATTATTCAAACATACATCATGACCGCAAAGCCCATGTTGCTCAGATCTTTAATCGGTGTTGGGATTTGAAGTACCTCGAATAGACCTCAAGCTGGAAGGTATTTGAAAAGATTTAGTTTCCAAAGCAACCAAAAAAATCGCAGCTAAAATACGGAATTTGTTCAAAAAGTAGAAATTAACAGCCGATTTTCTATATACTCTTTGACATTATGTAAAAAAAATTATGTAAGTTCGAGGTAATGCATGAAACTGCACTAAAGTAGTAATATATGAACAAAAATGCAAAACATGTGCATATTCTCAAAGGAATGGTCGCTATGATCTCAACTCAAACGGTATTTTCAACTGGATGACATTATCAACGAATTAGAACTTTATTTTTCTTTCTAATTAACCCGTTAGGTGCAATGTATTACACAGTAAAAAATTAAAGACTATTTTTTTTTAATTTAATACCAAATAGTATTATTTTAAGACCCTGAAAAAGTTTGGAAATTAATAATGGTTTTAAAAAAATAATACTCTCAATTTTGTCAATTAAATTAGTGCAAATGGTCTTAAAATAATACCCAAATAATACTCTTTCTCTCAATTAAATGAAAAAATGGTATTAATTTAATACATTTCGGCATTGTTATATATAGACACCAAATTGCTTTTAAATTTAGACTCTTCTTTTTACTGTGTATATACTACAAAAATGCAAAAAAAGTGCATATTTTCCAAAAAGAATCAACTAAGATTTTAAACCAAAGTGATTCGTCATCAGGACAGCGTCCCAGACGATGTGGAGTTTACAGATTTTGGCGTCATTTTAGGTCAACCTATTCTTCGTTCAGGAGCAGTGTGTAGAAACAAGAAAAAAAATATTTAGTGTAATGGACAAAATTCACACCGGCTCACGTATGTATACAATTTTGCAACTGAACTCGTAAACATGGATTATTTATGTATTTTTCACTAATAGGGAAGTGTCCTTTGGGAGGAAAAGAAGTGCAAATTGTGCGAATAGTAAAAGCATAAAAGTATTAAAATTGGTAAAGAAAAAAATAAATAATTGTATTGTTTGTGTACTTTTGCATAGTGGCACATGTTAGACCATAATCTCAGGTCCATTTCGGATGTAAATATGTGTTTAGGAAACAAAATAATAAATGGTGGTTATAGGAGAAGACTGCAACCGAAACCGAAACCGTAACCGATTAAGACCGAATTATTTTTCAAAAACGAAACCGAATTCCGTACCTTTATTTTGATCTAAAAAAAAAGAAAAAAAACAAAGCCGAAACCGCATCAAAGCCGGAACCGGTTCCAAACGGTTTTGAATTTCTTAATGACTTACATACATCTTTTAGAGAGCACATATTTCTTTACAGGAAGGTATCCAATGTAAGATCGTCGAGCAAGATTATAAAATGCACGTTTTGACATCGGTATCAAACGGAAATTTGACGGCAGTTGAAACAAGCCATCGAAAAAAATTTCGGAGATCCGCAAAAAATGTTTAGTGGATTGTTTAAGAAAACACCACTCATATTTTATTTTTTTATTGTTTTCTTTTTTAGTATTCATTCTAATATTTTTCTAATAGAAAAATTAAAGTTGATTTTTAATTTTACTTACAGGAAGAAAGACAGACAAAAATTATAAAAACGGTTGATTGGGATTCTATTGCTATCAAATTTTTTTCTAGAGATAACACATTACTACTGAAGAAGGGTTTAAATCTACCGTTCGGACGTTCACAAAACGTACCTTATATTTGAGGTGCTAGAAAACAATGACATTTACACGATTAATAGAGGAAAAAACAACATATACGTTAGGGTGATTAAAAAACTAACAAATTTTTGTTTTTCGTCTATTCCCTCAAAAGATAGTCCATAATTGACTGCGAGGGTTCAATTAAGGCGCTTTTGTTTGCAAGGTTTTCTGATAAATTCCTAACTTTTGAGGGGATAACACCAAAAATTTTTTTTTAATCACCCTAACATATATAATCATATATAAATTTGGAGTACTAACTAGAAGTTTCCATACAATTATCTTAAGAAAAATTTTTTTTTCGGTCGGCCGTTCCAGTATTTTATACACTTAAATTCGGGAATCCTTTTGACTTGGGGAAAAAATTGTTTGCGACCGGAAAGAGCATCAGAAACTGTGTTTTTGGGGGAAAAAATTGTAATGAAATTTAAATAGTATGTATGTTTTTGTTTCACCAAAGTTTATTTTGCGTCCGAACGCTTGAAAAAAACACTTCTTTTGCATCGTTCTGGATCTCATTTTCATTAGTCCGGATTTAAAATTCCAATTGTATGAATCCGTGGCTCCTTTGTCAGTAACGGACAAACACCACATTCCATTTATCTTGGAAATAGAGGTTTATAAATATCCAAATATTTGCACTGACTCGATGATTAAATTCGATTACTCGCGGTGTGATTTTGTTATTGTTAATAATCTAATATTGAGTGAGAATTGGCCAACCTTATTTGAAGATCGGTATCTAAATGAATGTTTTGACATGTTTAAGAGTAAAATAAGTAGTATTTCTTTTGAAAATATCCCACGTTTATCGCCAAAGGTCCATAAACTTCCCTGGCATACTCGAAGGTTAAAAAAATTTAAGTATCTTCGTAAAAACTTTCATAAGCTTTATAAATATTTGCAGCACAAAAAAATGTATGAGAAATATTTGATCGAGTTTAACTGTTTGAATAAATTTCTTTATAAAAATTATTTGCTCGGTTTGTTGAATTGAATATTAAATCTAACCCCAAGCCTTTTTGGAGTTTTGTAAATTCAAAACGTTCTTCGTCGGTTATTCTGTCCATAATGTCTTATAAAGGGCAAATCTTTTTTGCTGAATTTTTTTAAATCTAATTTTGTTGTTAACTGTGTTCCGCGTGATATTTCTGGTGTTGGGCTATTGGATTCTTCGCTTGATTTTAGCTCTCTAGTTTTAACTGAGGAAGACATCTTTGAAGCTATAAGGGACCTAAAATACTCTAAGCAAGTAGATGCTGCTAATGTTTCAGCTTTTTTCTCAAGCAATGCTCGTCATCTATAGCGTATCCACTACTGTTGTTATTTAATTTGTCTCTTAGGTCTGTTTATTTTTTGGATGAATGGAAAGTGACCTCTGTTACTCCAGTTTTCAAATGTGGGAGTTTGTTTGTTTCTCAAACTATTGGTTTTCAGCCTTTGTGGATGGCTTACAGGTAGATACAACCCTGCAGCGAAAGCAAATAGTTGAAAACTATTTTACAACTAGTTGGTGCACTAGGCCTAACTAGTCAGTCTTTTGTTTTTTGCGGTATTTGTGGTATAGGAGTGTAATGTGGTACAGGTCGTAATTTCTGTTCTAGCAAGCCTACAAGCCGGTGAAAAGCTTAACATTTGCGGAATTAAATAAAAAATATATTAAAAAAGATATTAAATAAAGCGAAATTTTTCAACATAACATTTATCTGCGCCTATGCGCCGACTGAGGAGACGGACGACGCAGAGAAGGACTCCTTCTACGATAAACTTGAACAGACTTATGATCGCTGCCCCCAACATGATATCAAAATCGTGCTTGGCGACTTTAATGCGAAGGTGGGCAAGGAAGGAGTCTTTGGTCCAACAGTTGGAAAATTTAGTCTCCATGATATAACATCCCCCAACGGCACTAGGTTGATTGATTTCGCCGCTGCTCGCAATATGGTCATCAGTAGTACCAGGTTCCAGCATAAACGAATACACCAAGCCACATGGCTGTCTCCTGATCAAAGAACAAGAAACCAGATTGATCATGTCATGATCGACGGCAGACATAGCTCCACCGTTCTGGACGTGCGTACCCTTCGTGGTCCCAATATCGACTCGGACCATTATCTTGTTGCAGCCAAGATACGCACACGCCTCTGTGAAGCAAAGAAAGTGCGCACAGTAACGGAAGGAAAGTTTGACGTCGAGAAGCTGCGCACGACACAGACAGCTGACAATTTCTCCACTCGACTCTCACACCTGCTATCGGAGAGCAATCCGACATCGGTATCAAACGGAAATTTGACGGCAGTTGAAACAAGCCATCGAAAAAAATTTCGGAGATCCGCAAAAAATGTTTAGTGGATTGTTTAAGAAAACACCACTCATATTTTATTTTTTTATTGTTTTTTTTTTTAGTATTCATTCTAATATTTTTCTAATAGAAAAATTAAAGTTGATTTTTAATTTTACTTACAGGAAGAGAGACAGACAAAAATTATAAAAACGGTTGATTGGGATTCTATTGCTATCAAATTTTTTTCTAGAGATAACACATTACTACTGAAGAAGGGTTTAAATCTACCGTTCGGACGTTCACAAAACGTACCTTATATTTGAGGTGCTAGAAAACAATGACATTTACACGATTAATAGAGGAAAAAACAACATATACGTTAGGGTGATTAAAAAACTAACAAATTTTTGTTTTTCGTCTATTCCCTCAAAAGATAGTCCATAATTGACTGCGAGGGTTCAATTAAGGCGCTTTTTTTTGCAAGGTTTTCTGATAAATTCCTAACTTTTGAGGGGATAACACCAAAAATTTTTTTTTAATCACCCTAACATATATAATCATATATAAATTTGGAGTACTAACTAGAAGTTTCCATACAATTATCTTAAGAAAAATTTTTTTTTCGGTCGGCCGTTCCAGTATTTTATACACTTAAATTCGGGAATCCTTTTGACTTGGGGAAAAAATTGTTTGCGACCGGAAAGAGCATCAGAAACTGTGTTTTTGGGGGAAAAAATTGTAATGAAATTTAAATAGTATGTATGTTTTTGTTTCACCAAATTTTATTTTGCGTCCGAACGCTTGAAAAAAACACTTCTTTTGCATCGTTCTGGATCTCATTTTCATTAGTCCGGATTTAAAATTCCAATTGTATGAATCCGTGGCTCCTTTGTCAGTAACGGACAAACACCACATTCCATTTATCTTGGAAATAGAGGTTTATAAATATCCAAATATTTGCACTGACTCGATGATTAAATTCGATTACTCGCGGTGTGATTTTGTTATTGTTAATAATCTAATATTGAGTGAGAATTGGCCAACCTTATTTGAAGATCGGTATCTAAATGAATGTTTTGACATGTTTAAGAGTAAAATAAGTAGTATTTCTTTTGAAAATATCCCACGTTTATCGCCAAAGGTCCATAAACTTCCCTGGCATACTCGAAGGTTAAAAAAATTTAAGTATCTTCGTAAAAACTTTCATAAGCTTTATAAATATTTGCAGCACAAAAAAATGTATGAGAAATATTTGATCGAGTTTAACTGTTTGAATAAATTTCTTTATAAAAATTATTTGCTCGGTTTGTTGAATTGAATATTAAATCTAACCCCAAGCCTTTTTGGAGTTTTGTAAATTCAAAACGTTCTTCGTCGGTTATTCCGTCCATAATGTCTTATAAAGGGCAAATCTTTTTTGCTGAATTTTTTTAAATCTAATTTTGTTGTTAACTGTGTTCCGCGTGATATTTCTGGTGTTGGGCTATTGGATTCTTCGCTTGATTTTAGCTCTCTAGTTTTAACTGAGGAAGACATCTTCGAAGCTATAAGGGACCTAAAATACTCTAAGCAAGTAGATGCTGCTAATGTTTCAGCTTTTTTCTCAAGCAATGCTCGTCATCTATAGCGTATCCACTACTGTTGTTATTTAATTTGTCTCTTAGGTCTGTTTATTTTTTGGATGAATGGAAAGTGACCTCTGTTACTCCAGTTTTCAAATGTGGGAGTTTGTTTGTTTCTCAAACTATTGGTTTTCAGCCTTTGTGGATGGCTTACAGGTAGATACAACCCTGCAGCGAAAGCAAATAGTTGAAAACTATTTTACAACTAGTTGGTGCACTAGGCCTAACTAGTCAGTCTTTTGTTTTTTGCGGTATTCGTGGTATAGGAGTGTAATGTGGTACAGGTCGTAATTTCTGTTCTAGCAAGCCTACAAGCCGGTGAAAAGCTTAACATTTGCGGAATTAAATAAAAAATATATTAAAAAAGATATTAAATAAAGCGAAATTTTTCAACATAACATTTATCTGCGCCTATGCGCCGACTGAGGAGACGGACGACGCAGAGAAGGACTCCTTCTACGATAAACTTGAACAGACTTATGATCGCTGCCCCCAACATGATATCAAAATCGTGCTTGGCGACTTTAATGCGAAGGTGGGCAAGGAAGGAGTCTTTGGTCCAACAGTTGGAAAATTTAGTCTCCATGATATAACATCCCCCAACGACACTAGGTTGATTGATTTCGCCGCTGCTCGCAATATGGTCATCAGTAGTACCAGGTTCCAGCATAAACGAATACACCAAGCCACATGGCTGTCTCCTGATCAAAGAACAAGAAACCAGATTGATCATGTCATGATCGACGGCAGACATAGCTCCACCGTTCTGGACGTGCGTACCCTTCGTGGTCCCAATATCGACTCGGACCATTATCTTGTTGCAGCCAAGATACGCACACGCCTCTGTGTAGCAAAGAAAGTGCGCACAGTAACGGAAGGAAAGTTTGACGTCGAGAAGCTGCGCACGACACAGACAGCTGACAATTTCTCCACTCGACTCTCACACCTGCTATCGGAGAGCAATCCTCGACCTAACGATGCAACCGAGCAATGGAAGCATATCTCTCACTCATTACGTACCGCCGCTGAGGCCACTATAGGGTTCCAGCGAGCCCGCAAAAACAACTGGTACGATGAGGAATGCAGGACTGCCTCGGACAAAAAGGACGCTGCCTACAGGGAGACGTTGCGAACGGGCGCAACCCGCAGTGTATGGCAACGCTATCGTGGGGCAAAGAAGGAAGAGAGACGCCTTTTCAGAAAAAAGAAACGTGAGGCCGAAAGGCGTGAGTGTGAGGAGCTTGAGATGCTGGCTGACAGGAATGATGCCCGAAAATTCTATGAAAAGATCCGGCGGATGACGGAAGGTTTTAAGACCGGGGCAAGTTCCTGTAAGGACAATAATGGCGACCTGGTAACCGACGTACAGAGTGTACTTAAATTATGGAGGGAGCATTTCTCCTCACTGCTAAATTGCGAGGGGGACGTCGAACCCGATACCCCAATCCCTGATGATGGAAAAGTCGTCCCACCACCTGACTATGATGAAGTGAGGATAGCTATATCCCGGCTCAAAAACAACAAAGCGCCTGGAAAAGACGGACTACCCGCCGAGCTGTTCAAACACGGAGGCGAAGAGCTGGTAAAAAGCATGCATCAGCTCTTATGCAGAATATGGTCAGACGAGTGCATGCCTCCAGATTGGAATTTAAGTGTGCTCTGCCCAATCCACAAGAAAGGCGATCCCGCTAACCGCACCAACTACCGCGGAATCAGCCTTCTTAATATCGCATATAAGGTTCTTTCTAGCGTATTGTGTGAAAGACTGAAGCCCATCGTAGACAAGCTGATTGGACCTGTGTGGCTTTAGACCTGGTAAGTCTACCAGCGAACAGATTTTCACGATACGCCAAATCCTGGAGAAGACCCATGATAAAAGAATCGACACACACCATCTCTTTGTCGATTTCAAAGCCGCAAAAAGGAGTTGCCTGTATGCCGCCATGTCTGAATTTGACTTCCCTGCAAAGCTTATACGGCTTTGCCAAATGACGTTGAGCAATACTAACAGCTCCGTCAGAGTCGGGAAGGACCTCTCTGAGCCATTTGAAACCAAACGAGGCTTCAGACAGGGCGACTCCCTTTCGTGCGATTTCTTCAACCTGATGCTGGAGAAGATAATTCGAGCAGCAGAGCTAAACCGCAATGGTACAATCTTTTACAAGAGCGTGCAATTGCTGGCGTATGCCGATGATATTGATATCATTGGCCTTAACAACCGCGCCGTAAGCGCTGCCTTCTCTGGACTGGATAAAGAAGCGAAAAAAGTGGGTCTTGCGGTCATCGAGGACAAGACGAAGTATTTGCTGTCATCAAAGAAAGAATCGGCGCACCTGCGCCTTGGCAGCCACGTCACTGTTGATAGTTACAAATTTGAAACTGTGAGGGACTTCGTCTATTTGGGAACCAGCATTAACACCGAAAATAATATCAGTCTAGAAATCCAACGGAGAATCACTCTTGCGAACAAGTGCTACTTTGGACTGAGTAGGCAATTGAGAAGTAAAGTCCTCTCTCGAAGAACAAAGATCGCGCTCTATAAGTCTCTCATCATACCTGTCCTGATGTATGGCTCAGATTCATGGACAATGTCAAGAGAAGATGAGATGGCCCTTGGAGTATTTGAGAGAAAAGTTCTCCGGAAGATTTATGGTCCTTCCCGTGATGCCGACGGCGAGTATCGAAGGAGATTTAACGATGAGCTGTACGAGCTTTACGCAGATCTGACCATAGTCCAGCGAATTAAAGCCCAAAGGCTCCGCTGGCTGGGTCACGTCATGCGAATGGACAAAGAAGCTCCAGCCCAGAAGGTTTTCCAATCGTCACCCGAATTCGGCAGCAGAGGCAGGGGGAGGCCTCGACTGAGATGGAAACAACAGGTGGAGGATGACTTGAACTCCCTTGGGGTTTCCAATTGGCGTCAGTTATCGCTAAAAAGGAATGACTGGCGTGCTTTGATAGGCGACGGCCAAAATCGCTTAGGCGGTTAAGCGCCAATAAATGATGATGATGATATTAAATAAAACGTTTATGTTTTTATTATTCGTACAATGCGAAAAATTGAATGTTTTAAAATTTGTCAGGTACAAAAAAATCGTGTTCATGTGTTACAAAAAATATATGTTGATGCAACAATTTCCCTAAAATTAAAAATAGTATACATTTATATATAGTTTTTCAAGAATGGGATAGTACTTTACTAGTTATTTGAAAATGATAATAATTTTTATTCATTTTCCCGGTGAACAGCAATTTGCGAGGTAGGCACAGTCCGCAGGAGAGTATTAGAGTTGGTTAGGGGGATTAGAGTACACCTGCGATAAGGCATAAAATCGGGTTCGCGTCAGCTAGTACTAGAGGGTGCCAACATCAGAGCTCAAAGGATCCATATTCGGAGAAGGGCTATACACATCACTAGTGCTTCCCTAGACTTTCGGAGTTCCATTTTTTTACAAACAAAAACGAAGCAGTGAAATCTTTGTACGAAAGCTTTTTGTGTTATACCGAGTAAAACACTAACAAAATATGATATTTTGCAATAAAATATATAAAAATTAACAAAAAAATTTGTTTAAATAAAAAGCACCACTTTTAATCCCATATTAATCCTTTTAACTGTGTCCTGTTTCAAACAAGGTTACACGGAGAGAATTTTTTACCAGAAACAAGGCACAAACAAGAATATCGAGGAATAATTTTGAACTTGGAAATTTTTTTCTTAATTATATCTTGATAAACACTAAAATAAATAAGAAATGTTTACTTGAAATAAACAAACTTTTTCTTGCAGCTTCATGGACGCAAAATTATTGTGTGTTTGAGGAAGTTGACCTGGGAGTCCTGGCCTGAATTCTACCTCAACCAAAGATTTTTAATTTTATTTAAATTCTCATTTTAATATTTATGAAATCTAATGGACCTTACCGTTTCATGCGGGACTTCCAGACTAACTTTCTCAACCATAATAATTTTGCGTCCATGAAGCTGCAAGAAAAAATTAGTTTATTTCCAGCAAGGTCTGAGACCGATTAAAATAACTATCCGGTTTCGGTTTCGGGTTTTCAACGTGTTTCGGTTTCGGTTCCGGTTTGGTTCTTCAACATTTATTTCGGTTTCGGTTACGATTTCGTTCCGGTTTCGGTTTCCAAATAAAAACACGAACAAAATAAATTTTACTACTAAAATACTTAAATACCTATGTATGTAGTTTCGAAATAGGTCTGAATTTTCATAACTTTTTTCCTGCGGCCATGATGGAATTTCTCCAATATAATAATAAATTTTATTAGTGCTATGCATGGGTGAAATTTCTGCAATACAAATTCCTAAAATTAACTCTAATTTTTATTAGAAAAATATAAGAATGGAAGTCAAATGAAATGTATAAATCGTCAAAAACATTAATATGAGTCGTGCTCTCTGAGACAAGCCTGAAGATTTCTTTTTGGGATCACGTAAATTTTTTTCGATCGCTTCATTCAACTATAGTCAAACTTCCTCTTTTTTAGAATTTTGCAACCTTGCTCGACAATCTTCCATGAAAGTTTTCAGGGTACCTGTTTGTAAAAGAAAATACCTATAGGTATACTAAAAGAAGACATTAAAACAATTCAAAACCGTTTGGAACCGGTTCTGGCTTTTGAAACGGTTTCGGTTTCGTTCTTTTCCAGATCAAAATAACGGTTACGGTTTTGATTTCGGTTTTGAAAAATGAATCGGGTTTAATCGGTTACGGTTACGGTTACCGTTTCAGTTTCAGTACTTGATTTCAAATAAACATTTCTTATTTATTTGAGTGTTTATCACGGCGGCCGCCGTGGTGTAGCGGTTAAGTGTTCGGCCTTCTACACCAAGTCGTGGCGGTTCGATGCCCGGCAAAAGTAACATCAAACATTATTTAGAAAAAGAATTTTTCTAAAAAAAAAAATAAAAAAAAATGCAAAGCCTCGGATGAGAACCCCCTTTAATGTTGACGACCCGGCAAAACGAATAAGGCATAACGATTTGGATATTAGGGCATGTACCGGGAATGTCCGGACCCTTTCAAGGGACGGTACCGCTGCCCGACTGGTTGATGTCCTCGTAGGCGCAAAGGCCGACATCACAGCCCTGCAGGAAATGCGATGGATGGGGCAAAGAAAGACGACCATCGGTCCTTGTGACGTATACTACAGTGGCCAGACACGCGGCAAAGCGCGTGGTGTAGGATTCGTGGTGGGAAAGAGACTTCGCCGCCAAGTATTAGCGTTCACTCCTGTGAACGAGCGTCTCGCTGCGATCGGCATCAAGGCGAGGTTTTTCAACATAACATTTATCTGCGCCTATGCGCCGACTGAGGAGACGGACGACGCAGAGAAGGACTCCTTCTACGATAAACTTGAACAGACTTATGATCGCTGCCCACAGCATGATATCAAAATCGTGCTCGGCGACTTTAATGCCAAGGTGGGCAAGGAAGGAGTCTTTGGTCCCACAGTTGGAAAATTCAGTCTCCACGATATAACATCCCCCAACGGCACTAGGTTGATTGACTTCGCCGCTGCTCGCAATATGGTCATCAGTAGTACCAGGTTCCAGCATAAGCGAATACACCAAGCCACATGGCTGTCCCCTGATCAAAGAACTAGAAACCAGATTTATCATGTCTTGATTGACGGCAGACATAGCTCCACCATTCTGGACGTGCGTACACTGCGTGGTCCCAATATTGACTCTGACCATTATCTTGTCGGAGCCAAGATACGCACACGCCTCTGTGCAACGAAGAAAGTGCGCACAGTAACGGAAGGAAAGTTTGACGTCGAGAAGCTGCGGATGACACAGACAGCTGATAATTTCACAACTCGACTCTCACACCTGCTAGCAGAGGGCAATCCTCGACCTAACGATGTAACCGAGCAATGGAAGCATATCTCTCACTCATTGCGTACCGCCGCTGAAGCCACTATAGGGTTCCAGCGAGCCCGCAAGAACAACTGGTACGATGAGGAATGCAAAACTGCCTCGAAAAAAAAGGACGCTGCCTACAAGGAGACATTGCGAACGGGCGCAACCCGCAGTGTATGGCAACAATATCGTGAGGCAAAGAAGGAAGAGAGACGCCTTTTCAGAAAAAAGAAAAGTGAGGCCGAAAGGCGTGAGTGTGAGGAGCTTGAGATGCTGGCTGACAGGAATGATGCCCGAAAATTCTATGAAAAGATCCGGCGGATGACGGAAGGTTTTAAGACCGGGGCAAGCTCCTGTAAGGACAATAATGGCGACCTGGTAACCGAAGTACAAAGTGTACTTAAATTATGGAGGGAGCACTTCTCCTCACTGCTAAATTGCGAGGGAGACGTCGAACCCGATACCCCAATCCCTGACGATGGAAAAGTCGTCCCACCACCTGACTATGATGAAGTGAGGATACCTATATCCCGGCTCAAAAACAACAAAGCGCCTGGAAAAGACGGACTACCAGCCGAGCTGTTCAAACGCGGAGGCGAAGAGCTGGTAAAAAGCATGCATCAGCTCTTATGCAGAATATGGTCAGACGAATGCATGCCTCCGGATTGGAATTTAAGTGTGCTTTGCCCAATCCACAAGAAAGGCGATCCCGCTAACCGCACCAACTACCGCGGAATTAGTCTTCTTAATATCGCATATAAGGTTTTTTCTAGCGTGTTGTGTGAAAGGCTGAAGCCCATCGTAGACAAACTGATTGGACCTTATCAGTGTGTCTTTAGACCTGGTAAGTCTACCATCGACCAGATTTTCACGATACGCCAAATCCTGGAGAAGACCCATGATAAGAGAATCGACACTCACCATCTCTTTGTCGATTTTAAAGCCGCTTTTGACAGCGTTAAAAGGAGTTGCCTGTATGCCGCCATGTCTGAATTTGACTTCCCTGCAAAGCTTATACGGCTTTGTCAAATGACGTTGAGCAATACCAACAGCTCCGTCAGAATCGGGAAGGACCTCTCTGAGCCATTTGAAACCAAACGAGGCTTCAGACAGGGCGACTCCCTTTCGTGCGATTTCTTCAATCTGATGCTGGAGAAGATAATTCGAGCAGCAGAGCTAAACCGCAATGGTACAATCTTTTACAAGAGCGTGCAATTGCTGGCGTATGCCGATGATATTGATATCATTGGCCTTAACAACCGCGCCGTAAGCGCTGCCTTCTCTGGACTGGATAAGGAAGCGAAAAAAGTGGGTCTTGCCGTGAACGAGGACAAGACGAAGTATTTGCTGTCATCAAAGAAAGAATCGGCGCACCTGCGCCTTGGCAGCCATGTCACTGTTGATAGTTACAAATTTGAAACTGTGAGGGACTTCGTCTATTTGGGAACCAGTATCAACACCGAAAATAATGTCAGT
This sequence comes from Campiglossa producta, assembly GCA_964058755.1. Classification (NCBI taxonomy): domain Eukaryota; kingdom Metazoa; phylum Arthropoda; class Insecta; order Diptera; family Tephritidae; genus Campiglossa; species Campiglossa producta. The sequence goes on from CAXKVI010000001.1 coordinate 67,412,698, forward strand.
CAAGAAATCCAGCGGAGAATCACTCTTGCCAACAAGTGCTACTTTGGACTGAGTAGGCAATTGAGAAGTAAAGTCCTCTCTCGAAGAACAAAGATCACGCTCTATAAGTCTCTCATCATACCTGTCCTGATGTATGGCTCAGATTCATGGACAATGTCAAGAGAAGATGAGATGGCCCTTGGAGTATTTGAGAGAAAAGTTCTCCGGAAGATTTATGGTCCTTCCCGTGATGCCAACGGCGAGTATAGAAGGAAATTTAACGATGAGCTGTACGAGCTCTACGCAGATCTGACCATAGTCCAGCGAATTAAAGCCCAAAGACTCCGCTGGCTGGGCCATGTTATGCGAATGGACAAAGAAGCTCCAGCACAGAAGGTTTTCCTATCGTCGCCTGAATTCGGCAGCAGAGGAAGGGGGAGGCCTCGACTGAGATGGAAACAACAGGTGGAGGATGACTTGAACTCCCTTGGGGTTTCCAATTGGCGTCCGTTATCGCTAAAAAGGAATGACTGGCGTGCTTTGATACGAAACGGCCAAAATCGCTTAGGCGGTTAAGCGCCAATAAATGATGATGATGATGGAATTTCTCCAATATAATAATAAATTTTATTAGTGCTATGCATGGGTGAAATTTCTGCAAAACAAATTCCTAAAATTAAATCTAATTTTTATTAGAAAAATATAAGAATGGAAGCCAAATGAAATGTATAAATCGTCAAAAACATTAATATGAGTCGTGCTCTCTGAGACAAGCCTGAAGATTTCTTTTTGGGATCACGTAAATTTTTCTCGATCGCTTCATTCAACTGTAGTCAAACTTCCTCTTTTTTAGAATTTTGCAACCTTGCTCGACAATCTTCCATGAAAGTTTTCAGGGTACCTGTTTGTAAAAGAAAATACCTATAGGTATACTAAAAGAAGACATTAAAACAATTCAAAACCGTTTGGAACCGGTTCTGGCTTTTGAAACGGTTTCGGTTTCGTTCTTTTCCAGATCAAAATAACGGTTACGGTTTTGATTTCGGTTTTGAAAAATGAATCGGGTTTAATCGGTTACGGTTACGGTTACCGTTTCAGTTTCAGTACTTGATTTCAAGTAAACATTTCTTATTTATTTGAGTGTTTATCACGGCGGCCGCCGTGGTGTAGCGGTTAAGTGTTCGGCCTTCTACACCAAGTCGTGGCGGTTCGATGCCCGGCAAAAGTAACATCAAACATTATTTAGAAAAAGAATTTTTCTAAACGGGGTCGCCCCTCTGCAGTAGTTTGGCAAACTCTCCGGGTGTATTTCTGCCATGAGAAGCTTCTCAGCAAAAAATTCATTTGCTTTGCAAGTGCCGTTCGGAGTCGGCAAAAAACTGTAGGTCCCGCCAACTTGTAGGAAAACTCAAAAAGCAACACACCACAAGTTGGAAAGAGAAGCTCGGCTAAAAATCTCGTTATATGTTATGATAACCTGTTTGTATATCGCCGCCATTAGTTAGTTTATCAAGACATAATTAAGAAAACATTTTCCAAGTTCAAAATTATTCCTCGATTTTCTTGTTTGTGCCTTGTTTCTAGTAAAAAATTCTCTCCGTGTAGAAATATGCAAAAATATAAACTTTTTTAAATGTTTGTTTTATGGACAAGCAACAAAAGTTGGCCACTGAGTCCAAACCGCTTTAGAATCGGACTTAAATTGTGGAAGTTACAGTAATTTTAAAATTGAAATGTTTACATATGTAAATCCCACTGCGGCGAAGGTTTTTAATAGTCATCTAGCCTCGGGATGTTTTAATAGTCATCTAGCCTCTTTCTTTTCTGCACCCGCCGGTGGAAGTAGAGAAACAGGGAGACCCCCACTCCGATGGTAAGACCAAGTGGAATAAGATCTGAGAACACGTGGGTCTCCAATTGGCGCCCGTTGGCTCAACAAAGAAACGACTGGCGTAACATGTTGGACGGCCAAAATCGCCTAGGCGGTTAAAGGCGATTTTAAGTAAGTAAGTAGCATGGTATAAATACTACAGGTAAAACCGTTAATGACACTAATGACATTTTTAAGCAATTCTCATACTCATTTATTTTTTGCCACGACGTGTCTGTTTGGTTTTTTCAATCAAATAAATTACAAATCAAAATAATTTCTTTTAATTTTTCTTCAATTTGCGATTAGAACTATTGCTAGAATTGTTAAAAATAAGGACTGTACACAGAGCCAACAATGCCTAATAAAATAGAACAAAAGTCATAAGATATCTCTATAGATTTTCTTCAAGAAGATGTGCTTCTTATTATTGTAGAGACAGTCTTTTTAATGTTATTAAGAAGATTTTCTTTTTAATATTTTAAATGAAAAATAAAATGTTATTGCCCTCACCGAGAATCGAACTTACAATTTTCGGAATGATAAACCCAGCTGTTAACCATCAGGCCATCGCTCACTTTTGATTGCCAGCTTCTAATTACCGATATGTGTAGAGTTGTTAATGTTTCAAAGGAAAATCTCATAAATATATTTAAGAAGATTTCTTTTTAACATTTCTAATTAGGAAAAAAAGAGAGAGAATCGAACTTACAATTTTTCGATTGCTAAACCCAGCTGCTAACCATCCGGCCATCGTATACTAATAATTGTCAGCGTCTAACTACACCTTTGTACTAAATGTATAGTTTTTTAATAAGAATTTCTTCTTAAAACCAAAAAGATTTCCCTACAGTTTTTTCTTCGTTTGCACCGTTGCGACTACCCCTTTGCCCAAAAGCTGATCATGAAGACAATCTTATTAATTTTATTAGGCATTTTTGGCTCTGTGTAAAAGCGGTCCACATGTGTCCCTCTAGTAGGATAATCTACCATCTCATTTCCTGCCATTTTATAGTGTCCAAGCGTCCACCTAAACGTGCAGTGTAAATTGGAAAATATTTTTTGATTTTTTTCAAATTTCAAAACAAAATCAAAAGAGAGAACGGTTTTACCTATAGTACTTATACCATGTTAAGTAGGTTCTTTCTTGAGATATATCTATGTACTTAAACAAATTTTCTCGTGTTGACAATGTTGTGATTGAAAGATATTTGACCTATGGCTCATCAAGGTATATAGTAAATATATTTATTTAATATTTTTACATACATACATAGTACATACATTTAAGCAGGTTTTAGGCAACCATTTTTAGGAAAAGTATCAAGCTCGAGAGTCCACCGGTATCGCCAGAAGAAAGCGCGTTGAGGTATGGTAGAGGTGAATATAGAGTTAAATGCAAGATACATAGGAAGATGAAAGGGAGAGTGTGAGATATATAAGTCTTAATTTCTTTTTGCAATTAAACCAAAGCGAAAGTAAGATACAGTCTGTCTGGTTTAGGTACTGGTTTTGTTATAAATGAGTGTAATAGTTCAACATTACACACACATACGTATGTTTGTATATGGGTGTTTCCCAGCGGAAATTTTAATTTTGTATGGAGAAACTTTTTTTTACTATGTAAAAAACGTCCGCAACGTTTTGTCCGCAACAGAGATATGAAACGATGACTTACAAAAAGCTTTCCTTATCCTAACTTTCTGTTGGCTTTTTAAGAATTCATTACTTACAAAAAGCTTTCCTTATCCTAACTTTCTGTTGGTTTTTAAGAATTCATTACTTTCACGTTTAATATATCCTTAAAAGTTTTGTACCGTAATATTTGGCATTTGGCAGAAAATTGCCAATTTACTTAGCTGCCTAAATCCTATTTCCGTTTTGAGTAACGTCCGCAACGCACTTAAACTGGTTAAGACAGCGAACTGGTTAAGGGCCGCAGGTTCCTAAATATGCCCATATATAATAAATCGGCCCCAGTTTTTACGGTACTTCTTACTGAAAATTTATAAATTCGTTCAAACGTAACGTCCGCAACGACAGGAAATGCCCATATCTATCTATTATATATAAATGCGCAAACATAACTGGTTCATCCCTTTTTTGCAATAACCACAATTCTAAGGTATATAAAATTTGGTATGTATCGATATGTTTTGCTGAGCAGGGTGGCCGAAAACAAACCAAAAATTAAAAAAAATTAATTATAATATAATTTGAAAATCACACCACTACATGTGATATACACGCATTCGCTTTATAGAGCCGCTGTTATGGGTGTATGTATGTAGGTATGCATTTGTTGTGTTTGCATTCATTGCAGTAGGGTGAGTTGTTTTGTTGGCAGCAATAAGATAACATGAGCCAGCGCGTCAACTTTATTGAGCTTAGGTACAAACAGTGTTTACAAAAACAAAATCTGTGCGTGGGGATTCAGAGAAGCAAATTTTTAAAAAAAAAAAAAGCACAAATAAGCTAGATCATGCACAAGGCCCTTCGTGGCTAGACTTAGTGAAATAAAATAAAATGGAAAATTGATAAAATTAAAAAAAAGTAAAATCAGAAATAGAAAAGTGATTGAAAGTAAAAAAATAAAATTTGTTGGAAATGAAAGGAAAGGGAATAATATAAAATAAATAAAAATGAAACAAAATGAAATAAATAAAATATTAAATTAAGAAAATAATAGGAAAGGAAAGGGATGGATAAAAGGAAAATTAAGGTAAGTTAAGGTAAGGAACGGAAAATATGACAGAAAAATCAAAGGGAAAGGAAAGGAATGGAAAAGAAAAAAGGAAGGGAAGAAAGGAAATGTAATGTAGGTAAAGCAGTGGAAAAGAAAAGCAAAAGGAGAAAGACAAAGAAAGGAAAGAAGAAAAAAAGAAGGGAAAGAAAAGGTAGCGAGGAAGAAGGTATGGAAAATAAATGAAAATAAAAAGAAAAAAAAATAAAGGAAAGAAAGGTAATGAAAAGCTAAAAAAAATAAGTTAAGGAAATGAATGAAAGAAAAAGAAAAGCAAAGGATTTGCGGAAAGGAACAAAAGAAAATAAGGAAACGGTAGGAAAGGAAAGGTAAGAAAAGGAAAGGTAAGGAAACGGAATGACAGGAAAGGAAATTTAATAAAAAAGTGAAAGAAAATAAAGGTAAGAAAAAAATAAAAGAAAAGAAATGAAATGAAAAAAAAATGAATAAAATGAAAGGAAACTAAAGCAACGGAAACGAAAGGAAAGGAAAGAAAAAGAAAATAAAAGGAAAAAGGAATGTAATGGAAATGGAAAGAAGGATCAGGTAAGAATATAAAAGAAACGAAAAGAAAGAAAAATAAAAGAAAAAAACAGAAAAGAAAGAAAGAAAGAAGGGAAATAAAATGAAATGAAAGAAGAGAAAAGGAAAGAAAAGGAAAGGAAAAGGAGAGGAAAGGAAAGGAAATAAAAGCAAATGAATGCTAAGGAAAGGAAAGGAAAGAAATACGTATTAAGACGACCTAAGAAGAATAAATAATTATCAACATTGAAACTATATTACTGAATGGTGTAAAGAGGGAGGAAAAGGCAAAATGAATAGGAATGTATAGAAACCAAAAATATACACAATATGGAAAAGAAAGGAAAATTTAAGAAATAGCAAAAAGGTAGGAAGATAAAATAAGGTTTTGTGGTTGAATTTCAACCACTGGGCGAACTCTAGTAAATGAAAATGCTGTAGGTAATAACATGAACTCATTATATAGAAGGCAATACTGCCTTCTTGCTATGGACGGCATAATACCACATATACTAAGAGAATTTTTCACTAAAAACAAGGCACAAACAAGAAAATCGAGGAATGATTTCGAACTTGGAAAGTTGTTTATTAATATTAGTCTGGTCAATATAGCATTTCAAACAACAAAATTTCCCACAGCGCCACATTTTTGCATACAGCTTAGGTTCACCTTCAGAAATAAACCCTCAAAAGTCCTCATCGATCCGATGTGTGCTAAAAAAGTTTTTCGGGGTCAAAGGTCAAGTTTTGAGGTTTTTTGGGGTTTTCTCGAAAACGGTAAGTTTTTTTGAGAAATTACCTGAGACAAAGTTGTAGAGCTGGAAATTCTCTACAAAAATGGTCTTAGGACTTTTTTCTAAGAGTCAACCGATCTCAGATATCGCGGTTGTAAGATTACCCTTATATAGGATAAGCACATTTATGCCACCTATGGGCTTTTCAATACTTTTATAGAAAACCTTAGTATGCATAGAAATTTTTTTTCCTTTCCGAAAATGACAAGAGTTATATTTGTGAAGCCCACGGTTCTCGAGCTAGAGCCATCTTATATCTATGCATAACATTAAAAACTATTTTATTTCATTTATTTCATTTATTTATTTAAAGTTGACACTACATAAAGCGGTCGACTGTTAATATCACAAGTTCTATTACACAACATAAACAATATTGTAAAAAATATATAAGATATAACAAAAGTATTATTAACATAAGTGAAGAAAAGTATATAGTTATTAGTTTATTTACATAGGCATATATGGCTGTATGTAGAAGTCATTAGGACCATCTGGATGGTTGTAGAGGTGGATTTGTTAAGCATTGTACGTAGAAATCAGAAAGTGTTGACTGGAAAAATTGATTATGCTGTCGGAATGGACGCGATTCCGAGCAACATATGTACTTCCAGTATACTAGGAGCCATAAGAGTTTATTCTGTCATGAGAAGCTTCTCAGCAAAAAATTCATTTGCTTTGCAAGTGCCGTTCGGAGTCGGCAAAAAACTGTAGGTCCCGCCAACTTGTAGGAAAAACTCAAAAAGCAACACACCACAAGTTGGAAAGAAAAGCTCGGCTAAAAATCTCGTTAGAGGTTATGATAACCTGTTGGTATATCGCCGCTATTAGTTTTTTTTTTGTTATAAGAGTTTTACTGGCGGAATGGACGCGATTCCGCGCAGCAAGTAAATATAGCTATTAGCATGTTGTTTCTGCTGATTACTTGTTTATTATAATTAAGGATATTATTAGTGGTGCTGGCGGAATGGACGCGATTCCACGCAGCGTTAAAGGATGTTATTGAAATACTAACAGACAACGAGTGCAAGTGTTCATATTATTAGTCAGCAGATTGCAGACATGCAAGTATTGCTGATACAGCTATATAAGTCGTTGTAGTATGAACACCACATTGGTGGTCCTACGATTTTAATGCTAAACTAAGGGCCTACAAAAAAGCTCTGAGACAGGCGAAGAGAACCTCGTGGAAAAATTTCTGCACTGGCGTCGAAAAGGTCGACGACACAGCGAGACTTAGACGAGTCCTCTTGAAAAGTCAAACAGCCATCAGCTATTTGCGAAAACCTCACGGATCCTGGACCAGCACGGAAGAGGAAACCCTTGAGCTGCTCTTGAACACACATTTTCCGGGGAATCTGCATGACGCACCACTAGCACCTGCAACAAACCTGGCAGTAAATATACCCATCACTGAGGAAAGGGTAAGGTGGGCAATTAAGAGCTTTGACCATATTAGGCTGCCGGGCCGGACGGGATTATCCCCGTGCAACTTATAAACACATTGGAGACATCAGGTAAATGGCTGGTATTTCTCTTCACAGCCTGCCTGGCTCTCAACCACATTCCGGGCTCCTGGAGAAGCGCCACGGTAGTGTTTATCCCTAGGGCTGGGAAGGCATCCCACACGAGCCAAAAGATTACAGACCGATCAGTCTCTCGTCCTTTGTACTCAAAACCTTTAAGAGGATACTAAGCGACTACCTCTCAACGACTATTGATAGCAACCTTATCTCTAGCTATCAGCATGCATACACCAAGAGTAAATCAACAGAAACTGCTCTGCACAGCCTGAGAAATCGCTGTGTGAAAAGGACTACTGTCTCGTGGCCTTCTTCGACATTGAGGGGGCTTTCAACAATATAATAGACCTCTAACTGGTTTAATTGACCAACTTCTAAGAGGAAGGAAAATAGCTTCTTCACTTGGTACGGTTGAGTTATCACGCTATGTCACAAGGGGAACGCCCCAGGGTGGTGTTCTTTCCCCGCTTTTATGGAACCTCACAGTCAACTCGTTGCTACGTGACACAAGCTGGGGGGGCGGGAAGATAGTGGCATACGCAGACGATTTAGCTATTGCATTCAGAGGCAAGTTCCCACAAACTCTGTGTGACCTGATGCAAGTAGCACTGCGAGAGGTTTCGAGGTGGTCCTCTCGCTGCGGACTTAGTATCAACCCGGGGAAGGTGGAACTTGTCCTCTTTACCAACCGGTACAAAATACCGCCACTAAGCCCACCAGAACTAGATGGCACGCGCCTGGGCTTGTCGGATAAGGCCAAGTCTCTAGGCATAGTTCTGGACAGGAAATTGAATTGGAAGGAGAATGTTCTTCAGCGCCAGAAGAAAGCTTGCATCGCTCTTTACACATGCAAAAGAGCCATTGGCAAAAAATGGGGGCTCAGCCCTAGAGTATGCAGTTGGATCTACACGGCCATCATTCGCCCAATCATGCTGTATGGAGTCGTCGTATGGTGGCCTGCGCTGAGCAAGGCAACATACCTGAATCTGTTGCGGAAAGTCCATAGATCCAACATGATCTGTATAAGCGGCGCGCTAAGGACAGCGCCCAACGAAGCCCTCCAGGTAATTCTGGGCATTTTGCCACTTGATCTGGAAGGGTTTCGGTCAGCGGCGGCATCAGCTCTGCGCCTAAGAGAAACCTCCAGTTGGGGTGCGGGTACTACTGGACACTCCAGTATTCTGGAATCTTACAGCTTTCTCCCTCTAAGCACAGGTCATTGTACGACCACTACAGTCGGGGATAGCTGTTTCAAAATAAACATTCCCAGCAGAGAAGACTGGGAGAGGACGGATTGGTGTCCCGAAACAAATGGTGGCACTTCCATATACACCGACGGCTCGAAGTTGGACGGCAGAGTTGGAGGAGGGGTTTATTCAAGGTATTTGGACCTTGAGCTCTCCTTCAGACTACCTGATCATTGTAGCGTCTTCCAGGCGGAAGTCTCGGCAATCCTGGACGCCGCGGCCTGGTTAAGCAAACGTGTTATCGGAGAAGATATCGCTATTTTCAGCGATAGCCAAGCGGCAATCAAATCCCTTGGCTCATACACGTTCAACTCTGAACTGACGTTCAGCTGTCGTCGATCTCTTCAGGAGATGGCCCAACAGAACCGCGTAAACCTCATATGGGTCCCGGGACATAGGGACATTGAGGGAAACTGTAAGGCAGACGAGCTTGCCAGGCAGGGCACGACCAAGCAGGTTCTTCAGGATAAAGAGCGCTTAGGTATGCCGTTTGCCACATGCAAACTAATGCTGAAGGAGCACACACTCCGTCAAGCCAACGAAAGATGGCTGCAATCCCCAGGGTGTCGGATATCGAAACAAACCTGGCCAAAATGGGATCTTAAAAGGTCTAGACGCATTTATGCCCTAACTAGGAGGGAAATCTACATATTGATAGGGGTATTAACCGGTCACTGCCTCATTGGTAGGCATGCAGAAAGGCTAGGTGTGCCCTACCGACGATGCTGCAGGAGTTGCAAAGATGATGAGGAGGAGGAAACAGTGGAGCACCTCATCTGCAACTGTCCGGCTTTAAGCGGCGCGAGAACGCGCTTTTTGGGAGTTCTGTTCCTAGATAGCCTAAGCCAGATCGCGGAACTGGACATAAAGGACTTGATGGGCTTCATAAAGTCATCTAAGTGGTTCGAGGAGGAGTAACGGTGTCGGTTTAGGAGTGTCAGTCCCGGGATTCTGCTATGTGGAAAATCCCAACCACTCAGGGATTTTCCATATGGCTGGGTCCCGGGACTGACTTTCCTTGTGTTGGTGGTATCACAACGGGCCTTTTGTACTGACTCAATCCGCTGTATATGAACTTTATACAAGGGGCACCAGACACAAGACCAATATTCAATTATTGGGCGAACCAGTGATGTGTAAAGGACTTTCGTGAGGTACGGGTCATCACATTTTTTAGCCCATCTTTTAACAAAACCAAGCACACCCATGGCTTTATTAGCTATAGATGAGATGTGCAAATTAAAACTAAGTTTATGGTCAAAAATAAAAACCTAGATCAGTTACAACAGATATACGTTCCAAAGGAGTGTCGTTTAGTAGGTAGGTTACCAAAACCGGCTTTACTCGATGAAAAATCATTAACTTGCATTTCGAGCTATTCAGTATTAATAAATTAACTGAACACCAGCGGCGAAATGCTCCAAATCCGCTTGAAAGAGATCCCCACGAGAAGGTACTGTGGGCGAATATGTGAAACAAAGTTTTACATCATCCGCATACATAAGTGTGCGGGAATGAGCGATGGTTTGGTGTAGGTCATTAATGAACAAGGTAAAAAGCAAGGGACCTAAATGACTACCCTGAGGGACACCGGAAGTTACGTCTATGGAGGTAGACAGAGTATTTTTAAACAACACCTGTTGAGATCTTTATGTAAGATAATTAGTAAGCCATATTAATAATTGATTTGGAAAACCCAATAATTGAAGTTTATGAATCAAGAGGGCATGGTTGACAGAGTTGAAAGCCTTGCTGAAATCGGTGTAGACCACATCCGTTTGGTTACCTTTCAAAAACCCATCTATAACAAGAGATGTTCAAAAGCTTTAGAAACAGCTGAGAGCTTAGCTATGCCCCTATAATTTTCAATATTTGACTTACTACTTTTTTATGTAAGGGTATAATAAAAGATTGCTTCCAAATTGTAGGGAACGCCGCAGATTCAAGAGATAGTTCAAACAGTTTAAAAATCGGGTCGGTTAAATGTATGGCACAGTAGCTCAGTACACAACTGGGAACGCCATCCGGTCCAGGGGAAAATGTAGGTTTCAATCCCAGAAGGCATTGTTGAACGGAATTTTTATCTAAAACGGGTATGCGGATGCTATTAGAAAACACTTTTGATATCACGAAATCTCCGACAGAGATACAATTTTGTGGAGAGCTTAGGGTGACCCTCAGAAAGGGAACCTCCCAATTGCCATCGATCCCATATGTGCAAAAAAAGTTATTCAGGGTCAAAGGTCAAAGTTTGAGGTTTTTTAGAAACGCAAATTTTTTTCAAAAATTAGCTAATCCCACGTTGTAGCCCTGAAAATTCTCTACAAAAATGATCCTCTCAATTTTTCTCTAAAAGTCAACAGTTCTGAGATATCGCGATTTTAAGACTAGAATTTTTCATGATATTGTCACTTACGGAATTTTTAGGAATTTTCGAAAACCTTGGTATGCATAGAAAAATTTTCTTTTACCGTTTGTTTGTCATAAAGTTCCCCATCGACAATGGAATCAGTTATTTTTGTGAAGCTTGATCCGCCTTTTTTCTATGCTTAATATCAAAAATTATTAGTCCGCTAAATTTAAAATTTTGATATAACAAAAATTCACACAGAGGTAAATTTGTGTATAGAGCTTAAGTTTACCTTCAGAAAGAAAACTTCAAAAGTCACCATAAATCCTATATGTGCTAAACAACAACAAGTTATTCAGGGTTTTTTAATTTTCCTCGAAAACGCAAAACTTTTTCCAAAAATTAGCTAAGACAGACCATGTTGTAGCTCTGAAAACTCCCTACAAAAATTATACTTGGCGCGTTTTTAACGTGGTCACACATATACAATGTCAGGCATTTAATACAGTGTTCGGTTGGAGTGAATATACGTATTTTTTTTGCAAAAAAAAAAAAAAAAAACAAAAACCTCTAACGAGATTTTTAGCCGAGCTTCTCTTTCCAACTTCTGGTGTGTTGCTTTTGAGTTTTCCTACAAGTTGGCGGGACGTACACTTTTTGCCGACTAAGAACGGCACTTGCAAAGCAAATGAATTTTTTGCTGAGAAGCTTCTCATGGCAGAAATACACATAATTTTTGATGTTACTTTTGCCGGGCATCGAACCGCCACGACTTGGTGCAGAAGGCCGAACACTTAACCGCTACACCACGGCGGCCGCCAATTTTTTTGCAAACTTTAGTTTATCTGTGCTATTTAAAAGTTTGCGAACATGTCAGGTGGCGTGGAAATGTGTGCATGTATAACGTTACTCTTACAATCGCGAAATCTAAGTAGTGGTGACTCCTAGAGAAAAAATTAAAAGATCTTTTTTGCAAGGAATTGTCAAGGCCATAGGATTTTTCTGCATATATGGGATCGATGGCTTCACAAAAATAACTTTTGTCATTTGTCTTACCGTTTTCGAGAAAAACTCAAAAAAACCTCAGAACTTGACCTTTGACCCCGAAAAACTTTTTTAGCACACATCTGATCGATGAGGACTTTTGAGGTTTTATTTCTGAAGGTGAACCTAAGCTGTATGCAAAAATTTGGCTCTGTGGGAATTTTTATTGTTTAAAACTATTTTTTGCTTAAATTGACTGGACTATATTAAGAAAATCCAGGATTTCAAATTTTTTAAATAAATACGAAAATGTTTTCTCAATTCTGCCTTGATAATCACTAAAATAAATGAGAAATGTTTTCCTAATTCGGCCTTAATAAACACTAAAATAAATAAAAAAAAAGTTTTCCCAATTCTGCTTTGATAAAATCTAAAATAAATAAGAAAAGTTTTCCTAAATCTGCCTTAGCACATTTTTTCTATCTGTAGTATGAAATTTGAATAATCTTTGTTTAAAAATGCTGAAGAACACGTTTTCTTTAAAAGTTTCAATCGTAGTTTTGAAAAAATGTTTCCTTATTTTTTTCTTGATATAAGTAAAGACATTTTCTTAAAATAAGTATATTTTTGAAAATATTTCCTTAGTTTTTTTTTAATATTTTTAAAACATTTTTTCTTCTTATATTTTGTTTTTGTTTTTAATAAGAATTAATCTTGCTTGTTTGAAGTAAACGTTCTTGATTAATTTCAGTGAAATTCAAGTAAATTTTTTAAATTTCTCAAATTCTCTAGATTTCAGAAAAATATTTTTCTTCAATAATTTCTTTAAGATCACACTTCAAACTTCAGAAAAAGTTATTTTTCTCAAAGTCAAATGGCATTCCTTTTTATTTGTATCTACAATGAAATTTTTTATTATTACTATGCATATGTACCTGAATTGTCGGATACCAAATGGAAAAACTTTAATTAAAAACAAGTAAGGAAAGCTGTCTTCGGCTGTGCCGAAGGTTAAATACCTTTCATGAATAAGCGTCACGATTTTCACTGTTTGATCCCCAGTACAGCCTGTGTGAATTTAACTTTAGCTCATACCGAAACTTTAGCTCATACGGTCCAATCTCATTGATTTTTAACATCGACATTCCACATTCTAAAATTGCAACATTTACGAAATTTCACGTTCCTACCGATATAATTACAGGAGTTATCTACCAAAATCCGTTTATCGGAACAATCGATTGTATGGGGGCTATGTGTAATATTTATCCCATTTCAATGATTTTCAACATCGATATTTTACATATAAAAATAGCGATGCTTCCAAAATTTCGCGTTCCTATGTGTTTAATTACAGGACTTATAGCCCAAAATCCGCTTATCGGAATAATCGATTGTATGGGAGCTATGTGAAATATTTACGCCATCTCAATGATTTTCAACATCGATATTTCGCATATAAAAATAGCGATACTTCCGAAATTTCACGTTCCTACCTATATCAGATAGATTAGATAGATAGATTTATGGTCCTTCCCGTGATGCCAACGGCGAGTATAGAAGGAAATTTAACGATGAGCTGTACGAGCTCTACGCAGATCTGACCATAGTCCAGCGAATTAAAGCCCAAAGACTCCGCTGGCTGGGCCATGTTATGCGAATGGACAAAGAAGCTCCAGCACAGAAGGTTATCCTATCGTCGCCTGAATTCGGCAGCAGAGGAAGGGGGAGGCCTCGACTGAGATGGAAACAACAGGTGGAGGATGACTTGAACTCCCTTGGGGTTTCCAATTGGCGTCCGTTATCGCTAAAAAGGAATGACTGGCGTGCTTTGATACGAAACGGCCAAAATCGCTTAGGCGGTTAAGCGCCAATAAATGATGATGATGACCTATATAATTACAGGAGTTATCTACCAAAATCCGTTTATCGGAACAATCGATTGTATGGGGGCTATGTGAAATATTTATCCAATCTCGATGATTTTCAACATCGATATTTCACATATAAAAATAGCAACACTTATAAAATTTCACGTTCCTTCGTGTTTAATTACAGGAGTTATAGCCCAAAATCCGTTTATCGGAATAATCGGTTGTAAGGGAGCTATATGTTATATTGATCCGATCTTACTGGTTCCGACAAATGATTCCTATATTGGAAAATGGTGGCCGCATACCAAATTTCAGCCAAATATCTCAAAAACTGAGGGACTAGTTTGCGTTCAAACAGACAGACAGACAGACAGACAGACGGACAGACGGACATGGCTAAATCAACTCATCTCGTCATCCTGATCATTTCGGTATACTTATTGATGGGTCTATCTCTTCTTCTTCTCATATTTACAAACATCGGACCAAAGTTATAATACCATTTCATGTTCATGAAAGGTATAAAAACATAACTATGTACGTAGTTTTCGCCACTATCGCTTAAGAATTTTTAGTCATTTATATACATAAGTCGTTATTAATGTATCAAATATTCTATTTGTACCTCCCAATAAACACACAGGCGAAGATGATATCGCCTCGAACTCGAGGCGAGTTCGCCGAATGTAGATTTTCTCCAAGTTACTTTCTCGGACTCGTCTCGAAATCGAGGCGAGCTCGCCTAATCTAGATTTGCTCGAAGGTACTTTCCCGCAATCGTCTCGAATTCGAGGCGAATTCGCCGAATGTAGATTTTTGCGAGTGTAATTTTCGGACTCGTCTCGAATTCGAGGCGAGTTCGCCGAATGCAGATTTTCTCGAAGGTACTTTCTCGTACTCGTCTCGAATTAGAGGCGAGCTCGCCGAATGTAGATTTTCTCGAAGGTACTTTCTCGGACTCGTCTCAAATTCGAGGCGAGTTCGCCGATTGTAGGTTTTCGCGAGTATAATTTTCGGACTCGTCTCGAATTCGAGGCGTGTAATGGAGTGTGGTTGCTGAGTGACCTTGCTCAATCCCGACTCTTGCGTCCTCGTTCGTGCACTCTGGGCAACGTGACCTACCTAGGCTCGCGGCAGAAAGAGAGGGAGCCCCGGTGGGGCCACTCTGACATACTTGGTTTAAGGGCTCACCGAGGTCTTTTTCGCAGCGTCTGTACACCATGAGGTGCGGCTGTAAGCGGGCGTCTGTCTTGGAGCAAGCGGCTCGCTATATAAATGTGTAAATCTTTTCCAACACCCCGAAAACGGGTTGTGCGCTGGGTTTGGGACCCGCCACGTAAAAACCCATTCCAATGAAAAGAACAAATATCAAGCCTCGGATGAGAACCCCCTTTAATGTTGACGACCCGGCAAAACGAACACAGGATAATGAGAAGGATATTAGGGCATGTACCTGGAATGTCCGGACCCTTTCAAGGGATGGTACCGCTGCCCGACTGGTTGATGTCCTCGTTAACGCAAAGGCTGACATCACCGCCCTGCAGGAAATGCGATGGACGGGACAAGGAAAGACGACCATCGGACCTTGTGAAGTATACTACAGTGGCCAGACACGCGGCAAAGCGCGTGGTGTAGGATTCGTAGTGGGAAAGAGACTTCGCCGCCAAGTACTAGCGTTCACCCCCGTGGACGAGCGTCTCGCTGCGATCCGCATCAAGGCGAGGTTTTTCAAAATACCATTTATCTGCGCCTATGCGCCGACTGAGGAGACGGACGACGCAGAGAAGGACTCCTTCTACGATAAACTTGAACAGACTTATGATCGCTGCCCCCAACATGATATCAAAATCGTGCTCGGCGACTTTAATGCGAAGGTGGGCAAGGAAGGAGTCTTTGGTCCAACAGTTGGAAAATTTAGTCTCCATGATATAACATCCCCCAACGGCACTAGGTTGATTGACTTCGCCGCTGCTCGCAATATGGTCATCAGTAGTACCAGGTTCCAGCATAAACGAATACACCAAGCCACCTGGGTGTCTCCTGATCAAAGAACAAGAAACCAGATTGATCATGTCATGATCGACGGCAGGAATAGCTCCACCGTTCTGGACGTGCGTACCCTGCGTGGTCCCAATATTGACTCGGAACATTATCTTGTTGCAGCCAAGATACGCACACGCCTCTGTGTAGCAAAGAAAGTGCGCACAGTAACGGAAGGAAAGTTTGACGTCGAGAAGCTGCGCACGACACAGACAGCTGACAATTTCTCCACTCGACTCTCACACCTGCTATCGAAGAGCAATCCTCGACCTAACGATGCAACCGAGCAATGGGAGCATATCTCTCACTTATTACGTACCGCCGCTGAGGCCACTATAGGGTTCCAGCGAGTCCGCAAAAACAACTGGTACGATGAGGAATGCAGCACTGCCTCTGACAAAAAGGACGCTGCCTACAGGGAGACGTTGCGAACGGGTGCAACCCGCAGTGTATGGCAACAATATCGTGAGGCAAAGAAGGAAGAGAGACGCCTTTTCAGAAAAAAGAAACGTGAGGCCGAAAGGCGTGAGTGTGAGGAGCTTGAGATGCTGGCTGACAGGAATGATGCCCGAAAATTCTATGAAAAGATCCGGCGGATGACGGAAGGTTTTAAGACCGGGGCAAGTTCCTGTAAGGACAACAATGGCGACCTGGTAACCGACGTACAGAGTGTACTTAAATTATGGAGGGAGCACTTCTCCTCACTGCTAAATTACGAGGGAGACGTCGAACCCGATACCCCAATCCCTGACGATGGAAAAGTCGTCGCACAACCTGACTATGACGAAGTGAAGATAGCTATATCCCGGCTCAAAAACAACAAAGCGCCTGGAAAAGACGGACTTCCCGCAGAGCTGTACAAACACGGAGGCGAGGAGCTGGTAAAAAGCATGCATCAGCTCTTATGCAGAATATGGTCAGACGAGTGCATGCCTCCAGATTGGAATTTAAGTGTGCTCTGCCCAATCCACAAGAAAGGCGATCCCGCTAACCGCACCAACTACCGCCAATACAAACTGATAATTGTTCCTTTTCTAATCATATTAAGAAATGTGTATCCAATAATTTTACATTCCAAACTAATGACATTAGCAGATTCACTTTTCATGAAATAACAAAAGTTTTCCAAGTAATGTTAAATGAAAATACTTATTTTGTTCCGTTGCTTCATTAAATAAATATAACTTGTTTGAAAATTTTAATGTGTGGTTTTTTTCTGATACTTCACTGAAAGGGACATAAATCTACGGAAAAACTTGGCGTTAATCGGCTTTTCGATTTGGCCGTTTGGAAGAGGATTTTACTACTCAATTCTAACCCAAAGTTGTTGGCATGAGTAATCTCCTCGGATATCTAAGCTGAATTAATTTTTGCTTCAAAGTTTCAAATTTGGCTGCCAAGACGCGTGTGTGCCCGACATGTCTTTGATGACAGCAGACATTGCAAAGGCGGAATCAGCCTTCTTAATATCGCATATAAGGTTCTTTCTAGCGTGTTGTGTGAAAGACTGAAGCCCATCGTAGACAAGCTGTTTGGACCTTATCAGTGTGGCTTTAGACCTGGTAAGTCTACCATCGACCAGATTTTCACGATACGCTAAATCCTGGAGAAGACCCATGATAAAAGAATCGACACACATCATCTCTTTGTCGATTTCAAAGCCGCTTTTGACAGCGCAAAAAGGAGTTGCCTGTATGCCGCCATGTCTGAATTTGACTTCCCTGCAAAGCTTATACGGCTTTGCCAAATGACGTTGAGCAATACTAACAGCTCCGTCAGAGTCGGGAAGGACCTCTCTGAGCCATTTGAAACCAAACGAGGCTTCAGACAGGGCGACTCCCTTTCGTGCGATTTCTTCAACCTGATGCTGGAGAAAATAATTCGAGCAGCAGAGCTAAACCGCAATGGTACAATCTATTACAAGAGCGTGCAATTGCTGGCGTATGCCGATGATATTGATATCATTGGCCTTAACAACCGCGCCGTAAGCGCTGCCTTCTCTGGACTGGATAAGGAAGCGAAAAAAGTGGGTCTTGCGGTCAACGAGGACAAGACGAAGTATTTGCTGTCATCAAAGAAAGAATCGGCGCACCTGCGCCTTGGCAGCCACGTCGCTGTTGAAAGTTACAAATTTGAAACTGTGAGGGACTTCGTCTATTTGGGAACCAGCATTAACACCGAAAATAATATCAGTCTAGAAATCCAACGGAGAATCACTCTTGCGAACAAGTGCTACTTTGGACTGAGTAGGCAATTGAGAAGTAAAGTCCTCTCTCGAAGAACAAAGATCACGCTCTATAAGTCTCTCATCATACCTGTCCTGATGTATGGCTCAGATTCATGGACAATGTCAAGAGAAGATGAGATGGCCCTTGGAGTATTTGAGAGAAAAGTTCTCCGGAAGATTTATGGTCCTTCCCGTGATGCCGACGGCGAGTATCGAAGGAGATTTAACGATGAGCTGTACGAGCTTTACGCAGATCTGACCATAGTCCAGCGAATTTAAGCCCAAAGGCTCCGCTGGCTGGGTCACGTCATGCGAATGGACAAAGAAGCTCCAGCCCAGAAGGTTTTCCAATCGTCACCCGAATTCGGCAGCAGAGGAAGGGGGAGGCCTCGACTGAGATGGAAACAACAGGTGGAGGATGACTTGAACTCCCTTGGGGTTTCCAATTGGCGTCAGTTATCGCTAAAAAGGAATGACTGGCGTGCTTTGATAGGCGACGGCCAAAATCGCTTAGGCGGTTAAGCGCCAATAAATGATGATGATGATGACGTAACTTCTCCCGCCTTTGCAATGTCTGCTGTCATCAAAGACATGTCGGGCACACACTCGTCTTGGCAGCCAAATTTGAAACTTTGAAGCAAAAATTAATTCAGCTTAGATATCCGAGGAGATCACTCATGCCAACAACTTTGGGTTAGAATTGAGTAGTAAAATCCTCTTCCAAACGGCCAAATCGAAAAGCCGATTAACGCCAAGTTTTTCCGTAGATTTATGTCCCTTTCAGTGAAGTATCAGATAAAAACCACACATTAAAATTTTCAAACAAGTTATATTTATTTAATGAAGCAACGGAACAAAATAAGTATTTTCATTTAACATTACTTGGAAAACTTTTGTTATTTCATGAAAAGTGAATCTGCTAATGTCATTAGTTTGGAATGTAAAATTATTGGATACACATTTCTTAATATGATTAGAAAAGGAACAATTATCAGTTTGTATTGGCTTACCATAAACGAAATAAACATTATTTTCAATTTCTAAGTACTGAACAGTATAAACGTGATTATTTTTCACAAAAAGATTATCAGGGTGATTGAGTGAGATAAATTTTGATTTGGTGCCAATAAAAGAGTATTTGGTGCCGTCAATTCGCTCTACTCTAAATTCTTGCTTTTTTTTATTATTCCGTTACGACTTGATTCCACCATTCTATTATATATTTGCGCCGGAACTGTGATTTTTTCCTTAGTTTTCGTTTGATACTACTGAGAAAGTTTTCAAATTTGAATGCGCTGAATGTATGAAGTGGTCCATGCATTTTGCAATCCGCAGTCAAGTGTATTAAGCAGTGCATGTTGTAAGTTAATAAGGACTTGGTGTAGGTAGGTAGGTAGAAGTGGCTGCCGCAAAGGCACACCTAGGCCAGTAATAAAAGGCCCGTTGTGATACCACCAAACACTAGGAAAGTCAGTCCCGGGGCCCGGCCATATGGAAAATCCCAGTGCTGTTGGGACTCTCCATATAGCCGAAACCCGGGACTGACACTCCTAACCGACACCGCTACCCCTCCTCGAACCATTTTGATAACTTGATGAAGGCCATCAAGTCCTTTATGTCTAGCTCCGCGACCTGGCTTAAGCTAACCAGGAAGGGAACTCCCAGAGAGCGCCTTCTCGCTCCGCTTAAGGCCGGGCAGTTGCAGATGAGATGCTCCACCGTTTCCTCTTCCTCATCATCTTTGCAACTCCTGCAGCATCGTCGGTAGGGAACGCCTAGCCTTGCTGCGTGCCTACCAATAAGGCAGTGCCCGGTTAAAACACCTATTAATATGGAGATTTCCTTCCTTTTTAGGGCGTATATGTGTCTAGATCTTTTAAGATCGCATTTTGGCCAGGTTTGCTTGGATATCCGGCACCCTGGGGCTTGTAGCCATCTTTCGTTGGCTTCGCGGAGTGTATGCTCCTTCAGCATTAGCTTGCACGTGGCAATCGGCATACCTATGCGCTCTTTATCTTGAAGAATCTGCTTGGTCGTGCCCTGCCTGGCAAGTTCGTCTGCCCTACAGTTTCCCTCAATGTCCCTGTGTCCCGGGACCCATGTGAGGTTCACGCGGTTCTGTTGGGCCATCTCTTGAAGAGATCGACGACAGCTGAGCGTCAGTTCAGAGTTGAACGAGTAAGAGCCAAGGGATTTGATGGCCGCTTGGCTGTCGCTGAAAATACAGATATCCTGTCCGATGGTGCGTTTACCTATCCAAGTCACGGCGTCCATGATTGCAGAAACTTCAGCCTGGAAGACGCTGCAGTGATCAGGTAGTCTAAAGGAGAGTTCTAGGTCCAAATCCCTTGAGTAAACCCCTCCTCCGACTCTGCCGTCTAACTTCGAGCCGTCGGTGTATATAAAAGTGCCGCCATTAGTAGCGGGACACCGATCTATGTTCTCCCAGTCTTCCCTGCTGGGAATGTTTATTCTAAAACAACAATCTCCGACTGTTGTGGTCGCACACCGATCTGTGCTCAGAGGGAGAAAGCTGTAAGATCTTAGAATACAGGAGTGTCCAATAGTGCTTGCGCCCCAGACGGACGTTTCCCTTAGACGCAGAGCCGATGCCTTGCCTTAGACGCAGAGCCGATGCCTTGGACTTGGTGTACAATAGTGGAATTTTTTCCACAAAACGGCATAACAGTGCGTTTGCTGAGTCGTAAGAACACTTATCGTTCGAAAGTAAAAGCCTTATTGCGGTACTTAGGTCTAAAAAGAGTTTATATCTCTCAGGACTTAAAATATTTAACAAAATAATTGGCCCAGTATATACAAAAAATTTTCTTAACTCAGTTGCCTTCCACCTATCGAATTCATATATCGAACGAGGCTTTCTCGCAAATTCATAAGGTGAATTTTTCTTGTTTTTAGCAAGTCGAGTGATAAGTGTACGTATCTTTGATGCACTTAACGAAAAGGGTTTTTTCCGTTTTTTAATCCAGTATCTAAGCAATGTTTTCATAACACCCAAGCACACAACGTGCATATAGTCAAAAGGGAACTGTTGCACCATATCTATTGGCAGGTCTTCTAAAGCAATCCTTTGCTGATTATTGTGGTGTGCTGAGTGCATCCGAGCTCTAAAAGCTTCATTTGTTCTCAGTATATTTTCGCTATATGGAAATATTGTTTTATTTTGATATCTCTTTCCGCGTAGTGTACATCTGTGGCAGCAATTGTAACCGGAATGACCTTTTATTTCCATAATCATGGCTCTTGCCGGAGCATCACATACAAAAACTCCAATTTTGACCAAAAAGTATTTCCCTCTAAATTCGAATCCGTTACTTACTAATTCATTTATTTCACAAATCGTCATTTCAAGATACCTTTAAAATAAAATAAATTTTTGGAAATTGCGAATAAATGAAACGAATTGCGAAGTAATACGTACTCGGACATATTTTTTGGTTTGCTATAGCCTTCGAATACACCTACAGTTAGCACAACTTCTGTATTTTTAATACTCATAAGAATTGGCCAAACTTGTGCACCAGAACTTTTAGATACTGGAAGACCATCAATATTAAAATTTAGTTCAAGCAAATCTGCTTCATAACAATTATTTAAGAAAAAGTCAGTAAGGCCATCTTTGATTCCATAATGGATATAATGACCTCCACCTATTTGAATTTTCGGTGTACTTCTTGGAGAGTTTCTCAAAGTGCGTGCATCAAGTGGTAATGTCGGATGATGTGGGCTTAGAATGCGTAGAAGTTTGTTGATAGAAACAGCTGCTATATTTTCTTCGATTGACCATTTCGAAATCTTAGTTCTTATATCGTCAAATTGTATATCATCATGAATTAATTCTTCACTTGCCTAAAAAAACTATTTTAACTAAAGTATTAAATAAATGCATGCATTTGGACATAGTAAACATACGTTAGAATGTACAATGTTTGCATTTGCAGCACAGTCATCACTTTCCGAACAATAGCTATATTCTGCTTGCTTTTCACATTGATCTTCCAAACTATTTGTTTCCTTATTTTGATCGTAATTTTCAAAATTACTTGGGCCCAAATAAGTGTTTCAAAATTGATGCACTTCTTTCTTAAGAGCTTGCTTATTACGATGCATTATATCGGATGAAATTACTTATTACTTGTCACCAAATTTTCAATTTTATTTTTGATATTTGACATTTCTTTCATACCTAATATGAAAGAAATGTCAAATATCAAAAGTAAAAAATGAATACTGCTTGAACAATCGCAGTTATCTTTGAAAAAAAACTCTACATGTCAATAAAAGATAATCTTATACTTATAAATTATTAACGTTAAATTTACAGCTGAAATCTTTGCAAAATTGGATAAAATAATATCAAACCAAAAATAATTAAAGAAAGCCAATCTAAAGAATGCCAACCCCATAAGCCGCCTAGCTGAGGAGGTTCTCGACCTAAAGCGAGAACTGAAAAAGAAAAAATCATATATCATATTAGCTAGACATAAAGGACTTGATGGCCTTCATCAAGTTATCAAAATGGTTCGAGGAGGGGTAGCGGTGTCGGTTAGGAGTGTCAGTCCCGGGTTTCGGCTATATGGAGAGTCCCGACAGCACTGGGATTTTCCATATGGCCGGGCCCCGGGACTGACTTTCCTAGTGTTTGGTGGTATCACAACGGGCCTTTTATTACTGGCCTAGGTGTGCCTTTGCGGCAGCCACTTCTACCTACCTACCTACCTAGCAAACACACAACCATAGGTTATTTTACAGTGCTTGAACTTATAATAAACTTAAGAGTAACATTATATGAAAACATAACAAACATTAAGGTAGATAATGCGGGAATAAAGCTGGAAGAAAGGTTTGGAATAAGAAAAGAGGAAAAGGGGGAGAGTGTTTGATTTCCACTTTATTGACTAAAGTAATGTAGGAGCTTATTTTTGAAGCGCAGTGTATTACTTATGCTCTTCAGACTCTGAGGCAATGCGTTCCAAAGGCGAACAACAGATACAAAAAATTGACGCTCGGTTATAAGACAGGTGTACTTCATAGAAATTAGGTTAATCGATCGACGTGATCTAGCAAATTGAAGGCGTTCCATAAGATATACAGGTTCTTGGGATATAATAATCTTGTGTAGAAGAATAAGGCACTTTAGCTTGAGTAAATTATCAAATGTATTTGATGTAATTTGTTTAGAGAAATAGATATGTGTTCATAACGCTTTACGCCATAGACATACCTAGCAATATTGTTGTAAAGGACGTTAAGTTTCCTTCGGCATATACTATCACAATTGGCATACAATTCACATCCGTATAACAAAATTGGTAAAAGATAAGTTTTAGCTAAAAGTAGTCGGATTTTTACTGGAGTAAAATGCTGGGTGGTCCAAAGTGAGCGAAGCATGCTATACACCCTGCCTATTGCACTATAAATGTGGTTATTCCATGTCAAAGTGATGGTAGAATTGTTAAGTTTTACTTCATTAAAGCTATCTAGTGTAAGTGTCTTCTTGTAGATGGCTATACACTGTGATTTGTTTGGATTTATAAGTAAGCCATTACCACTTGCCCATTTGTTCACATTTTCTAAGTCTTTGTTAAGATTATTGATACAACTATCCACAGAATCCAAAGGACAACTGACATATAATTGCACATCATCTGCATATATATGAATGTTGCAGTACTTTAATACGCGTGGAAGGTCATTAATATATAAGACAAACAACAGTGGGCCTAGAATCGAACCTTGAGGAACGCGTCTGGTTAATGATAAATAATTCAATATGCTGTCTCCGGTGGAGACAGCTTGCGATCGATGACTTAAGTATGACATAATTAAGCGCAATGCTGGCGGAGAGAAATTGAACCAATTTTTCAGCTTTATCCCTAAAAGAGAATGGTTAACAGTGTCAAAGGCTTTAGAATGATCCAAAAGCGTTAGGAAAGTAATAAAGTTTTTATCCATGCTGAGCCTGATATCCTCCGAAACTTCGATTAGGGCAGTCGTACAGCTTCTGCCGTTTCTAAAGCCAGATTGGTTTCGATGCACAAGTGCGTTGCGATAGAGAAAGACATAAATCTGAGAATGCATTATTCATTCGAGGACCTTCGATAAGAATGGCAATATTGCGATGGGTCTATAATCACAGTTGGACTTCTTGAGTGGTATAATTTTAGCTACTTTCCAACAGTCAGGGAAGACAGACGTGCTCAAAATAGTTTTAAGGCAAAAGTAACAACCGGTAAAATTTTTGGAAGAAGACATTTAAAGAATTTAGGATGAATTCCGTCTAGGCCTGTGGCATTGGATTTCACTCGAAGGACAGACTCAACGACTACATAATCGTTGATATTCGAAAATGAAAATCCTGGTAACATTTCACTCAAGCGTTGACTGTATCTCTCATAGCAAACATCACTATCGCAACTGGATGACTCAACAAATCGCTTATTTAGATCATTTGCATCTACATAAACTGTGTTAGGACTATTTATTTATTGAAATAGTCGAACCGAAAATTTGTAGTCTATCAACACATAAATTGTTTTTTTGTCAAATTCCTTTATTGACTACAAAATAAGTTTGTCAAATAAAAAACACAACAATAGTACACTATAAACAAATATACTTATTTTTTATTTGGCATAACGTATGCATTTCGGACAGACATGCTGCCCATCATCAGCGACGCGCTACTAAAAACAAATAGTCAAGAATATAAACAAAAACCACAAAATAGAAAAATTATCAAAATTACAACAATTACAAAACAATGTACATATGTATGTATGTACTAAATTAACGAAAAAAGAGGGGAGTTTATGTTCCCGTTGTCAGCATTCATGGCATTCTTCGTTTTTGTGATGTAGAGAGATTCGTAAGCGTCTAACTTTCTGTTGTTGTGCACCGCTTTTATTAAGCTAATACTCTCCTCTGCAGTGCCAATGCTGTGCTTTGTTGGGCTATCGTCGTTTGTGGTGTGAATGTGCGCTGCTACTGCTGACCGATGAATTTGTTTGTTGGCGGCGTGCCTTTCGTGCTCTTTGAAACGAACAGAGATTTGCCTTCGAGTTTGTCCAACATATTTTGCATCGCAACCCAGGCAACTTATTTGGTAAATGCCGCTGCGCTCAAGCATTGGGACAATATCTTTCTGCATCTACGTCTACTGACGTGTTATTAATTTTTTTGTCAATGCCAATGTCACGAATATGTTTCCACGTTTTCTTTGACCCCACCGCTGTGCTAAATTTATTCTCATAATATTTGAGCTTTTGCAACTTTATGGCCTTGGTAACTTCCCTCCTGCAACCCTTGAATACATCATAAAAAACAGCACATTTGAAACGTTTCCACTTACGATACGCTATATTACGTTTGCGGATTAGACCCTTTAAGTAATTATTGAACCAAGGTCGCTTATGATTATTATCGGATTTAGTTACCATCGGAACATATTGGTCAAATAGCTCATTTATATTATTTTGTAGAAAACGGATCTGTTCGTTCGAGGAAGCAAAACCATATACCGATTCCCAAGGAATACCATCAACAGCTTGCTCGAGCTGCACATAGCCTATATGCAAAAAATCTCGATATGAGAATATATTTGAGGTGTATATAAAACTGAAATCGTAAGAAATGAAAATTAGATCGTGTTTGGAAAAATTGGGAGCAGATAGTTGATCATAAAGTTGAATTTTCGACAAGTCATTGACAAAAAATACATCTAGTAGAGTGCTGCTAGTGTGTAGGGTTTGTGGTATTAATTGGGAAAAGATCAAGACTTTGCATGGCTAAAGTCAGTTTGTTTTCGCATAACAAGTCACTATTGAAGTCTCCAACTATCACAATATTATTAAAATTTGAAGTAAGATTTTCAATAAATTCAATAAAATTATCAAAAGCAACGTATTTGTTTGGCCTGTAAACACAGCCTATTAGAATTTGTTCATGCTGAGAGTTAATTTCAATAAATATATACTCGATTGAGGATGAGGGCTCAGATGTACTCTTAATTTTACAACTCAAACCATATTTCACAAATATAGCTACCCCGCCACCATGTCTAATTCTGTCTAATCGAAAAACTTTATACCCAGCAACGCCCAAAAATGCATCACTGTGAAATGTTTGCCCGAGCAACCATTTTCATCAGAACATCAGTTCAATCAATTTGAGGAACAGCTACGTGACGCCGACTTTTTTCAAAACGCGGTATGTTTTACGCAATCGGTTTGATTCGCATAACTATTCCCTTCGCAAGTGAGTGTAAAATCAGCCGTGGCCTTTTGGAAATGGAAATAAAGCCCAAGGGTGGTTTTTATTTCCTTTTCCATATCGAGCAAAGCGCTCACTGGCTTCACAAAATCTTTTCCGTGAGCGTTTTTTTCATTTTTAAAGGAAATAACGCCCATGGCTTAACAAATCTTTTCAGTGGGCGTTTTTTCTTTTTGGAAAAATAAAGAAAATTCCTGGGCATTTTTGCTTTTTGTCCGAGGGCGTTATGTCTATTTCGATAAGGAAATTACGCTGTGGGCGCAGTTTATTTGTCTTTAGATTATTAATGCCCGTGGGCGTAATTTCCATGGTCCTTATAGTACTCCACAGTTTTATATCACCTTTTATATGCGTAACATTTTTAATGTTTATAGGTCCATGAGCTTGCAAGCTTTGCAATCAAAGCACCGCAGGACTTTGTAAGAAAATCATGGCGAAGAATTATTGATGACAGCGCTGCTCAAAATTTTTGTTGGGTGGGAACCCAAACAAAAAAAGCTGCCAAGGACCTGATAACAACAGCAGCTATTCGAGGTTAGTATTGAGTAAAAATAAGAGTATTCACTCCAGTCTGCAAATAAAGTTATCTGCTTTAAGATTTGATTTTTTCAAACTCTGTTAAAAATATAGCAAAATAAGCAGATAAGCAGGTTCACATCGTATATACAGTACTGTTCGAAACCTAAGCAACTTTTTTCGAGAAAGTCCTTCAGCGAAACTATGATTATTTACATATTTTTAATAGTTTTCATTTAAAATATGGAAATTCTTATGCGGAAACCACATAAAAAGAAGTTTTAAAGTTTATACGAAATTCAGGAAAATTCAGGAAAATTAACCAATATGTGAAAAACTGTCATCAAATTTTTTAACTTTTTTCTCAGAATTTTTAGACTTTTTTCGAGCATGCAGTTTTGTAGCTCATTGAATTTCAGTACAATGCAAGTTAGTACTTGCTTCGACATTCCGCTGAATTATTGGAGTTTTTTTCGTCGAGGCTGTTCCACATTTTCTTCTATACAAAACTGAATGATCTACAAAACTGCATACAGTTTTAAATTTTGGTTAATTTTCCCGAATTTTGTATAAATTTGGAAACTTTTTTTATGTAGTTTCTGTATAAGAATTTCCCAAATTTTAGATTAAAATTTTTTAAAATATGTATATAAATAATTATAGTTTGGCTAAACAGCTTCCTTGAAAAAAATTGCTTAGGTGTCGAACAGTACTGTATAGTACGACACGCTTTAACGTTGCTGAAATAAGCGTTAAGCCAAAATTGGGGTTATCTTCAAATATCTAGTTTACTATTTTTTGTCGTAAAATTGTCTCAAAATATATTAAATACATCCCATTTTCTGTTATGTCCAAATTCAGCAACATTAATAGCCCGGGGTACGCTGTACCTCTTCCTCTCCTGAGACGCCCAACTTTTGTATCTTCGAAAATTTTCGAAAGTGGTGGGTTTTGGAGTTAGGGGGCGTGGAATCAGACCTGTTAATAATGATTACTAATCGGCAATGATTACCGGTTTCATTAATTATTTTTTGAGAACCCTATTAATGATTGTTTACCAATTACTTTCAATTTTTAATGATTATTTTTCAATTGATAAAAAAAAAAATACAAAAAAAATAAAAATAAAAATAAAAAAAATAAAAAATAATCAAAAGTAATCATTACAATTAAAATTGACAGGTCATTACTTTTAATTATTTTTAATTTTCTGATTTTTTTTTCAGTATTGTTGTAGAAACATACATAAATAAATAAATAGGATGAACCAATGTAATGGCTCAGCCTAATGCACACATTTTAACTTGTGAAGGACTTCGGCTATGAAGAAACCAAAGTTAACTCAGTTTTAATTTGTGTAGGATACTTATAAGTGTTTAAATAGAATTATCTGACGGTATGTGGGAAATGTCCGACATTATCCGTTTAGATAAAAACAGGACAAATTTGGATCACTCCAAACCATATAACTAGCATCCTTTCTCATACATATGCTTAGCGTTCAAGGTTCATTCTAGACTTGCATGACCCGCACAGTGTATGTAGGTGTATGTACTTATATACAACGATGTTTATATTTTTTAACCACAGAACTGCAAAATAATCAAACAAAAATCAAAAATATATAAAAAATAAAATAAAAATCAAAAAAATCATAAAAAATCAAAAATAATCAAAAACGAGTTTTTGATTACTTTTGATTATTTTTGACTTTTTTTGTGATTATTTTTGGTTTTTTTTAATGGTAATCAATTAGTAATTGCCTTTTCTTGAAAGCAATTGAAATAATCATTACCAATTAGAAAAACCTTCCAATAAATTGATTACTAATTACTAATGTGGCAAAATTAGGTGTGCAAATGTTTGAATAATACTAAGCTAATTTTTTTTATCACAGAGTCATTGTCGCCAGTAACTCGAAAACACAAGAGTCCTACAAAAAGGGTGGTGGGAAGTCCGAGGCCCCCGCCCTAAATGGGTAAATTAAATGCCGATTATAAGCGGTTTTGTGGAAACGTTTTGCGCAGGACTAGCCAAACCAACCACTTTTGTGTAGGATAATGTTATATTTCTGCTTACCTAACATACCTCACTCTTGTTCTACATATGTATTATTCAAACATTTACATACCTAACTTTGACACATTTGAGGCGGGGGACCCGGGCCCCATACCACACTTTTTTGTAGGGCTCTTTATGTTTGCATGCTATTTGCGACCATGGCTGTCTGTGATACAAAAATTAGCTCGGTATTATTTAAACATTTACACGCCTAATTTTGACACATTCCACACCTCTAACCCCGAAACCCACCAACAAAAGTTGGGCATCTCAGTGAAAGGAAGACGCTTACAAAAACTCAGCTATTCAGCATACCCCGGACTATAAATAATTTAGAACTGGCCGTACTTTAATAAAATGCTTGATATATATATATATATATTTCAGCTGCATTCCAGTTAAACTTTAAAACAGTTTCAACGTCCTTGGTGGAGGAAATTTCAAAAAAAAACTTTCAGTATTGCAGAGACCGCTTAAGTAAAAAATCCAGGTATACTAAGCGAGGTGCTGAGATAATAAATGAGGATAAAATATATGAAAATTGAACACAATTGTTTTTTATAAGTCCTTCTTGTTTCAATGATTATACTAAATACATATCTGATGTAAAGAACAGAAATTTTTTTTGCATTACATCATTATTTAACGAATAGCCATACAATTGCAAATACTCGAATCGGAAAAGAGCTAAAATACCAATTTGCCAACGATCCGAAAAAGTAGAAAGAGCTAAAATCTCGAATCGCCATTGAGATAAAATCTCAATTCGTCTATGAGCCAAAATCTCGAATCGTCCACTATTCGAGAAAGCAATGTTTTCTCGAATCGCCAAGGAGCTAAAATCTCGAATCGCCCACGAACCGAGAAAGCAATGTTTTCTCGAATCGCCAAAGAGCTATAATCTCGATTCGCCTATGAACTAAAATTTCGAATCGTCCACGATCCGAGAAAGAGCTATAATCTCGTTTCGCCTATGAGCTCAAATCTCGAATCGCGACGATCCGAGAAAGAGCTATAATCTCGATTCGCCTATGATAAGTGATTCGCCTGAGAATTCGGATTCGCCGCTCTATCGCCGCGAAGTATCACCGCGATAATATTTTAAGAGAAGGCGAGCTCGTCTCGAATCCGAGCGGATCCGTTGTGTTTATTGGTTATAAAAATTACTGCCTTAATAAATACATACATACATACTTAAATGAATTACTATAATTTAGTCTACTTTATTACATAGATATGGGGTGCCATTTTTAGCAAAAAAAAAAATTTCGGGACAATCCCGGGATTGAACTTTAAAATCCCGAAAATCCCGAGAGGCTAGAAATCCCGGAAATTGGAATCCCTAATAGGTACTCACTATAAATTGTAAGGAGTTGGTAGCAGTAATAACGGAGATGTTCCAAATTTACAAAGCTATGTTTGCATGCAATCAATGTAAACAAATTTTTGTCCTGTAATATTTTTTTAATGTCAGTTAGGGCCTTTGTGAAATAAGGTAACGATTAAGCTGTTCCTTAAGAAAAAATTTTTTTTGCCGGCCGGAATATGATTGATTTTGCTCTAAAAATAAGCTGTGCAAAATTTCACTCGAATTGGATAACTTTTAGAACTTGCACGTTGCATTTGAAAATTTTAAAAACCATATGCATTCAGGGTGCAGTAGATTATATAAAAACATTGATAGCCGTAAACTTGGCACACTTTAATTACGAGAAATAACGTGCAGATTACGATTTTGCAGAGGTTTTGAGATTTGCAAACACCAAACAACAAAACACCATTTTTGTATTTTACGAAAAATCTCCAGCTGTGCTTTTCCAATCGAACCCCTCTATTCGCCGCACAAAAGGTCTTCGCTAGCTCTATAAATCCGCCATATAATGGGTTTCAATCAGATGGCCAGTTTAAGAGTTATTAGCAGATTTAGTCGAGAAATATTACAAATTCCAATTCACATCGTCATTAATTGTCAAGTACGTCGAAAATCGATAATTATTTTGCCTTGACTTTTATGTCGTTTCAAAGCTTAATCAATTTCAAACAAAATTTATCTTAACAATTTTCTTATCGGCTCAATAGTAGCAAAGCTATATCTAATTTAAAAATATGTTAAAGCTAGATTTGTCATATCGGTTGTCTACAGCAAAGCAGTCGAAAAGTTGATACATAAAACCCACAGCAATATTCGCATGGATTTGACATCAAAAACACTTGTTGATTTTGAAATAATTTTCTCGATTGTGAATATCGATATACCAAATATAGCTATATAGTGATACTAAAATGGTTATAACTTTGGTATTTCTGATCTGATTTGCAAACAGCTTTGGCCAATATGATTTGGAATTGATTGAGCTTTGACATCGTATCAAAATAAAATTAAAAATATTATTAGTTTTCGCTGTATATCAATACATACTACGAGGTGGCTTGAAATTGTGCTCTATTTCTCTCATTCATCTACTAATAGCTCCTAATTTGGTCATTTCATTGAAAACCACTATATGGCGGGATTTTAGAGTTACAGAAGATCTTTGATCCGGTGAATAGAGGGTTTCGATCGGAAAAGCACAGCTGGAGATTTTTCGTAAAATACAAAAATGGTGTTTTCTCACTTTTTTAAAAGCGATAACTTTGCGAAATCTTAAAACCTATAGCGATTTTTTGATTTTTCTCTTCAGAATCGGAATCTGCACGTTTTTTCTCGTAATTAATGTGTACCAAGTATACGGCTATCAATGTTTTTATATAATCTGATGCATCCTGAATGCATATGGTTTTTAAAATTTTCAAATGCAACGTGCAAAAAATGTTGATATAAGGAACAGCTTAGTAACGATATGTATGTATGTATGTATATGATACTGACTAATTTGTAATAAACAAGAATGTGCTGTGTTGCTTATATGTATCTTGATATTATGCATTTAACATAAATAATTTATTAATTAAAAAATAAAAGTAAATACGCCGATTTAACCATTTAACCCATAAAGTATTTACTTTATACATATTGTGTGCGATTATAGTGGCGCAGAGAAAAAGCTTAGTCGGTAAATGATTGAATCGGAGTTCGATATACGCATCAGTACATATATATAAATATATGTATGTGTGTGAACGATACAATTAGGCACCGTATAAAATTTAATAATTATTGCTATAAAATAACCATTTTATGACAGACCGCGAGTTGAATGCAATGCTATGTGCCATGCCTTCGTCGAATTAGAGATGGTAGTTGAGGCCCAAGTGCTTGGAACTTGCAGCTGCCTATGGTGAACGTCTATGCCTCGTGGGGGGTGGATTCGCAATCACGCTTGTCACAAGCTCACCAAGAAAATTTACGAAAACAATAACTAGCATAGGGAGTAGAATATTTCATAGATTTGCTAGCTTAAATATCCTCGCAATAGAGATTTATTTTCTTTGTCTTTTCATCAGTTTCTTTCTTTTGTGTGGTTTTCTTTCGTTCTCTTTTCTCTGTGTATTTTTTGTCTTTCTACACAGGTGAACAAGTTCTTTTTCTATTTTATTTTATTTTACACGGAGGGTTTTTTTCCTAAAATCAAGACACAAATAAGACAATCGAGGCATGTTTTTGACCTGGGAAAATGTTTTATTATTATTGAGAAAATTTAGACTTTAAATAAATAACAAAATATTTTCTTAAATTAAGTAATTTTTTTCTTGTGTGCTTCATAGACGAAAAGTTATTATGCTTGACCTCGGAGTCCCAGTCCGAATTCCCCCTCAACCAAAGATTTTTTTATTTTATTCAAATTGGTATTTCAAATGTAACTTACCTTTACATTCTATTTACTCAATGGGGTTCTCAGGATTTAGAGCGCCATTCTGCTTGTGTTTATTTTGCTTGTGAAGAAACCACGATTTATGATTGCAATAATAAACTATGCATTTCCATAAACTTTTAACGAATTTGCTTCTCCGAACTATATGAGTATGTATTGTAAATGAAATAAACGAAATAACCATAGCTAATGTTGCATAAACAATAAGGACTGAAATAAAAGAAATTTAATAAATAAGAAAATATTTCTTAAACTTTTCCTTATTTAAAAAGTATTTTCTTATTTATTTGAATAAGAAAATATTTCCTAAATATAGGAAATTTGAAGAAATATTTTCTTATTTATTTAAATTTTGAAAATTACAAAAAAATTTTCCTAATTTCAGATTGAGAAAATATTTTTCTACACGGAGAAAATTTTTTACTAGAAACAAAGCACAAACACGGAAATCGAGGAATAATTTTGAACTTGAGAAATGTTATGTCTTGATAAACACTAAAATAAACAAGAAATGTTTACTTAAAATAAACGAATTTTTCCTTGCAGCTTCATGGACGCAAAATTATTATGGTTGGGAAGTTGGCCTGGGAGTCTCGGCCCGAATTGTACCTCAACCAAAGATTTTTGATTTTATTTACATTCTTATTTTTATATTTATGAAATCTAATGGACCTTACCCTTACCTTATATGTATTCAATTCAACTTTTAACGAAAAAGCATATTCAAATTACAGGAGTTTGTAATGCAAATAAAATAAACCAAATTACCAATATGGACTGAAATAAAAAATTTAAATAAATAAAAAAATATTTCTTCAATAAAGTGAAAAATTTTCTTATTTATTTAAAATTTTTTTGAACATTTTTTCCTTACAGTTTTGATAAGAAAATATCATGCTTGTTTGAAGGAAACTTTTTTGACTAATTTCAGTGTAAGTCAAGTAAATTTTTAAAATTTCTCAAATTATTTACTATTTTGAGATTGAGAACATATTTTTCTAGCCTTTCTTTTCCTCATTTTTTTCTTTCCTATTTTTTTTTTTCGTTTATTTTATTTGCATTACAAACTCCTGTAATATCAAGATGTTTTTTCGTTAAAAGTTATGGAAATACATTATTTATGCTTGCAATCACAAATTGTGTTTTTTCCCAAGCAAACTTAACACAAGCAGAATGACGATCTAAGTCCTCTTAACCCAAGCGCTCGCCCCAATCGAACACATAGAAGGTAAAGGTAAGGTCCATTAGATTTTTGAATAAGAAAATATGAGAATTTAAATAAAATTAAAAATCGTTGGTTGAGGTAAAATTCGTGCCGGGACCCCAGGCCAACTTCCTCAGCTATAATAATTTTTCGTCCATGAAGCTGCAAGAAAAAATGTGTTAATTTCAAGAAAACCTTTCTTATTTATTTTAGTGTTTATCAATACATAATTAAGAAAACATTTTCCAAGTTCAAAATTATTTCTCGATTTTCTTGTTTGTGCCTTGTTTCTAGTAAAAAAATTCTTTCCTTGTACCCCTAATCTTTCTTCTTTTCTTTCTCTTTTTCCCCTTCCCTGCCTTTCCTGTCCTTTCAGTTTGTTTCTTTTTATTTATATAATTTATTATACTTAAGTTTTAATTTAATTTTAACGGTTTCTTTCTGTTACCCGGTGCAGTTCTTTGCTGCTCACTTACAGTACTTTCTTTCCATTACTTTGCTTTCCTCTTTCTTCTCTTATTAGGTAAATTAAATCTGATTTCATTTTATATTTTGATATTATTTAATAAAACCCCAGCGGCTTCGATGGCTAGGCCCAGTTGTGCAAATGTACGAAGATGCTCCGGCCCAGAAAGTATTATATGGGATTTCTATCGGAATCTGGCTAGGTTTAAAATTCTAGTTCCACACTACCCGGAAATTTGATTTTTGTAGTAAGAAAATAAATAATAATAAAAGAATCTGAAGAAAATTGAAAAAATTTCGACTTTACTTATATAATTTGTAATCATTTTGTAAACTAAAAGTGTAACAAAAATTTGTTTATCAGATAAAACAAAGTTTTGAAATGAAAGCTATTGACTATTGCCCAAAGAATTTCATTGTACTCTGTAGCTGAGTGGATCGCAGTTGAGTACAAGTATGCAGGCGCGTCAGTTCGATACCTGCCGAATCCTTTTCAAATTTTAAATTTTTTATTTTTAACTACCAATTTTGTTTCGAAAAATTCGTAACGAAGCCCCGTCAAAATACAAATTTCTCAGCAACTTCGAAAGGAAATCGGTTGCGATTTCGGAAAAATCTTTCGACGCAACGTAAAGACTTCGAAATTAATTGTTTAGTGGGTTTATAGGTATGGGTGTTTCCGAAAATCTGTCAACAAAAGAGGAAAATATGAAAATGAATCTAGGCCAAACTTTTGATACCATTATGTAGCACGTATGTCACATATCACCTTGCAAAATTTGATAGATATTGCAACATCGGTTCTTGCAAAATTTAGGTGCTTCCGACTAGAGGTGGGCGCGTGCATGATTTTTGCAACACTGCACGACACGTTCTCGAAACAGATTTTCGAACAAACGCCTAACACGCACGGGGAAAAATTACTAAAACTCGACACGTACTAAACACGCACGAAAAAAGCGGTATTTTTGGCCTTTTTTTGTATATATTTGTAAATGTGCTTTGTACATGGTGTGTACTTATGCATCTAAAGCTTATAAGCTATGTATCGACGACTGGGTGGCATGTCTCCTATTTCAAAATATTTTTCAACAACTCCATATATCAAAATTTGTTTAAATAACACTCTTTTGGAATTTTTTCATCAATTTGATTCAAAAACAACCTATCTAGGATATTTTTGAAAAATATTTTGAAACGGAGCCGTCGATATATGTTTACACATATTTTTTGATGTACTTATGTATGTAGATACATATAATGGTAACATAAGAAAAAAATTAAAAAGAACAACTGTAACTTTGCACTCAATCAAGTACACTTAGTACATATGCAAACGCAGTTTACAATATTGAATTCAGTTGTTTAAAAAAAGAAAAACTTTGGCAAATAGATATCTTTCTTAAGCCTATACATAAAAAAAACTTTTAAGATGTTTGTATTATAATGCATACATATGAACG
Source organism: Campiglossa producta (assembly GCA_964058755.1). Lineage (NCBI taxonomy): Eukaryota > Metazoa > Arthropoda > Insecta > Diptera > Tephritidae > Campiglossa > Campiglossa producta. Next base: position 67,448,661 of record CAXKVI010000001.1, read on the forward strand.
CGTATTTTCGTCATCTGATATGATGATGAATTAAAAAAGTTATAAAAAATATAATTTATAGTGTCCGACCGAATATTCGGCCAATTTTCTGTATTCGGCCTATTCGGCTAATATTTTTTATTCGACAGCGGCTTCGGCCTTCGGCTGAAAAGGCCGTATAATCGAGGCCGAATAAGAGATGTGTTTAATAACAAACAAATTGACTGAATTTTACGAGTTTTTGATTTTTTATAAGCGACGAATAATCGTAACTTCCAGTAATTTTTTTGTGTTATTGAACAGGGCTAAGATTTCGAACGATAACTTACGCGAAATTATTCAATATCGCCACCTTAACTATACAAAATTCGTTTAAAGTGTCATCACTAAGGTTTATTGGGGTTGGTAACGAAATCCTGTTCTTGCAAAATCCCGAAAGCAAAATCCTGCTTTTTAAAATCCGGTTTTCTTAAAATCCTGATTTTTTAAAATCCTGCTTTTTCAAAATCCTGATTTTTTAAAATTCTGCTTCTCAGAATTCCGAATTAGAAAATTCTGCGCACTTTTCAAAGTAATGACATGTCCACTTTAACATTGTTTATATTACATTTAAATACAACACTGTACGCAAAATTTTTTCTTTTATTATTTCACCCATATGAGCATACATACACACATATGTATGTACATATGTACACATATTCATTGATGAATTGCTGGAACTAGAAATACCGTTATACATAAAGTTCTTAAATGTTTCATTTACTTTCTGTTTTGTGCTTAATTGCTGTCAAAATCGTGGTTTAATAAAATATTTGTAAAAGATGTCGCGTATTAGTATTGTAAAATCGAATAAAAACAAGGAAATGTTAAGTGTTGATGGGTATTTTTATTATTTAGAGAAAATAACTAAAAAAGGCTCATATAATTGGAGTTGTTCAAAAAGAAAAATGTATCACTGCAAATCGCGGTTGGTGACGATAATAAGAGACAACATCCATTGCATAACAAAAAGGTCCGGAGTGCATTCACATAGTCCCGAGGCAAAGGAAAAACCAGTACGTGATGCTAATATAATGCTGAAAGAATCGGCTAGAAAAACATGTTTCCCACCTACCCAGATCATACGCGAATCCGTTGTTAGCACACCGGACAACTGCCGCGATTATTTGCCTTCTAAAAGTGCTCAGAAGGAAAAAATTATGCGAATAAGAAAAACAATGTGGAAAATGAAAGAACCCAAAACGCTTGATGATATTGATATGCCACTAAATTTATATGTACTTGAAGGAGAACTTTTTGTTTTGTCGGAAAAGTGGGTAGCTGGTGGATTTTTTATAATGTTTGGAACAAAATCATCATTGGAACTGCTTAGTAAAAGCAGCTGCTGGGCTGTTGATGGCACCTTTCATGTGGTTCCTCAGGTTATGAGACAACTTTTTTCGATACATGGGAGAGTACATGGCGAAATAGTACCTCTCGTTTTTTGCCTGATGAGCAAAAAAACGTTGACTATGTATGTTTCCGTTTTTAAAGAGTTGTTAGAGGTTGCAGCTATGTATGAAATAAATTTATGTCCTTCCCTATAGTCTGCGACTTCGAAATGGGTATTATATCAGCGATTAAGGAATGCTTTCCAACTACTGATTTACGCGGATGCTTGTTCCATTTTGGACAAATTATATGGCGAAAAGTTCAAAAAGAGAGGTAACTATCGAGTATTTCATTGTTTTGGGTAACACTAATAGTATGTTTCTTTTTATATATAGACTGGTTAAGAAATACGGGAATTCCGAAAATTTTGCATTGGAAGTTCGTATGGTTAAAAGCTTAGCTTTTGTACCACCAAGCGAAATAGAGAGTTATTTCAAAACATTATTTAATTCCTCTGTTGATGACGACGTTAAAAATATTTTAACTTGGTTTGACAAAATTTATATTACTGGTAATAGCTCTAATCCGAAATATTCTCCTGTGTTTTGGTCAGTTCATGATCACACGACATCGGAAACAGAAACCTTTCCTCGAACGCAAAACAGTGTCGAAGCGTGTGTATTTTTGCGAAAAATGTATTCTTTTATTTCGGATTCAGCACTTAGTTTCAACAATAATATACGGCGCTTTTTTAAAGAAAGTTTAATCGCATATAATATAATTAATTTTATAACATTAATTGAAAATCGCCTGGTCGCTTTTTTTAAGAAATTTTAAACGCATATAATATAATTCATTTTATAACATTAATTGAAAATCGCCTGTAGCGCTTTTTCAAAGAAATTTTAAATGGAATTGAAACTATCACTTGTTAGATAAATATATATAATCCACACAAAACTAAAAGCCCCTAAAAATGGGCGTTACTTCCTTTTAAATGGAAGAAACGCCCGTGGGCTTTATTTCCTTATCGAAAAAGCAATAGCGCCCGCGGGCGCTATTTCCGCGGGCTCTATTGCATTGCACCGTAACAAAAGCACCATTCCAAACTATTTTTTAAGAGTACATGGTATCCGGATGGAAAATGGGTTTTTGTTTTTGTACCAAATGAGCAAGTAAAATGTGCTAAATTAACGGAAAATGTAACATCATTTAGGGCAGGATTTTTTTTTCTAAGGAGTTAAAGTAACCGAAAAACATAAAATAAAAAACGGAAGATATTTCCTCTAAAAATACAATTGAGGATTGATCAAACAAAACGCCTTATTTCCACTTTCAACAATTTTTCAGAAACCGAAAAACACTTAGACAAAGTCAAATAGCCGCAATTTAACGTTTTTAAGTGGTGTTACTAAAATAAAACAGTTATGCCAAGCTGGGGTCATCATTTTTTTTGTATTTTTTATATGTCCAACATGTAGATTCTTAACTTTATAATTTGGAAATATGCCCTTTTGTTTGAAATAGGCAATTTTTTACGGGATCCCATGGGATTTTTTGTATTAAAATAACTGGGCCAGATTTATGTCGTGCCTAAAATGTTTATAGACCGAAAAAACCAAAAAAAAAAATCAACAAAATAACCTGTTTTTGAAAAAAGAAATATTGACATGTGAATGTTTTTTTCGGCCTAACAACATCTACGGCACGATATAAGCCTCTCCCAGTTGTTTTGATACAAAAATATCCACACAGTTGTTTTGATACAAAAATATATCACGCACAAACAAATCGTTACACTAATATAGAACCTAACTCATTTTTTATTTTCAATCAAGTTGCAGATGGATTTTTATTAATAACTTCTGAACGAAGCTTCACTAAAATCTTAGTACTATGCTATATCGTAGTTAAATATTACAGGCATTGATGTTTGTGTTTTCGAACAAGCCGTCGTTGCTATGGTTTACTTTAAATTCAGTTTTTTCGAGTAATTTTTCGAGCTAAGAAAATATGAGTTAGGGCCTTTCTATATTAGGGTAACGAAATGTAATATTTACGATTTGTACGATATTTTGATTTTGACGGATCTTTTTTTAAAGGAAATATGACGTTTTAGTAGTTTATATCGAATACATCACGTGTAATGTTGTCTTAACCACCAGATGGCTTCAAAATACTGAAAAAGTGAAAATGGAAATAAGGCGTTTTGTTTTTTCAGTCCTCAATTATCAATGGCCTCATTCTGTATTGCGCACGATAGATCAGACGAAGATCCTCGCAAAGAAAAGTCGAAAATACATATTTAAAAAAATCTAGGGAGCGAAGGAAATAGATAGATAATGCTATGGCTAGGTGATTTTGTAAGCAGACGTCTGAGCTATTGTTCGCAATACATAATGAGGCCATACAGCTTAAATTCATACCGATAAATTTTTAATTAAATTCCTTTAGGAGCACTAATCTATATATATATAAATGAAATGTACTCTGTATGACCCCGGCGGCTGTCTAAACTGCTGAACCGATTTCTATTCTGTAAAATTTACTTTCTTGGACCTCCTCTGTAACAGGTTTATAACAAAACCGATTAAAAACCTTTTGTTTTTAAGCCGAAAAATGAAGAAAGCTGAGACGTCTAAATTTCACAATTTTCTATAGGAAATAGGTAATCTATATACATATATAAAAATGAAATGTACTCTGTATGAATGCGGCGGCTGTCTAAACGGCTGAACCGATTTCTATTCTATAAAATTTACTTTCTTGGAGGTTTATAACAAAACCGATTAAAAACCTTTTGTTTTTAAGCCGAAAAATGAAGAAAGCTGAGACGTCTAAATTTCACAATTTTCTATAGGAAATAGGTAATCTATATACATATATAAAAATGAAATGTACTCTGTATGAATGCGGCGGCTGTCTAAACGGCTGAACCGATTTCTATTCTGTAAAATTTACTTTCTTGGACCTTCTCTGTAGCAGGTTTATACAAAAAACTGATTAAAAACCTTTTGCTTTTAAGCCGAAAAATGAAGAAAGCTGAGACGTCTAAATTTCACAATTTTCTATAGGAAATAGGTAATCTATATATATAAAAATGAAATGTACTCTGTATGACCGCGGCGGCTGTCTAAACGGCTGAACCGATTTCTATTCTGTAAAATTTACTTTCTTGGACCTTCTCTGTAGCAGGTTTATAAAAAAAAAAAACGGATTAAAAACCTTTTGTTTTTAAGCCGAAAAATTAAGAAAGCTGAGACGTCTAAATTTCATAATTTTCTATAGGAAATAGCTATTCTATATATATAAAATATATATACATATAAAAATGAAATGTACTCTGTATGACCGCGGCGGCTGTCTAAACGGCTGAACCGATTTCTGTTCTGTAAAATTTACTTTCTTTGACCTTCTCTGTAGCGGGTTAATAAAAAAAAAAAACGATTAAAAACCTTTTGATTTTAAGCCGAAAAATGAAGAAAGCTGAGACGTCTAAATTTCACATTTTTTCTATAGGTAATCTATATATATAAAAATGAAATGTACTCTGTATGACCGCGGCGGCTGTCTAAACGGCTGAACCAATTTCTATTCTGTAAAATTTACTTTCTTGCACCTTCTCTGTAGCAGGTTTATCAAAAAACCGATTAAAAACCTTTTGTTTTTAAGCCGAAAAATGAAGAAAGCTGATACGTCAAAATTTCACAGTTTTCTATAGGAAATACCCTCGTGAAGGGTGGATACCTTGCCGCGGTACGAGGGCTTAAGTCGATAGCCACAGGGCTACGCTGCCCTTGTGATCATAGCTCCGTACGGCACTTCATCACGAGAGCAGCCTAGCCTCTCTGGCGCGACGACAAAGATCTTCCCCCTCCCAATCCAGGGTGTTATGCGACCACGTGCCCATTGGACGTTTGCAGCCGGGAGGCAAATCGTGGCTGTATTTGAACGGAGCCTCTCTGATACCGGGTCGCCTCAGAGAGTAAGCATGGCCTTACCGCGGTACGGGGCTCTGCCGCGGCGGGCGACACATTTTCCCCCACTCTTCCCTTGACCCTAAGCTGGCCTTGTCCGGCGATGGGTCGTACGAACAAGATAAACTCAAATAACGCAAATAAAAACGAAAAACCCAAAAAACAAACAACGCCAAATTTCACTCCTCAGCAAAGGAGAGCTATGGAGGAGCAGGCGAGAAAGCAACAACAACGCCGGAGGACAACCTCCGTTCCGCAATCAAGGCGGGGATCGACAGCGATGGCAACTACGAGTCGGTCAACTAACCCTCTATCGAGTAAGATTGACTTGATGGGAGCTAGCACCAGTGCGGTTGCCAACGCAGCTACGCGGACAACGGCGGATGCTAAACTCCCATCAACCTCTGATATGAAAACCAGTATCTTTACGTCTGTGGCAGCGGTCTCACGACCTGGCCTCGGAGTTTCGAAGGGGAAGGAAGCTGCAACTGAGATTTCGGCAAGGGGAGCGACCGCGATGGCAACTACGGGTCCGCACTCCCGGGAGACATCTCCCCGCCGCTTCACATACCACGAGAAAAGATTGGCTGCAAAGATCCTGAAGAGGTATGAAGGGATACCGCAGAAATCGCTGTCGCCGAATTCCAGTAAATCGGTAGAGCTAGCGAAAGCTGTGATACCGGATTTCCAAAATTCTTACGTGCCAAAGAGGTTAAAAGTTAACCCTTTCAAGCGCCAGAGATCGGACCTGGAGTTAAATCCCCCTCCCAAGCGGCATCAGAATACCTCTGGAGCGGGCAAACTAAGCTTTGCTGAGGTAACCAAGGACAAGATCCTTATAGGCGTCCTTGACCGAGGCAATGACCGTCTGGCCATCCCCAAGGACCGGTGGCGTTACGTGCGAAATGAACTCGGCAACATTCTTCTCAACGTTGCTCCGGAGTTTCCGGGTAGTTCGGTGCGAGTAACGGATGCGGGTTGGCACCAGGGTCAGATCAAATTACTCGCATGCGAGGATGCAAAAACCGTAGCACTGTATAAGGCAGCAGCTGCTAAACTGGGTGAAGTCTACAAGGGCGCAAAGATAGAGGTCGTCGACTGGAAGGACATTCCAGCTCGTCCAAGGGCAAGGGCGTGGATTCTGGCCATCCCTGACGAACCCGACAGAATTCTCGGGATGCTACGGCTAATGAATCCGTCCTTCCCAACGCATGACTGGAGTGTCAATCTGGTCGGGGACGCGGTAGGGCCCGACAGACAGGTGGTGTTCACCATGAATAAAGAGTCAATCGAGCCCCTCAAAAGGTGCAATGGCCTAGTACACTACAGCGTAGGCCAGATCGTTATCCACGTATATCGTGGTGATGCTCAGCGCGCTGCCTTCTCGGCTACTCCGTGGGAACCGGAAAACGAATTACCAGAAGAGGAAGCGGAGGATTCCGATGCGGAAGGCATGTTATCCGCCACGTCCCTTGCCGATAGTGCTGTGAACAACTCGGAAATGGAGGACAGCCTACAGGACGAGGAAGTCCTCGACGTCACGGTGGTAGCAGCCAACGCTGAGCGATTAACATCTAACGCTACAGGCAGCAGGACTCCTGCAACGCCATATCGGGCAGTTAATCGGAACAACTCGTCGTTGACAGGCAACCTCCGGGATGGGGCAAACCTCGACGACATGGGGACGGCAGGGAAGTCTGTGCGCTCTCACGTTGGTGGTGCTTCAGATTAATCTGCACAAATCTAAAGTGGCTTCCGCTGCTTTAAGTAGTCGTCTTTCTAAAGGCGACGTGGATGTGGCCCTCATCCAAGAACCCTGGACAATAGCTCGAGAATCTGCGGATTGGGGACTAAGGGCTTCAAGCTCATTCGAGCCAGCGAGGAGAGCAAAGTCCGAACGTGTATTTTGGTCAAGTCTGAGTTGAACTCCTTTCTCCTACCTAACTACACCAATGGTGATATTACCGCTATCAGTCTAACGGTCGACAGCACCCGCCTGACGGTGGCGTCGGTCTATATGCCCTACGACGCCGAAGAACCCCCACCACAAACGGAGGTGAAAGACCTGGTGTCAAATTTCTGCACGGGTAATCTTATTACGCTAATGCTCACCATGTCCAATGGGGGAGTTCCGATATCAATGCCAGGGGCGAGTCTCTGTTTGATTACCTCTTAACAACCGACCTGGTAATTTGCAACGTGGGTAATGAGCCTACTTTTATCACTAAGACCCGTAGGGAGGTCATAGACCTCACTATCTGTAGTGAAGTCGCTTATGGGTGGGTCAGAAAATGGCGGGTTCTGGAAGAACATTCATTCTCCGACCACCGTTACATAGAAATGGTTTTAGACTTTATTGTAGAACAACCAATCATTAAGCGCAATCCACGTAACACAAATTGGCAGTTACAGAATGAAATATTAGACAGAGACCTCCCAGTACTGCCCTCACAATCCCCCTCATCAGTAGAGGAGCTGGAGGATCTTGTTACTACATTTCCATCGGCGCTCTCAAATGCTCTAGGACAGGCTTGTCCAGTGCCAAAACCACGCGGTAAACACAGGCCACATTGGTAGTCCTACGATTTGGACTCGTTCCGCAAATCATGCCTGAAACAATTTAACAAGGCCAATAGCCTCGGCTCTGAGCCTCATTGGCACGAATATAAAGCTGAACTTAGGGCCTACAAAAAAGCTGTAAGACAGGCGAAGAGAACTTCGTGGAGAAATTTCTGTACTGGCGTCGAAAAGGTCGACGACACAGCAAGACTTAGACGAGTCCTCTCGAAAAGTCAAACAGCCATCAGCTATTTGCGAAAAACTGACGGATCCTGGACCAGCACGGAAGAGGAAACCCTTGAGCTGCTCTTGAATACACATTTTCCGGGGAATCTGCATGACGCACCACTAGTACCTGTAATAAACCTGGCAGTAAAAATACCCATCACTGAGGAAAGGGTAAGGTGGGCAGTTAAGAGCTTTGAACCGTATAAGGCTGCCGGGCCGGACGGGATTATCCCCGCGCAACTTATAAACACGTTGCAGACATCAGCTAAATGGCTGGTATTTCTCTTCACATCCTGCCTGACTCTCAACCACATTCCGGGCTCCTGGAGAAGCGCCACGGTAGTGTTTATCCCTAAGGCTGGGAAGGCATCCCACTACGAGCCAAAAGACTACAGACCGATCAGTCTCTCGTCCTTTGTACTCAAAACCTTTGAGAGGATACTAAGCGACTACCTCTCAACGACTATTGATAGCAAGCTAATCTCTAGCTATCAGCATGCATATACCAAGGGTAAATCAACAGAAACCGCTCTGCACAGCCTAGTATCTGTCATTGAGAAATCGCTGTGTGAAAAGGACTACTGTCTCGTGGCCTTCCTAGACATTGAGGGGGCTTTCAACAATATAAGCCCGGAGGCTATCAACTCCGCTCTAACTAATCTGGGCGTAGATAGATCTCTAACTGGTTTAATTGACCAACTTTTAAGGGGAAGGAAAATAGCTTCTTCACTTGGTACGGTTGAGTTATCACGCTATGTCACAAGGGGAACACCCCAGGGTGGTGTTCTCTCCCCGCTTTTATGGAACCTCACAGTCAACTCGTTGCTACGTGACACAAGCTGGGGGGGCGAGAAGATAGTGGCATACGCAGACGATTTAGCTATTGCATTCAGAGGCAAGTTCCCACAAACTCTGTGTGACCTGATGCAAGTAGCACTGCGAGAAGTTTCGACGTGGTCCTCTCGCTGCGGACTTAGTATCAACCCGGTAAAAGTGGAACTTGTCCTCTTCACCAACCGGTACAAAATACCGCCACTAAGCCTACCAGAACTAGATGGCACGTGCCTGGGCTTGTCGGATAAGGCCAAGTTTCTAGGCATTGTTCTGGACAGGAAACTGAATTGGAAGGAGAATGTTCTTCAGCGCCAGAAGAAAGCTTGCATCGCTCTTTACACATGCAAAAGAGCCATTGGCAAAAAATGGGGGCTCAGCCCTAGAGTATGCAGTTGGATCTACACGGCCACCATTCGTCCAATCATGCTATATGGAGTCGTCGTATGGTGGCCTGCGCTGAGCAAGGCAACATACCTGAATCTGTTGCGGAAAGTCCATAGATCCAATATGATCTGTATAAGGGGTGCGCTAAGGACAACGCCCAACGAAGCCCTCCAGGTCATTCTGGGCATTTTGCCACTTGATCTGGAGGGGTTTCTGTCAGCAACGGCATCAGTTCTGCTCCTAAGAGAAACCTCCAGTTGGGGTGCGGGTACTATTGGACACTCCAGTATTCTGGAATCTTACAGCTTTCTCCCTCTACGCACAGATCGTTGTGCGACCACTACAGTCGGTGATAGCTATTTCAAAATAAACATCCCCAGCAGAGAAGACTGGGAGAGGACGGATTGGTGTCCCGAAACAAATATTGGCACTTCCATATACACCGACGGCTCGAAGTTGGACGGCAGAGTTGGAGGAGGGGTTTATTCAAGGGATTTGGACCTTGAGCTCTCCTTCAGATTACCTGATCATTGTAGCGTCTTCCAGGCGGAAGTCTCGGCAATCCTAGACGCCATGGCCTGGTTAAGCAAACGTGTTATCGGAGAAGATAGCGCTATTTTCAGCGATAGCCAAGCGGCCATCAAATCCCTTGGCTCATACACGTTCAACTCTGAACTGACGCTCAGCTGTCGTCGATCTCTTCAGGAGATGGCCCAACAGAACCGCGTAAACCTCATATGGGTCCCGGGACATAGGGACATTGAGGGAAACTGTAAGGCAGACGAGCTTGCCAGGCAGGGCACGACCAAGCAGGTTCTTCAGGATAAAGAGCGCTTAGGTATGCCGTTTGCCACATGCAAACTAATGCTGAAGGAGCACGCACTCCGTCAAGACAACGAAAGATGGCTGCAATCCCCAGGGTGTCGGATATCGAAACAAACCTGGCCAAAATGGGATCTCAAAAGGTCTAGACGCATATTGATAGGAGTATTAACCGGTCACTGCCTCATTGGTAGGCATGCAGAAAGGCTAAGTGTGCCCTACCGACGATGCTGCAGGAGTTGCAAAGATGATGAGGAGGAGGAAACAGTGGAACACCTTATCTGCAACTGTCCGGCTTTAAGCGGCGCGAGAACGCGCTTTTTGGGAGTTCCGTTCCTGGATAGCCTAAGCCAGATCGCGGAACTGGACATAAAGGACTTGATGGCCTTCATAAAGTCATCTAAGTGGTTCGAGGAGGAGTAACGGTGTCGGTTTAGGAGTGTCAGTCCCGGGATTCTGCTATGTGGAAAATCCCAACAACTCAGGGATTTTCCATTTGGCTGGGTCCCGGGATTGACTTTCCTTGTGTTGGTGGTATCACAACGGGCCTTTCAAAACTGGCCTAAGTGTGCTTCTGCGGCAGCCACTTGAACCTAACCTATAGGAAATAGGTAATTCTATATATATAAAAATGAAATGTACTCTGTATGACCGCGGCGGCTGTCTAAACGGCTGAACCGATTTCTGTTCTGTAAAATTTACTTTCTTGGAGCTTCTCTGTAGCAGGTTTATAAAAAAACCCGATTAAAAACCTTTTGTTTTTAAGCCGAAAAATGAAGAAAGCTGAGATGTCTAAATTTCACAATTTTCTATAGGTAATCTATATATATAAATGAAATGTACTCTGTATGACCGCGGCGGCTGCCTAAACGGCTGAACCGATTTCTATTCTGTAAAATTTACTTTCTTGGACCTTCTCTGTAGCAGGTTTATAAAAAAAACGATTAAAAACCTTTTGGAAGTTTGTAAAAACACTTAAACTCAAAACTAATGTTCGCGTTTAACTGCAAAGGGAACCAACAGCTGCCTTATTTTCCAAACAGTTGCTAGATATTGGAGATGGTAAAATGCCTATCGATAACATGGGATTGATAACATTACCCCAAAGCTTTTGTCAGTTTACTCAAACCAAAGAGGAATTAATTGCGAAGGTATTTCCTAATTTGGTTAAGTGAAAGAGCTATTTTGGCAGGAAAAAATAAAGATGTTAACGAAATGAACACAAATATTCAATCGCAAATAATTAGTGACTTGGTTTCACACAAGTCAGTAGACACCGTCATCCACCAAGAAGATGTTGTGAATTATCCAACAGAATTTTTAAATTCACTCGATGTGCCGGGACTGCCCTTACATAATCTAGAACTGAAGATTGGGGTACCTATTATAATGCTTCGAAACATAAATCAACCACGACTATGTAATGGTACCAGACTTGCAGTCAAAAGGCTCTTGAGCAAAATAATTGAAGCCACAATTTAAATCTGCAAGTACAAAGGTGAAAATGTACTTATACCACGCATTCCAATGATACCAACAGATATGCCATTTGAATTTAAGCGCCTCCAATTTCCCGTGCGACTTGCTTTTGCAATTACAATTAATAAAGCGCAAGGCCAATCTTTCCAAACCTGTGGATTAGATTTAGAATATCCAGTTTTTTCCCATGGACAGCTTTATGTTGGATGTTCAAAAGTTGGAAAGCCTTCTGCTTTATTCGTTCTCACTCAAAACGTTGTTTATCAGCATTGCAGTGATTTGTTTAAACAATTGCCGATGATGATGTTCTACAACATTTCATTAATTCTTCTTAATAATTTGTACTAAGCTCCAATAAAATAAAATAAAAATACGTGCGTGGCGAAGTCTCACTCTACCGAGATCAGCTATGCACACATACCCAAATAACAGACATTTTTCGATTAGTTTTTGTTTAAATTGATTGCTTGAATCATAGGTAAGTATACAACAAAGTTTTAAAAGTATTTCCGGTATTTCTAACGTATTATCGGCGATGCGAAGTTCGTGGGCTCAGCTAGTTACTTATAATAAAATTATTTTAAATACACAGCAGCATTCAATGCAAATATATCTCAGGAAACAAAAACGTTTTAGGAACAAAAAATTTAATATATATTTTAAAACTTCGTCTTAGATTAATCTATGTTAATAAATCTTCTTTGAGATCATTTGTATTGCTATACGAAAGAAATGAAATACGTACCTATATAATTTATAAATAAAAAAGCCTTATAAGGGCCATATACCAACAGGTTATCATAACCTCTAACGAGATTTTTGACGAGCTTCTCTTCCAACTTGTGGTGTGTTGCTTTTGAGTTTTTTCCTATAAGTTGGCGGGACCTACATTTTTTTGACGACTCCGAACACTTGCAGAGAAAATGAGTTTTTGCTGAGAAGCTTCTCATGGCAGAAATACTCCCGGAGAGTTTGCCAAACTATTGTCGAGGGGCGATCCCGTTTAGAAAACTTCTTTTCTAAATAATTTTCGATGTTACTTTCGCCGCTACACCAAGGCGGCCGCCACTCTTGCAACATTTGTAAATAGGATCTTGAAAATTTTCGGATATAAACGAATTGGTTTGATTTCCATCATTGTTTTCGAATATATATAGAACAAAATAATACTTAAGGGCGTCCCATTGTTCGAGAAACCTATCTACGTCTATGTATGTTCGGTCAATATATGTATTTTGAACGGATATATAACGGATAATACACTCGGCTATGCATTTTAATGGAGTTGGGTGCAGTGCTGTATTTGACAAAATTGTACTGAATATGCCAGTGTAGCACCTATGTATGTACTTTTGACTACCGCACAATCACCACATTCCTACTAGCAAAAAAAAAAAATTTAATTTAGGGGGAAAGTAATAAAAATAAGTGCAGTGCAATAGAGCTCGCGGAAATAGCAGGCGAAAATTTGGAATAAACAAGTAGGAAGTAAGGGTAAGCCGAACATTAAATACCCTGTCTTGATTATTTTGCGCCGTTACGTAGTACCGTTATGTGGACAAAATTATAATACCCCTGTACTAGTACCAAGGTTGCCGTTTGTTAAAAATTTTGCATACCAAAATTCGTACCAAACCGAAAAAAAACGTACCAAATTAATTTGCTAGCCAAACAATATAACATTTATTAAAACAATTTTAAGCAGTTCATCTGCATATGTACATATCGCTTCCCTGTTTCAATAACGACGCAATTGTAAAATATTAAGTTTTCGAGAAGCAAATTTCAATATTTGCATCCGTTCATTTTAATAAAAAGTCCCATAAAATTGTTTTTTTTTTTTTTAAATTGACATTAAATACTGCAAAGAATATATTTAATAAATATGATTACGATAACTCAGCTGCATTATGTTTTAATGTTAGAAAGTTACACCCATTTTTTGCAGCCCTCTTGCAGTTGCGTCGTTCTTGAACTAAATTTATTCCCCAAAAATGTATGATCAAGTAATATATGTGGCCATAATTTTTTTCTTCCTTTCTTACTTTTTTAAAACCAAACCAAAATAGTTTAATAGACATAATCCATTATTTTTAAAGAGAAATCTTCATAGAAAATTTTAACATCAGCCAAAGCGAAATCAGCGAAAGTCATTTTACCGACAAAGATGGTGGAGCAATAATGACGCAACTTCCATTTGCGTCGTCCTTGAACTAAATTATTGCCCATAAATGTATGAGCAAGTAATACATTGTGACCATCATTTTTTTCATTCAAATATTTATTTTATTTTGAATTCAAATAATCTTTTATAATATAGTAGGAACAAAGAAAATGTATATCCATTTTGGGAAATTCACAGGATTTTGATTTCAAAAAATACTGGAGCAAACAAAAAAACAACTAATCAATTGCATCGTTATTGAACTGACGCCAACTAGAAAAATGTGCGAATGTAATAACGACGCAAGTGGTCTAGCGCGGAAACTACTTGTAATACAATTATAAAATTTATACACAGCAAATATTAGTACTTTTTAAAGCTTTTGTGCGCGTTATCTCGAAACTTTAAAATTGACATTTGCGTCGTTATTGAACCAGGTGATTCAAATATAAGAAAATTTGGCAATCCTTAGGGGTCGCTATTTTTTTCGTCCTTTCCCAAGTGATACCACTTCACTTCTACTGAAGTGAAGAAGGAGAGTGAAAAATACACAACATCATGACAAAATAATTTTTTTGTGGTCATTCAAATGTGTTTTTTTATATTTGTAGCAGTGTCATTGGAGTTGCGTTGAAATTAAAATGGCAAGAACGTACCAAATTTGGAAGTTGCGTACCAACGTACCCGGAGAAAAAATTCGTACCAAAAGTGGTACATTTCGGCCAAAACTGCAATCGTGACTAGTACGAGTACGCTGGGTATAAAAATCGCGCGATTTAGTGAGTTTTTAATTCCAAATTTCCAATTTATGTTATGAAATTAATTATATTATATTATTTTAAAATTTTTTTGTGTTTCTATAGGGGTCTTCTCTCTAATTTTTTTTTCAAATTTTCTTTCAAATTTTTTTTCATTAAACATCAAAGTGCATGTGTTTTTTGTTCTTGCATTTTGCAATTTTGACAATAGTGTGTTAAATTCTTGTGTTTTTCATGGAAATAATTTAGAGAGAATACCCCTTATGGCTTTTCGAAAGGAAAATAAAGGCCATCAACCTCATAACAATAATAATAAAAAATGTATTCTTTTATTTCGGATTCAGTACTTAGTCGCATCAATAATTAGTTTCGGACATATAATATGCGGCGCTTTTTTAAAGAAATTTTAAATGCATATAATATAATTCATTTTATAACATTAATTGAAAAATTGGAATAAATTTGGAATAAAAAATCGCCCGCGGGCGCTATTGCCTTCCTTCGGCGGACGTTAATTTTTTTTCGATGAGGAAATAAAGCCCATGCATGGGCGTTATTTCTTTTTTTTAAGGAAATAATGCCCGCCGGCGCTATTTCCGCGGGCTCTATGGCACTGCACCTATTTTTATTACTTTCCCCCTAAATTTCATTGTTTTTTTTTTTTTTTGCAAGTAAGAATGTGGTGATTGTGCGGTAGTCAAAAGTACATACATAGGTGCTACACTGGCATATTCAGTACAATTTTGTCAACTACGGCACTGCACCCCAACTCCATTAAAATGCATATCCGAGTGTATTAAAATTACAATCTTTAGGAAAAAAACATATATCCGTTCAAAATACATATCGTCGCCCGGATGAATGATTGTCGTATGTTACATTTGACGACTTTTAGAAAATGAGACTTGATGTTTGGAGTTAAATTTCTCAAAAACGCTTCATTGCATTTAGTCCAAAGTTTGGGAGAATTTTACTGGTCCAAGAAATTATTTATTATTAATTTTTAACGGGTTTTGTTAATTATTTTAGAATTTATAAAGGATTTTCTTCCGTAAAGTTTTGTCGTATCCCTGCTAGACAGTCTTTTGACATTCAGTCAGCTTTGTAATGTTGCCTTTGGAAACGTGATAGAAAATCGTGATGTAAATATCAGCTGTTTTATATTTACATCACGATTTTCTATCACGTTTTCAAAGGCAACATTACAAAGCTGAATGAATGTAAAAACACTGTCTAGTAGGGATGTTACATTTGGCAGCAGTTTTGTAGGAACAATGTATGACATACGACAAATAATTATCGGATTTTGGTCTAAATTTAAGATGTTTGAAACTAGTTAAATATGACATTTTATTTTTTATAAAAATAAAATAAACAGTTTTTCACTTATAAGCACATTCTGATTATAACCAAACCAAAAATGTATCTTAAATATAAAAAATTTAAAACTTTCACTCAATATCTCGGAAACTAAAAGAGATATAAAACCCCCGATGGCTCCATTCGAAGGACCTCGATCAGTTTAGTAAAACTGCATTTATAACTCAATTCGACCAAATTTTCACATACGACAATCATTTATCCGGGCGACGATATGTTGATCGAACATACATAAATAGACGTAGATAGGATTCTTGAACAATGGGACGCCCTGAAGTATTATTTTGTTCTATATAACTTCGAAGACAATGACGAAATCAAACCAATCCGTTTATATCCGAAAATTTGCAAGATCATATTTATAAATGTGGCAAGAGTGGCGGCCGCCTTGGTGTAGCGGCAAAAGTAACATCGAAAATTATTTAGAAAAGTATTTCTGCCATGAGAAGCTTCTCAGCAAAAGTCATTTGCTCTGCAAGTCGGCAAAAAACTGTAGGTCCAGTCAAACTTTTAGGACAAAACTCAAAAGCAACACACCCCAAGTTGGCTCGTCAAAAATCTCGTTAGAGGTTATGATAACCTGTTGGTGTATCGCCGCTATAAGGCTTTTTTATTTATAAATTATATAGGTGGGTATTTCATTTCTCTCTTATATCAATACAAATGATCTCAAAGAAGATTTGTTAACATAGATTAATCTAAGACGAAGTGTTAAAATCTATATTCAATTTTTTGTTCCTAAAACGTTTTTGTTGGTACCACGAAACAAATCCCAAATGAAATAAGTCCCAATGAAATAAATCCCAGCAAAATGAAATAAGTCCCAACATGGCGCGGGACGACGCGGCGGTACGCGCATCGCCGCGTTCCAGCGTGCGGCCGCGCCGCGCCTCCTTTCCCATCCAACTTTTTTCCTGCCTGCCTTTACATAATCTCTACATATAATAAAATTGTAAATTTCTGTCTGTCTGTCGGTCTGTATGTATTTCTAAGTTATCGGCCAATAGTTGGACCAGTTCTTTTCTACTTGTTGGCCATCAAAATCACTGTTTAAAACACCCCAGCGGTAAAATTGAAAATGTGTCATCGATCAAAATCTTTTTATTGTTGTTGTCCAAAGTTATTGAAAATATGTTCTTTTTGGAACATATTGACACAACAATATCAGTTTCGATGTTTTGCTAAAATCTAACCGTGCAACCAGGGTTCGTATTTGCACACACATGTGCAGCGCATATGTGTAATTTTGGCTCACACACATGTGTTGTGTGCATTCAGAAAAAATTTTTAGCACACTGCACATGTGTGTGCTGTTTGGAAAAATGCACACACACGAGCGTGTGCTTTTTTAAAAATTATTTAGGCACATACTATTGTGCTGTGTGTAAAAAAATTTGTAAATCAAGCAAAATGTATTCAACAAAGTGTGCTTGACAGTTAAATATTTTCTCTTGTAAGGGGCTATAATGTCAAACGAATGTAAACAAATGAATTAATCCTTTATGGTGCACCACATGTAAATTGGGTATCATTTTCTCTTCTTTAATATTAGCAATAATTTACTCTTATACCATCCGCGATTTTTGTAAAAAATGTTTGGTTACAGTTTTCTTACCTTAGCTTACAAAACCGTTGAATTCCAACCGTTCTTCACTGGCACCGAAGTTGTTTTCACCATTGTTTAATAATATAAGGTTAAGCAGTCCGAGACGTTTTTGACACTTCTCGGCTTCATGCTTCCTTCTCTCATTGACAGTGCTACTTCTTTTCAAAATCGTATGAAAATGGTAGTAAAAACCAATATTCTTGATACGAACAAAATTAAAGCAACACTGAAAGCTTTTGAAGTTTGTTTTATTTTTATTTTGAAAAATTAATTGTATATTTGGTAAGATTTTTATGAAAATTTATTATTTTAACTAAATAATAGCAATTTTTCCTGTTCTGCAGCCTTTACAACATACAAATACGTTACCTCATCGTTTGAAGCTGAATTCAAATCAAGGAAAAAGCTTGTGTGCATTCTTACAAGAAGCTCATATTTCATCAAAATGCAGATTCTGACCTTGCCTTCCTCGCTAGCTCGAATGAGCTTGAAGCCAATAGTCCCCAATCCGCAGGTCCTCAAGCTGTTGACCCAGGGTTCTTGGATGACAACCACATCCATGTCGCATTCAGAAAGCCGAGAATACTTTGGATTTGTGCAGATTTATCTGAAGCACCACCAACATGAGAGCGTTCAGACTTCCCTGACGTACCCATATCGTCTGAGGTCTTCCCACCCCTGAGGTTGTCTCTCAACGACGAGTTGGCGTAACGGGAGCCCTGCTGACTGAAGCATCAGATATAATGCGCTCAGGATTGGTTGCTCCCCGTCCAGCAAGCTGTCTTCCATCTTCGAGCTGTACACGTCACTTCGCGAAAGTGCTGTGGCAGATAACATGCTTTTCGCGTCGGATTCCTCCGTTTCCTCTTGCAGTTCTTCGATATTTGAGTCCCCGTTGCAGCGCGCTTGGCCACGGTTTACGTGGATAACGATCTGACCTACACTCTAATGGGCTAGTCCATTGTAACTTTTAAGGGGCTCGAGTGCCTCCTTATTCATGGTGAAGACCACTTGTCTATCAGGCCCTACAGCATCCCCGACCAGAGTGCCACTCCAGTCCTGCGTCGGGAGGGAAGGACTTATTATCCGCACTATCGTGAGAATTCTCTCAGGCTCTGCAGGGATGGTAGGAATCGATGTCCTTGCCCTTGGCCAAGCCGGAATGTCATTCCAGTCGACGACCTCGATTTTTGCACCTTTGTATTGCTGCTGCTGCCTTTTACAGTGAAACAGTTCATGCGTCGTTTAATGTGTTCCTGGTGCCTACCCGCATCCGTGACCGCCGCTGTACCACCCGGAGTATTCAAATAAACGTCAATAAGAGCGTTACCGAGTTCGTTCCGGACGTAACGCCATTGGTCGTTGGGTATGGCCCAACGGTCGTTGTCTCGGTCAAGAATGCCTATAAAGTCGCTCCCAACGAAGACTAATACAGTTCAGTTAGCGTGGAAGACTAACACAGTTCGCTCTCTGCGTCGAAGACTAACACACTTCGTTCTCTGCGTCGAAGACTAATACAATTCAGTTTTCTGCGTGAAAAACTAACACACTTTAGTTTTCTGCGTCGAAAACTAACACACTACGTTCTCTGCATCGAAGACTAACACATTTCAGTTTTCTGCGTCGAAGACTAATACATTTCAGTTTTCTGCGTCGAAAACTAACACACTTCGTTCTCTGCGTCGAAGACTAATACAATTCAGTTTTCTGCGTGGAAGACTAACACACTTCAGTTTTCTGCGTCGAAAACTAACACACTTCGTTCTCTGCGTCGAACACTAATACACTTCAGTTTTCTGCGTGGAAGACTAACACACTTCAGGTTTCTGCGTCGAAAACTAACACACTTCGTTCTCTGCGTCGAAGACTAGGTTAGGTTAGGTTCAAGTGGCTGCCGCAGAGGCACACTTAGGCCAGTTTTGAAAGGCCCGTTGTGATACGACCAACACAAGGAAAGTCAGTCCCGGGACCCAGCCATATGGAAAATCCCTGAGTTGTTGGGATTTTTCACATAGCAGAATCCCGGGACTGGCACTCCTGAACCGACACCGTTACTCCTCCTCGGACCACTTAGATGACTTTATGAAGGCCATCAAGTCCTTTATGTCCAGTTCCGCGATCTGGCTTAGGCTATCCGGAAAGGGAACTCCCAAAAAGCGCGTTCTCGCGCTGCTTAAAGTCAGACAGTTGCAGATGAGGTGCTTCACTGTTTCCTCCTGCTCATCATCTTTGCAACTCCTGCAGCATCGTCGGTAGGGCACACCTAGCCTTTCTGCATGCCTACCAATGAGGCAGTGACCGGTTAATACCCCTATCAATATGGAGATTTCCCTCCTAGTTAGGGCATAAATGCGTCTACACCTTCTAAGATCCCATTTTGGCCAGGTTTGTTTCGATATCTGGCACCCTGGGGATTGCAGCCATCTTTCGTTGGCTTGACGGAGTGTGTGCTCCTTCAGCATTAGTTTGCATGTGGCAAACGGCATACCTAAGCGCTCTTTATCCTGAAGAACCTGCTTGGTCGTGCCCTGCTGGGCAAGCTCGTCTGCCTTACAGTTTCCCTCAATGTCCTGAAGAGATCGACGACAGCTGAGCGTCAGTTCAGAGTTTAACGTGTATGGCCGCTTGGCTATCGCTGAAAATAACGATATCTTCTAAGATAACACGTTTGTTTATCCAGGCCGCGGCGTCCATGATTGCCGAGACTTCCGCCTGGAACTCTGCCGTCCAACTTCGAGCCGTCGGTGTATATGGAAGTGCCACCATTTGTTTCAGGGCACCAATCCGTCCTCTCCCAGTCTTCTCTTCTGGGAATGTTTATTTTGAAACAGCTATCCCCGACTGTAGTGGTCGCACAACGATCTGTGCTTAGAGGTTTGCCACATCCCGGAGGTTGCCTATCCACGACGAGTTTTTCCGATTAACTGCCCGATATGTCGTTGCGGGAGTCCTGCTGTTGGTAGCGTTAGTCTTCCTCGCAGAGAACGACGTGTGTTAGTCTTCGACGCAGAAAACTGAAATGTATTAGTCTTCGACGCAGAAAACTGAAATGTATTAGTCTTCGACGCAGAGAACGAAGTGTGTTAGTTTTCGACGCAGAAAACTGAAGTGTGTTAGTTTTCCACGCAGAAAACTGAATTGTATTAGTCTTCGACGCAGAGAACGAAGGTGTTAGTGTTCGACGCAGAAAACTGAAGTGTGTTAGTCTTCGACGCAGAAAACTGTAGCGTGTTAGTCTTCCACGCAGAGAACGAAGTGTGTTAGTCTTCGACGCAGAAAGCTGTAGTGTGTTAGTCTTCCACGCAGAAAACGAAGTGTGTTAGTCTTCGACGCAGAAAACTCAACCGTGTTAGTCTTCGTTAGGAGCGACGATAAGGATCCTTTCCTTAGTTACTTCGGCAAAGCTTGGTTTGCCCACTCCGGGGTGAGGTTTTAACTCCACGTCCGATCTTTTGCGTTTGAAAGGGTTTCCGTTTACCCTCTTTGGCAGATAAGGGGTTTTGAAATCCGGTATCGGAGATTGCACCAACGGCGACAGCGTTTCCTGCGAAACTTCCTCATATTTCTTCAGGGTCCTTGCGGCCAATCATTTTTCCAAGTACGCAGAGTGGAGGGGAGATATCTCCTGGGAGTTCAGACCCGTAGTTGACATCGCGGTCGCTGCCTTTGCTGAAAACACAGGTGTAGCTTTTTTCTCCTTTGTATCTCCGAGGCCAGTTCTTGAGACCGCTGCCGCAGACGTGGAGAGATTGTTTTTCATACCGGCGATTGATGAAATTTATTAAAAAGGATCCAATTATAAACCGTTTTAATTCGTATTTCGTACATGTTTACTGCTATCCACAAAAAAGGCATGCTTTTTTAGTTAAATTTAAAATTAATTTAATTTTCCTAATAATTTTAAAAAATAAATGTGGAAAAGACTGATTTCCGGGAAAAAAAACCTGAAATTTTGCGAACAGCGTTCCTTCCTTTTCTACTACAATTTTCCTAAAGGGGGATTTAGCCTTATATAATTTAACCTTATATAATTTAACAATGGTTTTCACTACCAATAAAATACTTCTAAATTTGCTACCGAATATTCTTTCGTGTTGCTTATTTGAATTAAAGGTAAAATATAAATATTGAAAATATAAAGCAAAAGTAAATTTACAAATTTTTTCCTAAAAGTTTATAATAAACGGAAAAAATTTTTTTCAAGTGGGTTAAAATATTTTTCTGTTTGACATAATACCCTGGTTCCGATTGAGAGCAACGTCAAATTCAAGCACACTTTGTTGAATACGTTTTGAAATCAAGTATGCATTTTTTTGCTCTCAAAATAAAACACACACATTACTTGCTGATATTTCTCAAAATAATAAAAAATATTAAATATTTATGTATTTATTTTCTAAAAAGCTGACTGACTACAAATATTCGTACAGTCGGAGATGCAATGCAAACAACAACATAGCTCAGAGCAACATTCACAACTAATAGCAAACAGCCCATCAGCAGCACCAACCAACCAACCAACCTTTGAACCAACCAAACAAAAGTGATGGCAAGGATTACATATGAGTATTTGAGGAGTTGATTTCAGTTCTCAAATGATGTTTTGACTTACGGTGTCACCTTACGTGTCGGAAAGGCAAAAGGCGACCTATCGGCAGATCAGCCATCGAGTGCTCATCACAGCCTGTGCATACATTGCCGTTGCGGGATGGCTGATCTCCTACTTCTCATTACTCATCCTATCTTTCCTTGCAGAAGGAGGGTGACATGACCTAGAAGGTTTCGCAGTGTTCATATGTATATATCTGTCTCCATCTTCTCCGCATGCATGTTCACTGTCCAGTGCCTTTTACAGAGTGCCTGTCCTAAACTGACTACTCTTGATTTCTTGTACACCTACTTATCAGCTCATCAGTCTTCTCTCTTTTATGATCCCGAGCCCAGATAATGGATATTTCCAAAGGGTCGATCAATGCAGCCCAAGTTTAACCCATATAGTCAAAAGCCATGAAAGACGAGATAGGTGCTTCGTTACCCGTTACGTTTATGTTTCCAAGCCCATCCCACAGTTAGATCTTAGGGCTCTGCCAATTGGCCCACCAAATCACGGTTTCATCCCACATCGACTGATGGTCGCATGATCTACATATCTATTTAATAGTGATCGGTTAAAGCCGCCATATCCGCATGTTAGCCATGGAGTGTACCTATCAAAATGTACATGCTCACTTGCATGCATTTTACTAACTTGAACAAAATTATATGTGCAAGTGCTTTAAACAAACTGCACACACATGAGCATGTGCATAAATATTTTGAATCCAAAACAAGCACACGTGTATGTGCTTTGTTTAAATTTGCACACACACGTGCCGTGTGCTAAATGTTTTTTCCATAAACACACAGCTCATGTGCAAGAGCAATAAATTTAGTGATCATTTTTTTGCACGCGTGAGTGTGCCGTGTGTGTGTGTGCAAATACGAACCCTGCGTACAACAGTTATAGAAACAGTTACAAAAACGTGAAAGCTTGCTAAGTTGCAATTTTAAGAGAAATGAAATAAATCCCAATGAAAATGAAATAAATCCCAATGGTAAAAATAATAAATTGTAGTTTTAAGAGAAATGAAATAAGTCCCACCAAATATGAAATAACTCCCAATGCTGGAAAATTAAATAACTTCCAACCAAATCGCGTTGGGAGTTATTTCATTTGGGAGTTATTTCATTATGAAATAATTCCCAACAAAATTTTATGAAATAAGTCCCAACGCATTGGGAGTTATTTCATTATGAAATAAGTCCCAATTTGTATGGAAAATATTTGGGACTTATTTCATTTGGGAATTATTTCGTGGTACCGTTTTTGTTTCCTGAGATATATTTGCATTGAATGCTGCTGTGTGTTTAAAATAATTTTATTATAAGTAATTTTTAGTGCTCCTAAAGGAATTTATCGGTATGAATTTAGGCTTTATGGCCTCATTATGTATTGCGAACAATAGCTCAGACAAAAGATACGCGATAGCGATAGCATTATCTATATATTTCGTTCGCTCCCTAGATTTTTTTAAATATGTATTTTCGACTTTTCTTTGCGAGGATCTTCGTCTGATCTATCGTGCGCATTATAAAATGAGGCCATTGATAATTGAGGACTGAACAAACAAAACGCCTTAATTCCATTTTTCAGTATTTTGAAGCCATCTGGTGGTTAAGACAACATTACATGCGATGTATTCTATAGAAACTACTAAAACGTCATATTTCCTTTAAAAAAGATCCGTCAAAATCAAAATATCGTACAAATCGGAAATATTTCCTTCACATTTGTTTGTACGTGGATATTTTTGCATCAAAACAACTGGGCGAGGCTTATATCGTGCGGTAGATGTTGTTAGGCCGAAAAAACCATTCAAATGTCAATATTTCTTTTTTCAGAAACAGGTTATTTTGTTGATTTTTTTTTTGTTTTTTCGGTCTATAAACATCTTAGGCACGACATAAATCTCGGCCAGTTATTTTAACACAAAAAATCCCATGGGATCCCGTATAAAATTGCCTATTTCAAACAAAAGGGCATATTTCCAAATTATAAAGTTAAAAAATTACATGTTGGACATATAAAAAATTCAAAAAAAATGATGACCCCAGTTTGGCGTAGCTGTTTTATTTTAGCAACACCACTTATAAGCTTTAAGTTTTGGCTATTTGACTCTGTCATTGTTTCTTTCGGTTTCTGAAAAAATTGTTGAAAGTGGAAATAAGGCGTTCTGTTTGTTCATTCCTCAATTGTATTTTTAGATTAAACTACCAGACCCGGCAGATGTTGTCCTGCCCAAACATTAACTATTTTCATTTATAAAATGTGACTCGCCCTCCTCATTTCAGCTTTACAACCTTCTTCCCGTCCACCCCACTGTCATCCTTCCGTATACTTTTCTATTTTCATATTGTTTTTATAATTGTCATCCATATCCATATTCCTTTCTCAATACCACTACCAAAATGACTTAAAATGACTCCCCTTTAAAACTCTCATCAACACCTTTCATTTTATACCCATTTTTCATAAACGATTTCTAGCTCCACTCCTGTCTACGTGTTGATCAATATCTCGAAACCTTGGTCTTATATGGGAAAAATACTAAAACATGATAAATCTCTTGTCACCACCTTTCATTTGATACTCATATCGCACTAATACGATCGGGGTCCCCCCCTGGTTGACATTTTAATCAATATCTCGAGAACGGGGTCTCATATTGGACTGAAAGCTACACCATTTTAAAACACTTATCAATACCTTTCTTTTGATGCCCATATTGAACGAACACTTAATAATGTTTCGCTGGTCCACATTTTGAGCGATATCTCCAAAACCTTTACAAATGCCTTTATGTTTTAGGCATAGCCTAGCCATCGAGATGATCTGATACAAAATCTACCTTCCAAATTTAATTTTATTATGTCCAGCCGTTATCAAAATAGATGCTAGCATTGAAGCTACGTCCAAATGAAACCTGTGGCCTTACCCCTTCGTTTGAAACCAATTTTATGCGAATATTAAAAAGTTTACCCCAAAACAAATTTTGACCGATAACTCTGTTATCGATAAATATATCGAAATGGACCAAAGTCCAAATGAAAGCTGTGGTCTTCCCCATTCGTTTGATACCCATTTTAGGCGAATATTCCAAAGTTTACCCCAAACCACATTCTGACCGATAACTCTGTTATCGATAAATATATTGAAATGAACCAAAGTCCAAATGAAATCCGTGGTCTTCCACATTCGTTTGATATCAATATTGTGCGAATATTCCAAAGTTTACGCAAAACTACATTCTGAGCGATAACTCTGTTATCGATAAATATATCGAAAATTCATGATGCCTGTTGCAGGTTCTATTTTTCTAAGAAAGTTTTCTGTAAAACTTCGGGCATTGGTTCAGACGTTAAAGGACCGCAAACATCCGTAGTCACTCACAAACTTACGTTTTTATATATTAGTAAGATGTCCAGGAAATTCAAATCAAATAGCAAAAAAAGTTACATAGAAACCGGATTGCCAAAATAAAGCTCTCTCCACTCTGCAGCTTCGAAACAAATATATTACGTATAAACCTGTATTTTTATAAAGGTTATTTAGTACAAAAAATCTGTAAGTACTCAGATCACTTACCGAATTTTCAAGAATCATTATCTCAGTACACACAAACCTTTAATTTACAATGCGCCAGCGATATTAATTTCAATAAAATCCACAATTCTATTGACAAAATAATTGACAAAATAAAATACTATATAAGATTTTTTTGTCATCGTCATGGAGTACAGTGTTTTGTTCCATTTTTTTGGTTTAAATATCAGCATTCGTCCTCAGTCATTGAAATTTTGACCACAGGGTATGTGTCAGGTAGTTAATATACATTTAAAAAAATTTTGGAAGTGGATTAGACCCATAAATAATAATAGCTCTGTTATCGATAATTATATCGAAATTAACCGACGTCTAAGTGAAAGCTGTAGTCTTCCCCATTCGTTTGATACCAATTTTGTGCGAATATTTCAAAGTTTACTCTAAACCACATTTTGACCGACAGTTCTGTTATCGATAAATATATCGAAATGAACCAAAGTCCAAATGAAAGCTGTGATCTTTTCCCCATTCGTTTGATACCAATTTTGTGCGAATATTCCAAAGTTTACACAAAACCACTTTTTGACCGATAACTCTGTTAACGATAATTAAATTGAAATGAACCAAAGTCCAAATGCAAGCTGTGGTCTTCCCCATTCGTTTGATACCATTTTTGTGCGAATATTCCAAAGTTTACCCGAAACCACTTTTTAACCGATAACTCTGTTATCGATTAATATATCGAAATGAACCAAATTCTAAATGAAAGCTGTGATCTTCCTCATTCGTTTGATACAAGTTTTGTGTGAATACTCAAAAATTTACCCAAACCCACATTTTGACCAATAACTCTGTTATCTATAAATATATCGAAATGAAAAAGAGTCCAAATGAAAGCTGTGGTCATCCCCTTCGTTTGATACCAATTTTGTGCGAATATTCCAAAGTTTACCCGAAACCACATTTTGACCGATAACTCTGTTATCGATAAATATATCGAAATTTCATGATGCCCGTTGCAGACTTTATACTCTTAAGAAATTGTCTCCAAAATTTCGTAGAGATAGGGGCATTGGTTCGGACGTTAAAGAACCACAAACATCTGCTGTCAGTCACAAACTTACGTTTTTATATAATAGTAAGATAAGAGAAGATATCTTCCGTTTTTTATTTTATGTTTTGGGGTTACTTTAACTCCTTAGAAAAAAAAATTCCTCCCCTAAATGATGGTACATTTTCTGTTAATTTAGCACATTTTACTTGCTTATTTGGTACAAAAACAAAAAAAAACATTTTCCATCCCGATGCCAAGTATTCTTAACACTTATCCTGTATAAGTGGGTCAAAACTGCCCAAACGACTTTGAAAGTTGCATATCTTTTTATAGACTTTCTATAATCTATTGAAACTTTTCGACTTTTATTATTTAATCAAACTATACTTGAAAAAAGGTTCTGTTTAAATTTTTCATCTACAGGATAGACTGGGCAAAAATAATTGCGTATATTGTATAAATGGGTCAAAATTGCCCAATAGTAAAAGGAGCAAGTGTATATGTACTAGTTGCTCAAAATAGCCCTAATAAGATGTTTTTGTACTTATTTAATAAAATTTTATTATTTTCAAGCTAAAAAAGTACTTGAAAGCCTGAAATAAAATCAAAAACTATTCATTAGTCCATTGGGCAAAAATGACCCACTTATGTCACGTACGTAACTTTTTTTGAATACAGGAGTAAGTTTATATGTACTAGTTGCTCAAAATAACCCTAAGAACACCTTTTTGTACTTCCTTAATTGAATTTTATTATTTATAAATTAAAAAAATACTTCAAACCTTGAAATTAAATAAATAAATAATAAAAAGTCTATTAATTCGTCCATTGGGCAAAAATGACCCACTTATGTCACGTACGTTACTTTTTTTGAATACAGGATAAGTGTTAAAAAATAGTTTGGAATGGGGCTCTTGTTACTCATTCGGCATTGGCCGTATATCACACTATTTTAAGTATAAAACCTATAGTAGGCTTTGGACCAGAATAGTTTTTTTGTCATATGTAGCTTTGTACTCATCTATCCAAATTTTCAAATTATCAAATTTTTTTCTGGAGATGACACATTACCCTGAAGAAGGGCTTGAATCTGCCGTTCGGACGTTCCTAAAACATACATACAGGTTATTGTTAGTGCTACAAAAAAGTAGTACATACACGATTAATAGAAGAATGAACAAGGACTTGAACTGCATTAATGTTATCTTGTTGGAGAAGTTTTTTATTGGACAAATATCAATTTTAATTTTTTTTTGGACGTTCCCGTTCGGACGTTCCAGTTTTGCTCTAAAAGGAAACATACACTTTTTTCACAACAAAAAAAGTATTGAGCACATATTTTATTTCAATTAACTCACTTAAGAAGAAATTTACATTACTTGCACATTCTGAACGCCATAATAATTCATACTAGTATATCCCGTGGTCGAAATTCGACCAATTTAAAATAGTTGAACTTATTCAAACATCTGATCAACTTTTTGTCAATAGCTGCCTTTAGGACCCGTGGCCGAACCTCGACCAACTTAAATGTATACATTAAAAACTCATCTATAGGCAAAATGAAGCCATCAAAGAATTTAAAAAATAGCGGCTGTTATTATATAATAAAAATATTAAATTACAGCAGCCCTTTCCAAAATTATTTATGGCAAATGCCATGCAAATACTCGGTTTTCGAGATTTTATGTTGCACTTGAATAATCGGATGATGACATTGTGCTTAACAAATAGCCACTAATTTATGCGATCGTTTTGAGCAGGTGAAGAACAAAAAAATATTAGGTTGAAAATTAAGTAACTTGTAATAGTTAAGATTAAAGGTTTTTTAATATAAAAAAAAAACATAATTTAAGAAAAAAACGGAATATTCCGCAACCGGGTCTTGCAACTGTGCACACCGTATTCTATACGCTCACCGCCGCGCCATTACCTTATGCACAAAGCAGTTTAAGAATTAACAATATACCAACAACAAAGTTAGACTATTAACAAAGCCTGCGCCTTTCGTATACTGGCCGTGTGTAAGAAGCGTGTCAAACATTATTATATGAATCAGTGCAAATGTGAGTTCTGCGCATGCGCAAGTTTTGTTTGTGTTAGTGAATTGTAGTAGCGCGTTTAAAAAAAAATATCAAAGGGCTCAAAAAGGGTCACTATCCCCATTACACAATTTGTGCATAGTTTTAGTTATAAAATCTTTGATTAGTCGATTAAATAATGAAAATACCAAAATAGTAAATCACAAAATAAATAAATAAAAATGTTCGTATTTGTTGTTTAAAAAATAATAATAAGCTACAGAGAATTTTTTCATTTGGTAAAATAATGTCATATCCGCTACCTTGGGTATTTTTGGCATGGGTTAATGTTAATTAGTGAAAGGAGTGATAAGAAAAACGAAGTGAATTTATTTACATTTTGTTCAAGTATGCATTTATTTATGCCCCTTTGTTTACAAAAGTTTAACGACATCCTTGAGATTTTGTCTCCTTCTCTCATGGTATATCTGTACTGTAATGTTTGACACGCTTCACTGTTCGGTATTATCTATATAGAAGTATTACATATATGACTATTAATATAAATAATGGACCAAAGTACTCAATGAGCGAGGGAATGAAAATAATTTCTCTCTCATAATAGGACGTGTTTAATGAGGGAGAGAATGAAGATAAAGAGTGGTTTCCTTTGAAGTTCAGCCAACTTCGAAATATGAGTTTGACGCTATTACTCTAACTCTCAAAGAGCGAGAGAATCAAAATATTTCCATTGCTGGTATTTTACACACATATACAAATTTCTCAAAATAAGCGTGGTACTCCAACAACAGTAGCCATATTGAATTATTATTTTATATTTTTTTGAAACATTTTTTTTGTTTGGTGGTACGCAAGCCAACTTTGATTGCGACATATTTTTTTCAAATTAAAAGTTTGACCATGGTTGCCCTATTTCACATTTTAATAATGGTGTTATGAGAACATAAAACTTTGTAGAATTTCATTTTAAACAAATCTATTACATCGGAATTTTTCCGAGCAGTTCTAGCGGTTTCAAGATATCCAATTCAGCCTGCAACTTCTCATGCCCTTGGTGTCTTGTCCATAATCAATTCCTTGAATAAATTTTTTTAATATGGAATTCTACAATTAAGTGAAGCTTTATTGGGCTTTTGAATCTCTATTTAGATATACATATATACATACATATTAGAGCTTTATGGATAAATATAATTTTGATAACGTTTTCCCAAAAAATTGTATAGTTAAATTATATTTTATTATAAGTATATGTAATTGAAAATTTAATTTTTTCATGATTTTATGGCACAACAATATAACATTTTTAGTTTTTCATTTGTTTATTTAAACTTTGGAATATAAGGCGACGATAGTTATCTCATTTTTATTATAGAATTCTACGAAAAAGATGTTTGATTTTTATTTTTTTAAAAAAGCAAATTTTCATATTATATAGAATTGACGGCAATGGGTGTATCTATTTCAATCTCATTCTTTTTTTTTTTTTTCTTGATGAATTTCAATACAGAAAGTTAAAACATTGATTGCTTCTTTCCTAAAAATTTTATTTTTAAACTATTTTCGTTTATAATAAAGCGTGCGAGATATGAGAAAAACAAATTGTTACTTTTTTTTAATCCTTTGGTACATAACAACACATATTGGGGCAACTCTCATGCGGAAACAAATTGGCTATTCGCGCCGACGCCATCTATTTGGAGTGTAACATTTCAATATACATATGAGTTCAACGCCGAATCTACTGTTTGAACTCAATGAGCGAGAGAATTGGAGTGTTTACGCATATATGTATATGTGTATATAAATAGATATGAGTATGAAATTGGCTTGACGTTTATTTTGAAGGGGTGGAAATTTGGAAATATGAGTTCGTGTAATATTAAAGAGTATTAATGAGCGAGAGAACGAAAATAGAGAAGTATGGGTTGTATTTAAAAAAAATGTATTATACATGGCGTGGTTTTAAAACTTTTTAGTGGGGGTAAATTACAAATTCTGGTTAGGTCAAAAAAAGTGTGAGGGTTTTCTAGCTTTTTTCTTTAACCATAACTTATCAATATTTAAAAGACACTTTATATGGATTTTTCTTTTGATTTAAAGAAAAAAAAATGTATATTGATTTTTAAAAAAATTCTATTCAATTTGGTCTAGACTTGTTTGGGGCTCGGGTTGCAAATCTGCCCTTTTAAAAGTTAATACATATATACATTTGAAAAGAAATTATTTGTTGTCTTCAGTAAAATTTAAGATTTCCGCTTATCACTTGGTTTAGTTCAA
Organism: Campiglossa producta; assembly: GCA_964058755.1. NCBI lineage: Eukaryota > Metazoa > Arthropoda > Insecta > Diptera > Tephritidae > Campiglossa > Campiglossa producta. Next base: position 67,479,724 of record CAXKVI010000001.1, read on the forward strand.
AATAACGTAGTATCCATAAAATATTTTGTCGATTTTTATACTTTAAATAAGGAATTTGTCAGCAACTCTATCTCAATCGATAGAATTTGAAAAAAAATTCGCAAATTGCAGCTTTCATCTTCAAAAATTTGAGCAGTCAGACTTATATTAATGGTAATTTTTTGAAATAATTACCAAAAAAAAAAAAAAACAAAAAGAAATTGTATAAGCGGTTATAGCATTTCTATAATGGGTGGTATGTATGTATATTTATGATATAAAATTATTATTTCACATGGCTTTCCGTAAACTAAAAATATTCGCACCAAATTTTTTTCTTCTCGAAAATAGAGATCACAAACATAAAAATATTGTTTATAAAAATATTAAAAAGTCAAGATTAGAAATATAAAAATATATAAAAAATATAAACAATTTTCAATGACAAAAAAGAAAAAAAATTTTGGCCTATAGCTGTGTAACTAACTGTACTCGAACCATCAACCGCTCGACCACTACCCACTAACGCTTCCCACTGGGCTATCGCTTTATTTACAAATTGATTGTCAGATAACCAATTTAAGTTGCATGAAAAATTTTCATTCGCTTATTACAGATAAATGAAGCAGTATTGGTTATATATTAGATAATTGTGCACTGCCTTAGAGGTATGCCAACAAATAAATATGCATTTCATAAATATTTATGCATATTTAGTATGGGTTTAAGCTTGGCAATGGTTTATATGTAAAATTTGTTAGCCTATTAATATAATAGATAATGGACCAAAGTACTCAATGAGCGAGGGAATGAAAATAATTTCTCTCTCATAATAGGACGTATTTAATGAGGGAGAGAATGAAGATAAAGAGTGGTTTCCTTTGAAGTTCAGCCAACTTCGAAATATGAGTTTGACGCTATTACTCTAACTCTCAAAGAGCGAGAGAATCAAAATATTTCCATTGCTGGTATTTTACACACATATACAAATTTCTCAAAATAAGCGTGGTACTCCAACAACAGTAGCCATATTGAATTATTATTTTATATTTTTTTGAAACATTTTTTTTGTTTGGTGGTACGCAAGCCAACTTTGATTGCGACATATTTTTTTCAAATTAAAAGTTTGACCATGGTTGCCCTATTTCACATTTTAATAATGGTGTTATGAGAACATAAAACTTTGTAGAATTTCATTTTAAACAAATCTATTACATCGGAATTTTTCCGAGCAGTTCTAGCGGTTTCAAGATATCCAATTCAGCCTGCAACTTCTCATGCCCTTGGTGTCTTGTCCATAATCAATTCCTTGAATAAATTTTTTTAATATGGAATTCTACAATTAAGTGAAGCTTTATTGGGCTTTTGAATCTCTATTTAGATATACATATATACATACATATTAGAGCTTTATGGATAAATATAATTTTGATAACGTTTTCCCAAAAAATTGTATAGTTAAATTACATTTTATTATAAGTATATGTAATTGAAAATTTAAATTTTCATGATTTTATGGCACAACAATATAACATTTTTAGTTTTTCATTTGTTTATTTAAACTTTGGAATATAAGGCGACGATAGTTATCTCATTTTTATTATAGAATTCTACGAAAAAGATGTTTGATTTTTATTTTTTTAAAAAAGCAAATTTTCATATTATATAGAATTGACGGCAATGGGTGTATCTATTTCAATCTCATTCTTTTTTTTTTTTTTCTTGATGAATTTCAATACAGAAAGTTAAAACATTGATTGCTTCTTTCCTAAAAATTTTATTTTTAAACTATTTTCGTTTATAATAAAGCGTGCGAGATATGAGAAAAACAAATTGTTACTTTTTTTTAATACTTTGGTACATAACAACACATATTGGGGCAACTCTCATGCGGAAACAAATTGGCTATTCGCGCCGACGCCATCTATTTGGAGTGTAACATTTCAATATACATATGAGTTCAACGCCGAATCTACTGTTTGAACTCAATGAGCGAGAGAATTGGAGTGTTTACGCATATATGTATATGTGTATATAAATAGATATGAGTATGAAATTGGTTTGACGTTTATTTTGAAGGGGTGGAAATTTGGAAATATGAGTTCGTGTAATATTAAAGAGTATTAATGAGCGAGAGAACGAAAATAGAGAAGTATGGGTTGTATTTAAAAAAAATGTATTATACATGGCGTGGTTTTAAAACTTTTTAGTGGGGGTAAATTACAAATTCTGGTTAGGTCAAAAAAAGTGTGAGGGTTTTCTAGGTTTTTTCTTTAACCATAACTTAGCAATATTTAAAAGACACTTTATATGGATTTTTCTTTTGATTTAAAGAAAAAAAAATTTATATTGATTTTTAAAAAAATTCTATTCAATTTGGTCCAGACTTGTTTGGGGCTCGGGTTGCAAATCTGCCCTTTTAAAAGTTAATACATATATACATTTGAAAAGAAATTATTTGTTGTCTTCAGTAAAATTATCACTTGGTTTAGTTCAAAATAATGTAGTATCCATAAAATATTTTGTCGATTTTTATACTTTAAATAAGGAATTTGTCAGCAACTCTATCTCAATCGATAGAATTTGAAAAAAAATTGGCAAATTGCAGCTTTCATCTTCAAAAATTTGAGCAGTCGGACTTATATTAATGGTAATTTTTTTAAATAATTACCAAAAGAAATTGTATAAGCGGTTATAGCATTTCTATAATGGGTGGTATGTATGTATATTTATGATATAAAATTATTATTTCACATGGCTTTCCGTAAACTAAAAATATTCGCACCAAATTTTTTTCTTCTCGAAAATAGAGATCACAAACATAAAAATATTGTTTATAAAAATATTAAAAAGTCAAGATTAGAAATATAAAAATATATAAAAAATATAAACAATTTTCAATGACAAAAAAGAAAAAAATTTTGGCCTATAGCTGTGTAACTAACTGTACTCGAACCATCAACCGCTCGACCTTTACCCACTAACGCTTCCCACTGGGCTATCGCTTTATTTACAAATTGATTGTCAGATAACCAATTTAAGTTGCATGAAAAATTTTCATTCGCTTATTACAGATAAATGAAGCAGTATTGGTTATATATTAGATAATTATGCACTGCCTTAGAGGTATGCCAACAAATAAATATGCATTTCATAAATATTTATGCATATTTAGTATGGGTTTAAGCTTGGCAATGGTTTATATGTAAAATTTGTTAGCCTATTAATATAATAGATAATGGACCAAAGTACTCAATGAGCGAGGGAATGAAAATAATTTCTCTCTCATAATAGGACGTATTTAATGAGGGAGAGAATGAAGATAAAGAGTGGTTTCCTTTGAAGTTCAGCCAACTTCGAAATATGAGTTTGACGCTATTACTCTAACTCTCAAAGAGCGAGAGAATCAAAATATTTCCATTGCTGGTATTTTACACACATATACAAATTTCTCAAAATAAGCGTGGTACTCCAACAACAGTAGCCATATTGAATTATTATTTTATATTTTTTTGAAACATTTTTTTTGTTTGGTGGTACGCAAGCCAACTTTGATTGCGACATATTTTTTTCAAATTAAAAGTTTGACCATGGTTGCCCTATTTCACATTTTAATAATGGTGTTATGAGAACATAAAACTTTGTAGAATTTCATTTTAAACAAATCTATTACATCGGAATTTTTCCGAGCAGTTCTAGCGGTTTCAAGATATCCAATTCAGCCTGCAACTTCTCATGCCCTTGGTGTCTTGTCCATAATCAATTCCTTGAATAAATTTTTTTAATATGGAATTCTACAATTAAGTGAAGCTTTATTGGGCTTTTGAATCTCTATTTAGATATACATATATACATACATATTAGAGCTTTATGGATAAATATAATTTTGATAACGTTTTCCCAAAAAATTGTATAGTTAAATTACATTTTATTATAAGTATATGTAATTGAAAATTTAATTTTTTCATGATTTTATGGCACAACAATATAACATTTTTAGTTTTTCATTTGTTTATTTAAACTTTGGAATATAAGGCGACGATAGTTATCTCATTTTTATTATAGAATTCTACGAAAAAGATGTTTGATTTTTATTTTTTTAAAAAAGCAAATTTTCATATTATATAGAATTGACGGCAATGGGTGCATCTATTTCAATCTCATTCTTTTTTTTTTTTTTTTTCTTGATGAATTTCAATACAGAAAGTTAAAACATTAATTGCTTCTTTCCTAAAAATTTTATTTTTAAACTATTTTCGTTTATAATAAAGCGTGCGAGATATGAGAAAAACAAATTGTCACTTTTTTTTAATCCTTTGGTACATAACAACACATATTGGGGCAACTCTCATGCGGAAACAAATTGGCTATTCGCGCCGACGCCATCTATTTGGAGTGTAACATTTCAATATACATATGAGTTCAACGCCGAATCTACTGTTTGAACTCAATGAGCGAGAGAATTGGAGTGTTTACGCATATATGTATATGTGTATATAAATAGATATGAGTATGAAATTGGCTTGACGTTTATTTTGAAGGGGTGGAAATTTGGAAATATGAGTTCGTGTAATATTAAAGAGTATTAATGAGCGAGAGAACGAAAATAGAGAAGTATGGGTTGTATTTAAAAAAAATGTATTATACATGGCGTGGTTTTAAAACTTTTTAGTGGGGGTAAATTACAAATTCTGGTTAGGTCAAAAAAAGTGTGAGGGTTTTCTAGCTTTTTTCTTTAACCATAACTTATCAATATTTAAAAGACACTTTATATGGATTTTTCTTTTGATTTAAAGAAAAAAAAATGTATATTGATTTTTAAAAAAATTCTATTCAATTTGGTCTAGACTTGTTTGGGGCTCGGGTTGCAAATCTGCCCTTTTAAAAGTTAATACATATATACATTTGAAAAGAAATTATTTGTTGTCTTCAGTAAAATTTAAGATTTCCGCTTATCACTTGGTTTAGTTCAAAATAACGTAGTATCCATAAAATATTTTGTCGATTTTTATACTTTAAATAAGGAATTTGTCAGCAACTCTATCTCAATCGATAGAATTTGAAAAAAAATTCGCAAATTGCAGCTTTCATCTTCAAAAATTTGAGCAGTCAGACTTATATTAATGGTAATTTTTTGAAATAATTACCAAAAAAAAAAAAAAACAAAAAGAAATTGTATAAGCGGTTATAGCATTTCTATAATGGGTGGTATGTATGTATATTTATGATATAAAATTATTATTTCACATGGCTTTCCGTAAACTAAAAATATTCGCACCAAATTTTTTTCTTCTCGAAAATAGAGATCACAAACATAAAAATATTGTTTATAAAAATATTAAAAAGTCAAGATTAGAAATATAAAAATATATAAAAAATATAAACAATTTTCAATGACAAAAAAGAAAAAAAATTTTGGCCTATAGCTGTGTAACTAACTGTACTCGAACCATCAACCGCTCGACCACTACCCACTAACGCTTCCCACTGGGCTATCGCTTTATTTACAAATTGATTGTCAGATAACCAATTTAAGTTGCATGAAAAATTTTCATTCGCTTATTACAGATAAATGAAGCAGTATTGGTTATATATTAGATAATTGTGCACTGCCTTAGAGGTATGCCAACAAATAAATATGCATTTCATAAATATTTATGCATATTTAGTATGGGTTTAAGCTTGGCAATGGTTTATATGTAAAATTTGTTAGCCTATTAATATAATAGATAATGGACCAAAGTACTCAATGAGCGAGGGAATGAAAATAATTTCTCTCTCATAATAGGACGTGTTTAATGAGGGAGAGAATGAAGATAAAGAGTGGTTTCCTTTGAAGTTCAGCCAACTTCGAAATATGAGTTTGACGCTATTACTCTAACTCTCAAAGAGCGAGAGAATCAAAATATTTCCATTGCTGGTATTTTACACACATATACAAATTTCTCAAAATAAGCGTGGTACTCCAACCATATTGAATTAGCCATATTGAATTATTATTTTATATTTTTTTGAAACATTTTTTTTGTTTGGTGGTACGCAAGCCAACTTTGATTGCGACATATTTTTTTCAAATTAAAAGTTTGACCATGGTTGCCCTATTTCACATTTTAATAATGGTGTTATGAGAACATAAAACTTTGTAGAATTTCATTTTAAACAAATCTATTACATCGGAATTTTTCCGAGCAGTTCTAGCGGTTTCAAGATATCCAATTCAGCCTGCAACTTCTCATGCCCTTGGTGTCTTGTCCATAATCAATTCCTTGAATAAATTTTTTTAATATGGAATTCTACAATTAAGTGAAGCTTTATTGGGCTTTTGAATCTCTATTTAGATATACATATATACATACATATTAGAGCTTTATGGATAAATATAATTTTGATAACGTTTTCCCAAAAAATTGTATAGTTAAATTACATTTTATTATAAGTATATGTAATTGAAAATTTAAATTTTCATGATTTTATGGCACAACAATATAACATTTTTAGTTTTTCATTTGTTTATTTAAACTTTGGAATATAAGGCGACGATAGTTATCTCATTTTTATTATAGAATTCTACGAAAAAGATGTTTGATTTTTATTTTTTTAAAAAAGCAAATTTTCATATTATATAGAATTGACGGCAATGGGTGTATCTATTTCAATCTCATTCTTTTTTTTTTTTTTCTTGATGAATTTCAATACAGAAAGTTAAAACATTGATTGCTTCTTTCCTAAAAATTTTATTTTTAAACTATTTTCGTTTATAATAAAGCGTGCGAGATATGAGAAAAACAAATTGTTACTTTTTTTTAATACTTTGGTACATAACAACACATATTGGGGCAACTCTCATGCGGAAACAAATTGGCTATTCGCGCCGACGCCATCTATTTGGAGTGTAACATTTCAATATACATATGAGTTCAACGCCGAATCTACTGTTTGAACTCAATGAGCGAGAGAATTGGAGTGTTTACGCATATATGTATATGTGTATATAAATAGATATGAGTATGAAATTGGTTTGACGTTTATTTTGAAGGGGTGGAAATTTGGAAATATGAGTTCGTGTAATATTAAAGAGTATTAATGAGCGAGAGAACGAAAATAGAGAAGTATGGGTTGTATTTAAAAAAAATGTATTATACATGGCGTGGTTTTAAAACTTTTTAGTGGGGGTAAATTACAAATTCTGGTTAGGTCAAAAAAAGTGTGAGGGTTTTCTAGGTTTTTTCTTTAACCATAACTTAGCAATATTTAAAAGACACTTTATATGGATTTTTCTTTTGATTTAAAGAAAAAAAAATTTATATTGATTTTTAAAAAAATTCTATTCAATTTGGTCCAGACTTGTTTGGGGCTCGGGTTGCAAATCTGCCCTTTTAAAAGTTAATACATATATACATTTGAAAAGAAATTATTTGTTGTCTTCAGTAAAATTATCACTTGGTTTAGTTCAAAATAATGTAGTATCCATAAAATATTTTGTCGATTTTTATACTTTAAATAAGGAATTTGTCAGCAACTCTATCTCAATCGATAGAATTTGAAAAAAAATTGGCAAATTGCAGCTTTCATCTTCAAAAATTTGAGCAGTCGGACTTATATTAATGGTAATTTTTTTAAATAATTACCAAAAGAAATTGTATAAGCGGTTATAGCATTTCTATAATGGGTGGTATGTATGTATATTTATGATATAAAATTATTATTTCACATGGCTTTCCGTAAACTAAAAATATTCGCACCAAATTTTTTTCTTCTCGAAAATAGAGATCACAAACATAAAAATATTGTTTATAAAAATATTAAAAAGTCAAGATTAGAAATATAAAAATATATAAAAAATATAAACAATTTTCAATGACAAAAAAGAAAAAAATTTTGGCCTATAGCTGTGTAACTAACTGTACTCGAACCATCAACCGCTCGACCTTTACCCACTAACGCTTCCCACTGGGCTATCGCTTTATTTACAAATTGATTGTCAGATAACCAATTTAAGTTGCATGAAAAATTTTCATTCGCTTATTACAGATAAATGAAGCAGTATTGGTTATATATTAGATAATTATGCACTGCCTTAGAGGTATGCCAACAAATAAATATGCATTTCATAAATATTTATGCATATTTAGTATGGGTTTAAGCTTGGCAATGGTTTATATGTAAAATTTGTTAGCCTATTAATATAATAGATAATGGACCAAAGTACTCAATGAGCGAGGGAATGAAAATAATTTCTCTCTCATAATAGGACGTATTTAATGAGGGAGAGAATGAAGATAAAGAGTGGTTTCCTTTGAAGTTCAGCCAACTTCGAAATATGAGTTTGACGCTATTACTCTAACTCTCAAAGAGCGAGAGAATCAAAATATTTCCATTGCTGGTATTTTACACACATATACAAATTTCTCAAAATAAGCGTGGTACTCCAACAACAGTAGCCATATTGAATTATTATTTTATATTTTTTTGAAACATTTTTTTTGTTTGGTGGTACGCAAGCCAACTTTGATTGCGACATATTTTTTTCAAATTAAAAGTTTGACCATGGTTGCCCTATTTCACATTTTAATAATGGTGTTATGAGAACATAAAACTTTGTAGAATTTCATTTTAAACAAATCTATTACATCGGAATTTTTCCGAGCAGTTCTAGCGGTTTCAAGATATCCAATTCAGCCTGCAACTTCTCATGCCCTTGGTGTCTTGTCCATAATCAATTCCTTGAATAAATTTTTTTAATATGGAATTCTACAATTAAGTGAAGCTTTATTGGGCTTTTGAATCTCTATTTAGATATACATATATACATACATATTAGAGCTTTATGGATAAATATAATTTTGATAACGTTTTCCCAAAAAATTGTATAGTTAAATTACATTTTATTATAAGTATATGTAATTGAAAATTTAATTTTTTCATGATTTTATGGCACAACAATATAACATTTTTAGTTTTTCATTTGTTTATTTAAACTTTGGAATATAAGGCGACGATAGTTATCTCATTTTTATTATAGAATTCTACGAAAAAGATGTTTGATTTTTATTTTTTTAAAAAAGCAAATTTTCATATTATATAGAATTGACGGCAATGGGTGCATCTATTTCAATCTCATTCTTTTTTTTTTTTTTTTTCTTGATGAATTTCAATACAGAAAGTTAAAACATTAATTGCTTCTTTCCTAAAAATTTTATTTTTAAACTATTTTCGTTTATAATAAAGCGTGCGAGATATGAGAAAAACAAATTGTCACTTTTTTTTAATCCTTTGGTACATAACAACACATATTGGGGCAACTCTCATGCGGAAACAAATTGGCTATTCGCGCCGACGCCATCTATTTGGAGTGTAACATTTCAATATACATATGAGTTCAACGCCGAATCTACTGTTTGAACTCAATGAGCGAGAGAATTGGAGTGTTTACGCATATATGTATATGTGTATATAAATAGATATGAGTATGAAATTGGCTTGACGTTTATTTTGAAGGGGTGGAAATTTGGAAATATGAGTTCGTGTAATATTAAAGAGTATTAATGAGCGAGAGAACGAAAATAGAGAAGTATGGGTTGTATTTAAAAAAAATGTATTATACATGGCGTGGTTTTAAAACTTTTTAGTGGGGGTAAATTACAAATTCTGGTTAGGTCAAAAAAAGTGTGAGGGTTTTCTAGCTTTTTTCTTTAACCATAACTTAGCAATATTTAAAAGACACTTTATATGGATTTTTCTTTTGATTTAAAGAAAAAAAAATGTATATTGATTTTTAAAAAAATTCTATTCAATTTGGTCTAGACTTGTTTGGGGCTCGGGTTGCAAATCTGCCCTTTTAAAAGTTAATACATATATACATTTGAAAAGAAATTATTTGTTGTCTTCAGTAAAATTTAAGATTTCCGCTTATCACTTGGTTTAGTTCAAAATAACGTAGTATCCATAAAATATTTTGTCGATTTTTATACTTTAAATAAGGAATTTGTCAGCAACTCTATCTCAATCGATAGAATTTGAAAAAAAATTCGCAAATTGCAGCTTTCATCTTCAAAAATTTGAGCAGTCAGACTTATATTAATGGTAATTTTTTGAAATAATTACCAAAAAAAAAAAAAAACAAAAAGAAATTGTATAAGCGGTTATAGCATTTCTATAATGGGTGGTATGTATGTATATTTATGATATAAAATTATTATTTCACATGGCTTTCCGTAAACTAAAAATATTCGCACCAAATTTTTTTCTTCTCGAAAATAGAGATCACAAACATAAAAATATTGTTTATAAAAATATTAAAAAGTCAAGATTAGAAATATAAAAATATATAAAAAATATAAACAATTTTCAATGACAAAAAAGAAAAAAAATTTTGGCCTATAGCTGTGTAACTAACTGTACTCGAACCATCAACCGCTCGACCACTACCCACTAACGCTTCCCACTGGGCTATCGCTTTATTTACAAATTGATTGTCAGATAACCAATTTAAGTTGCATGAAAAATTTTCATTCGCTTATTACAGATAAATGAAGCAGTATTGGTTATATATTAGATAATTGTGCACTGCCTTAGAGGTATGCCAACAAATAAATATGCATTTCATAAATATTTATGCATATTTAGTATGGGTTTAAGCTTGGCAATGGTTTATATGTAAAATTTGTTAGCCTATTAATATAATAGATAATGGACCAAAGTACTCAATGAGCGAGGGAATGAAAATAATTTCTCTCTCATAATAGGACGTGTTTAATGAGGGAGAGAATGAAGATAAAGAGTGGTTTCCTTTGAAGTTCAGCCAACTTCGAAATATGAGTTTGACGCTATTACTCTAACTCTCAAAGAGCGAGAGAATCAAAATATTTCCATTGCTGGTATTTTACACACATATACAAATTTCTCAAAATAAGCGTGGTACTCCAACCATATTGAATTAGCCATATTGAATTATTATTTTATATTTTTTTGAAACATTTTTTTTGTTTGGTGGTACGCAAGCCAACTTTGATTGCGACATATTTTTTTCAAATTAAAAGTTTGACCATGGTTGCCCTATTTCACATTTTAATAATGGTGTTATGAGAACATAAAACTTTGTAGAATTTCATTTTAAACAAATCTATTACATCGGAATTTTTCCGAGCAGTTCTAGCGGTTTCAAGATATCCAATTCAGCCTGCAACTTCTCATGCCCTTGGTGTCTTGTCCATAATCAATTCCTTGAATAAATTTTTTTAATATGGAATTCTACAATTAAGTGAAGCTTTATTGGGCTTTTGAATCTCTATTTAGATATACATATATACATACATATTAGAGCTTTATGGATAAATATAATTTTGATAACGTTTTCCCAAAAAATTGTATAGTTAAATTACATTTTATTATAAGTATATGTAATTGAAAATTTAAATTTTCATGATTTTATGGCACAACAATATAACATTTTTAGTTTTTCATTTGTTTATTTAAACTTTGGAATATAAGGCGACGATAGTTATCTCATTTTTATTATAGAATTCTACGAAAAAGATGTTTGATTTTTATTTTTTTAAAAAAGCAAATTTTCATATTATATAGAATTGACGGCAATGGGTGTATCTATTTCAATCTCATTCTTTTTTTTTTTTTTCTTGATGAATTTCAATACAGAAAGTTAAAACATTGATTGCTTCTTTCCTAAAAATTTTATTTTTAAACTATTTTCGTTTATAATAAAGCGTGCGAGATATGAGAAAAACAAATTGTTACTTTTTTTTAATACTTTGGTACATAACAACACATATTGGGGCAACTCTCATGCGGAAACAAATTGGCTATTCGCGCCGACGCCATCTATTTGGAGTGTAACATTTCAATATACATATGAGTTCAACGCCGAATCTACTGTTTGAACTCAATGAGCGAGAGAATTGGAGTGTTTACGCATATATGTATATGTGTATATAAATAGATATGAGTATGAAATTGGTTTGACGTTTATTTTGAAGGGGTGGAAATTTGGAAATATGAGTTCGTGTAATATTAAAGAGTATTAATGAGCGAGAGAACGAAAATAGAGAAGTATGGGTTGTATTTAAAAAAAATGTATTATACATGGCGTGGTTTTAAAACTTTTTAGTGGGGGTAAATTACAAATTCTGGTTAGGTCAAAAAAAGTGTGAGGGTTTTCTAGGTTTTTTCTTTAACCATAACTTAGCAATATTTAAAAGACACTTTATATGGATTTTTCTTTTGATTTAAAGAAAAAAAAATTTATATTGATTTTTAAAAAAATTCTATTCAATTTGGTCCAGACTTGTTTGGGGCTCGGGTTGCAAATCTGCCCTTTTAAAAGTTAATACATATATACATTTGAAAAGAAATTATTTGTTGTCTTCAGTAAAATTATCACTTGGTTTAGTTCAAAATAATGTAGTATCCATAAAATATTTTGTCGATTTTTATACTTTAAATAAGGAATTTGTCAGCAACTCTATCTCAATCGATAGAATTTGAAAAAAAATTGGCAAATTGCAGCTTTCATCTTCAAAAATTTGAGCAGTCGGACTTATATTAATGGTAATTTTTTTAAATAATTACCAAAAGAAATTGTATAAGCGGTTATAGCATTTCTATAATGGGTGGTATGTATGTATATTTATGATATAAAATTATTATTTCACATGGCTTTCCGTAAACTAAAAATATTCGCACCAAATTTTTTTCTTCTCGAAAATAGAGATCACAAACATAAAAATATTGTTTATAAAAATATTAAAAAGTCAAGATTAGAAATATAAAAATATATAAAAAATATAAACAATTTTCAATGACAAAAAAGAAAAAAATTTTGGCCTATAGCTGTGTAACTAACTGTACTCGAACCATCAACCGCTCGACCTTTACCCACTAACGCTTCCCACTGGGCTATCGCTTTATTTACAAATTGATTGTCAGATAACCAATTTAAGTTGCATGAAAAATTTTCATTCGCTTATTACAGATAAATGAAGCAGTATTGGTTATATATTAGATAATTATGCACTGCCTTAGAGGTATGCCAACAAATAAATATGCATTTCATAAATATTTATGCATATTTAGTATGGGTTTAAGCTTGGCAATGGTTTATATGTAAAATTTGTTAGCCTATTAATATAATAGATACATTAAGGTGGTTAAAAAACTAACAACATTTTTTTGGTCGTTTTTTGGCGCTTTTTTAAAGAAATTTTAAATGCCTATGTTAATTAACTTTATAACATAAACTGAAAATTTGGAAATAAAAATCGCGCGATTCTTTATTCCAAATTTTCGCGTGCAGTGCTTTTTTTCAAGATATTTTAAATGCATATGATAAATTAACTTTATAACATAAATTGAAAATTTAGAATCAAAAATCGCGCGATTTTTCATTCCAAATTTGCGTCTGCGGCGCTGTTTCAAAGAAATTTTAAATGCGTATGATATAATTTACTTTATAACATAAATTGAAAATTTGGAATTAAAGATATTAGGCTGCAGCGCTTTTTTAAATACATTTTTTACGAATGGTTAAAGCCATGTGAAGTGTGCACAGGTAAAATCACTTTATCGACGATTTGAAAAACTATCGTTTTATTGGATAGTGGGCCAGACCAAAACCTCGTGCTAAAAATATTTCGTCAAAATTCGTGTCTTTGTTAATGTTATTGGGGGTTGAATTTTTGATAATTTTCTGATCATGATAATATTGAAAAATTATTTTCTCATAAACTACTACAGATAAATCAATGATTTTTTTTTTTACTTACTGATAATTGTTTTTACTATATTATAAGTAATTTTATGCGATCTTATTGTTTAAACAATTATACTTTAAATCATTTTTTTTTTAAACAAATACATTTTTTTAAATATGTAAAATAACGCGTAAAACAGTCACCTTTAATAATCAAAAAAAAAAAATTTTGTCCATTCATACCATTCCAAAGATATTCCATTTTTTGTTGCGATCTAATTGTTAAAATTATGATATTTTAAATAGGAACAACACCGGAAAACAGATCAGAACAAATGAACAAATCTCTAAAACGGGAACAAAAAATCAAGAATAAACCACGTAAGCTCATGCAAAAGCTGAAGAACAAGAAGAAAGTCATGGATTTATCTAGCTCATCAGACGAAGATCAAAATGTTCCTTTTGATGACGGGTCTGATGAATTGGAAGATTTTGAAGAAAATTTGTGCGCTGGTTGTGGTGAGGATTACAATATAACCTCTAAAAAAGATGACTGGGTGCAATGTGTGATCTGCAAAAAAATGGTCCCACGATAGTTGCACGTCTTACATCAACACGGGTATCCGGGTGAAATGGCGCACCCTATGGGGTGATATGGCGCGCTACTTTTTTTAACAATATCATTTTCACATTTGTTGCCGGTTAACAATCAAAAAAAACTTCTGAATCGCTTTCAATTGTGTTACTACTAGTCTTATTTTATTGTGTAATTCATAACAAAAAATAATCTAAAAAAAAAAAGTGTTAGTTTACCATACAACGAAAGTTACAGGCATTTTTCTGCACGCGCATCGTATTTTTCGTATGTAATGGTCATGCGTCGTCGCTACCATGCCCTATGCTGGCCTTACAAGCACATCAAAATCCATGCGCTTATCCATGGCTCAAAACCATAAAAAAATGCTAAATGCTAAGGAAATAAAAACGACACTCGTGGGCACAAACTCTACTAAATTGCAGTTTACTTGAAAAATGGACTGGGAAAGCTCGAAGAAAATTGATTTTTTCTGGTTTGTTAACGAGCTAGATTTTGCACAAAAAAACTATTTTGAATTTTGGAGTGTTACGTTACATGAAAAAATGCGGTCGAATTCATTGTGATCCAAAATGCTCACAACATTTGTTTTCTCGAAATATATTATCGTTAGATAATGTAAATTTTAAACATTTTGTTCATTAAGAAACACCGCAGAACTTATCGTATATTTTCGAAGAAAGTAAAAGGTTGCGCCTTGTCTTCGAGCATAGGATTCTTTGGCATGTGTGTAACCCCAAAGCAATCAAAAGCACCCAAAATTTGAACAAAAATTCTTTTTTTTTTGTGGTTTCGTTTCTGGCGAACTTGGCCATATAAAAATGTTCTTCAAAATTTGCAAAGCGGCCGTTTTTTTTTTGAATGGAAGAAATTTCGCAACACACTCGACAAGCAAAAGTTTTAAAATCAGGGATAATTGTGAGCTAGGTACTTTTAACTTGCACATTTATGCATTCTTAAATTCATTGCACAGTGGCTTGATTTGTATGGAGAGTGGGATAAAATTAAATTTCTCAGAAACGTTTGAACCTACCAATACCAAATTTTGCACATCGGTTTCTACTATAAGACTTGTCTTTCAGAAAAATTAAGAGCACATAGGTTGTAAGTCACGCCCACCGCTGAAGGATAGACTTTTTTTAATTTTTGTAATTGATGTATATGAATAAAAATGCGAGCTTAATTAAATATTCAGGTGAAAAAATTCAAATGTGCATTCGTACAGCTCCTACTTACTAGCGTGATGTAGATTTAGAGTGAAATTTCAAAGGCTTCTACTTCTATAGAGTCTATAGCCCGAATAAAACAATATTAATTTATGGATATTTCTTGTTAAATTGGGTTTATTTATTAGAGAAAGTTTTGCCTTTTATGAGAGTTGTAATAAGTTTGTAATTTCTTTAGTTAACGCAGAAGTATTAGCCAATGGTAACTGCCGCATGTTTGAAATGTATGGGTCCGATTGCAGAAGAATTCGGTTTATCAAATCTTCGTTTGTCAGTTTTCGAGCCATTTTTATGGTGTGGCATCGCCTAAAGTCTTTGATATTTTTGTTATTGGGTTCAGCTGCCTTTTCCGAGAGTTGCCCTATTCCAAGCATAGCATGTTTTATCACATCTGAGCCGTCCCAACAAACATTTAGGCTTGAGTTACGTTAGTTCCCAAGTTGAGATCTAAGTGTATTCTCAAACCTCAAGCGTTGTTTCTCAACACCAAAACCACTTGGGAATGATAGCGTTCTCAACAAAAAGGGCATTTTTTTTAACTATGTATATGAAAAAACGCTGTTTCTCAAGTTGAGAAAGGAATAGTTCTCAACTTGTATTCAAATGAAATTCTCTCCTTGGACTCAAAGAAATGAATTAACACTCTGAAAATAAATACCGAAAAAATAAACCATGGTTTTTACAATTTAAAACGCAATGAGATAGTAGTTGATCAGCAAAATGCTTTAAGTCATTATTGTACTAAAAAAATCGAAAAAAATTTAAAAAATTTGAGAAAAAAGTTCAATCATATGATGAAAATTCGCTGAATTTTCGCGATATTTGCATACATTTGACACATAACTTATGGGGTTTCTATTAGCCATATTTAAGAACAAAATTTGTTAAAATTGCAAAAAACGGGAAGGGCAGGAAATTGTACCGTTCTAAAGTAAGTTTTAATGGGTGGATGTTATATACGCATCTTGGGCAGAATATTTTGAGAAAAAGGGAAGAAAAGGGAAAAATGTATAGCCAAGCCTTTTAAGAGAACGTTTGAAGGAACTCAAATCAGCTCTTATATCCTGACCAAGAGTGATCTTTAGCTGTTAAAAGTTTAAATGTAAATACGAATTCTTGAAAATTACGTTTATGAAAAGACCGCAATTTAATCACCTTGTATTTTACTCAAAACTTAATTTTTTTTACTAATTTCTTTTGATAAATCATGAAACATACCTTCTTCTTGTTTTTCTGTTCTTATCTTGAATATTTTTTACACTGAAAGTTGAATTATTGCAAAATTAAAATCGCACTTATGTAAACAAACTTTTTCTAGAAATTTTTGTTTACAATAGTTGACTTTGAATGATCAGAAGTAATGTGTAACGTTCCAATTGGGCATAAAAGATGGTTTTCCATAAAATTCAATATATTTGCTATGGAAACGCATGACAGAAAGTTCTTTTGGAAGAATAAGAATTTTTGATTATTGTGTATGGGGCTGAGCCACTGAGCATTGGTATAAAAAAGTGCTTACTCAGAAAGTCTGCCAAAAAAGTTGAAAATTGGGATGCCGCTTTGAAAAATTGTTTGCTTTTTGTTATAGGGTTCGCTATATTATAATTAAAAACTATTAGAAATACTATCTTAGTATTTCGTCTAACTAAATTCAAACAAATTTTAGTTGGAGAAATGCGCTGTGGGCCAGTGTAAGCCAAACTACTCAGCAAACATACTAGTTCTTTGGCTATACGTTTTGTGGCGTAGTCTTATTAGTTCATTGGTGACTCCTTTTCGGCAACTCAATGTCAAACTACTTGACCAACATAATAGTTCAATGACTATACATTTTGTGGTGTATTCATACTAGTCCATTACTAACTATACATTTGTATATTTGTATATCCGGACTATCTCTGAAACCGCTTGACCGATTTGGATGAAATTTGGCATAGAGATAGTATGGTTGATTCTCAGTCTATCCACTTGGACGTTGCCACTTGGGGGTTTACAGGGTTGCCATCTATCTCATTTTTTTAATGAGCAAGGTGTGCCAATATGGGTTTCAAATGAAGGGTATTTTCAACCGCATACCAACCATGTTGTCTTTAAGATGAGTTGGCACCTAGGATTTCCACCTAACTGCCTTTTTTATATTTCGTACATACCTATATTGACCGATTCGGATGGAATTTTGTATGTGTATAGTATGCTCAATGCTAAGATTTTCTACTTTATTTTGCCACTTGAGGCGGTTTATAAAGTGGCCACCTTTTTGGTATTCGGAAATCTATTTTGAAAAGTTTAAGTTGGTAAGAAATTGGAAAAAATGTTAGTAAATAAGACTATTGGACAAAATCGAAAACACCGAGCAAGCTCGGTCACCCAAGTACTTTTTAATAATCCCGAACTACTCAGTAAACTTTTCAGTTCATTGACTATACATTTTATGGGTGCTTTCATACTAGTTCATTGTGGATTGCCTTCAAAACAATCAATGCCAAACTAGTCAAAAAAACATACTAGTATAGAACTATAATTTGCTGGTCGAAATCATCCTAATCAGAAAAAATCCCTGTCCGTACTAGTATGCAAAAATTAATTTCGGGCTGATGTCATACTAGTCAGAAAAAGTCTAATCTATACTAGAAATCATACTAATCAGATTCTGATATACACTGGTATTAGAGCGAGATCCCAGAGCCTAAAAGCGTCACTTATTTTATAATGGATGAAACCAATACCGATCGATAGTCCTCCCCGAATCTAGAAAGAATGTGAAAATTTTAAAGCTGTACCTATGACAAGGGCCTAGGAATCGGGGGTCAAAGTCGCCAAAAAATGACCCTAACTTCACTTATTTTATAATGGATGATTTTCACATATTTGACGTAGATTACCACCCCGCGTCAGTATCAAGTGTTGTTAGACCCGTACCAGTGACAAGGCTCCAGCCAGACACCCCCAGTTCGCGGATTTTCCTATGGAAATTTATTCTGTTTTACTAATTTCACGCATTTGGGCCACTTTGGCTGCTTTTAACTACCCAATATTTTCCCATTTTTTGTAGAACACTACCCTCAAGTAGTATCAGGAATTTTTAGACTTCGTCCCATGGAAAAAACTTCAGCCAGACACCTCAAAACTCGGGAAATTTCACTAATTTTTACTGCGCTTTCACATGTTTAAGCGGATTTGACCAACTTTGGCCTCTTTTAAATAACAGATCTTTACACATGTATCGTAAAATGCTACCCTTAAGTAGAATCAAGAATTTCTAGACATCATCCCATGGAAAAAACTTCAGCCAGACACCTGAAAGTTCGAGAACTTTTATTTTCCTATTAATTTGCTTTCTCTTGTTTGTCCCACTTTTACTAATTTTAAATGATAGATCTTTTCACATGTGTCGTAGGACACTACCATTAAGTAGTTTCAGTAATTTTTAGACCTCGTCCCATGGCAAAAACTTCAGCCAGACACCTCAAAACTCGGGAAATTTCACTAATTTTTACTGCGCTTTCACATTTTTAAGTGGATTTGACAAACTTTGACTACTTTTAAATAGCAGATCTTCACACATGTGTCGTAAAATGCTATCCTTAAGTAGAATCAAGCATTTCCAGACATCATCCCATGGCAAAAACTTCAGCCAGACACCTAAAAGTTCGGGAACTTTTATTTTCCTATTAATTTGCTTTCTCTTGTTTGTCCCACTTTTACAACTTCTAAACGACGGATCTTTTCAGATGTTTCGTAGGACACTACCCTTAAGTAGTTTCAGTCATTTCTATACTTCGCCCCATGGCAAAAACTTCAGCCAGACACCTCAAAGCTCGGGATTTTCACTAATTTTTACAGAGATTTCACTTGTTTCAGCAGGTTTCTCCAACTTTGTCCACGTTTAAACGGCGGATCTTTACACACGTGTCGTATAACACTACCCTTAAACAGCATCAGGCATTTCCGGACTTCATTCCATGAAAAAAACTTAAGCCAAACAACCCAAAGCACGGGGACTTTTCATCATTTTTAATGTGCTTTCACATGGTCAAATGGGTTTACTCAACTTTGGCTGCTTTTAAATGGCGGATCGTTACAAATGTATCGTATAACACTACTATTAACTAATATTAGGCATTTTTAGACTTCGCCCCATGACAAAAACTTCAGCCAGACACCTCAAAGCTGAGGAAATTTCATAATTCTTGCTGCGAATTCACATGTTTAACTGCGTTGCTCTAACTTTGGCTGCTTTTAAAGGGCAGATAATTTCACATGTGTCATAGAAGACCACCCTTAAGTGGTATCACGTACTTTTTGACTTCGCCCCATGTCAAAAACTTCAGCCAGACACCTCAAAACTGAGGAATTTTTATAATTCTTACTGCACTTTCACATGTTTAAGCGAGTTTGTCCAACTTTGGCTGTTTTTGAAAGGCAGATCTTTACACATGTGTCGTGGAACACTATCTCCAAGTAGTATCACGTATTTTTAGACTTCATCCCATGGAAAAAACTGCAGCCAGACACCTCAAGGCTGAGGAATTTTCATAGTTCTTACTGCTTGTTCACATGTTTAATCGGGTTGGTCCAACTTCGGTTGCTTTTAAAGAGCAGATCTTTTCACATGTGTCATAGAAGACCCCCTTAAAGAAGTATCGGGTATTTTTATACTTCGCCCCATGTCAAAAACTACAGTCAGACACCTCAAAACTGAGGAATTTTCATAATTCTTACTGCGATTTCACAGGTTTAAGCGAGTTGGTCCAACTTTTGCTGTTCGTAAAGGGCATATCTTCACACATGTGTCATAGAAGACCACCTTAAAGAAATATCGGGTATTTTTTATACTTTGCCCCATGTCAAAAATTTCAGCCAGACACCTCAAAACTGAGGAATTTTCATAATTCTTACTGCGATTTCAAAGGTTTGAGCGAGTTCGTCCAACTTCGGCTGCTTTTAAAGAGCAGATCTTTTCACATGTGTCATAGAAGACCCCCTTAAAGAAGGATCGGCTATTTTTATACTTCGCCCCATGTCAAAAACTACAGCCAGACACCTCAAAACTGAGAAATTTTTATAATTCTTACTGCGTTTTCACATGTTTGAGATGGTTCGTCTACCTCTGGCTGCTTTTAAAGGGCAGATATTTTCAATGTGTCATAGAGGACCACCCTTACGTGGTACCAGGTACTTTTAGACTTCGCCTTATGACAAATACTTTAACCAGACACCTTAAATCTGGGTAGTTTTCATAATTCTTACTGTGCTTTCGATTGTTGAAGCAGGTTTGTCCAACTTTGACTATTTTTAAAAGGCGAATATTTACACATGTGTCGTAGGACGCAACTCTTAAGTGGTATCAGGCATTTTTGGAGATCTTCCCATGACAAAAACTACATCCAAACACCTCAGAGCTCGTGTTTTTTTTCGCAATTGATCTCTCCATAGGACATGATCAAGCAAATTAGAACAGTTCAGCCCATACAAAGTGTTCAGATGTGGAATTTGTTGCATTTCAGACAATGTCACTCTTATGTCGCTACCTTGCAGCGAAAGCAACTAGTTGAAAACTACTTTACAACTAGTTGGTGCACCGAGCTTATATGGAACAAAGACAGAACACTGACTAGTTGGGCCCGGTGTTCTGTCTTTTTATAAGCAACTGGTATTTTTTTACGTGTTGATGTCCTACAAGATGTCAATTTCAGAAATACCAGTTTCACGCTAGTTGTAAGATACCAGTTCCATACTAGTTCATCCTGGACTAGTATAATTTCCATAAAATGAACTAGTCCAAAAAGGACCAGTATGGAATATACTAGTCAAAAAGGCTTTTAACCTGGACTAGTATGATTT